>CM054787.1:11220000-11702500 GCA_028984075.1 Pieris mannii | reverse complement strand
CTAACCTAACCTAACCTAACCTAACCTAACCTAACCTAACCTAACCTAACCTAACCTAACCTAACCTAACCTAACCTAACCTAACCTAACCTAACCTAACCTAACCTAACCTAACCTAACCTATCAAAGCAGCTTTCGACAATGCGTGGTGGCCCGCCGTCTACGACGGGCTCCGACGCATCGGTTGTCCCGTAAATATTTTTAAAATTATAAAAAGTTACCTCCAAGATAGAAAAGTGTCACTACGACTCGGCAACACCACCGTCACAAAACACACCGAGAAAGGATGTGTCCAAGGATCAGCTTGCGGGCCTATCCTCTGGAACATCATTCTCAACAACCTGCTCGACACACCCATTCCAGAAGGCTGCTCCCTTCAGGCATACGCAGACGACGTCCTGCTTATAAGCACGGCCAAGGACACTAATACACTCGAACAGATCACAAACTCGGCTCTGGAAACGATTCGACTATGGGGACACAGCGTCAAGCTCCATTTCGGTCCAGACAAGACACAATGTATCGCGTTCACCAAACCCGTGACTCTCAGTCGAATCGTTTTCGATGGCGTGCCACTCAAATTCAGCAACACTATCAAATACTTAGGCCTAATCATAGATAGCAAACTTAACTTCAACGAACACCTCAATTACATTCTAGAAAAGGCAATAAAAATATTCCATAAGATTATAATGTACACCAGACCAACGTGGGGTCCGCACCCCGACAACATTAGACTCATATACCAAATGGTCATCGAACCCATCATAACGTACGCCTCGGGTATCTGGGGCCACATCGCCTCAAAGAAATATGTAAGAAAACGTCTCAACAGCACACAAAGGCTATTTGCCATAAAAATAATTAGAGGATTTCGCACAATATCCACCTGCGCGGCCACGGCTTTAGCCCAAATCACCCCGCTAGACCTCAAGGTCCTAGAGACCGCTGAGCTAGAACAAACACGAATCAATAGAACTAGCGATAGGATCCCCTCCGACATCCCGATCGAAAAACCTGTACCTTTTAAGGAGCTCCTCCACCCTGCACATAGGACACCGATCGACACACACGTTGCAGACATCACCACCAATAAAATCTCTACATCACACACGCACATATACACGGACGGCAGCAAACAAAGCGACGGCTCTGTCGGCGCGGCATTCGTTGTCTTCCCGCCCTCCGCTCACTCATCGACTCTTACAAAATTATTCAAACTACACAGCACCAGCTCGGTCTTCCAGGCTGAACTGTTTGCAATATTAAAAGCAGTAGAACACATTCATAAAAATAAAATAACACACTCGCACATTCATACCGACTCACAGTCATCACTTGCCGCACTCAAACAATCGTCTAACACACACCCGCTTGTAGCACAAATACACAAAACGATTCACAAGATAAAGCACACACACGAAAACCCCGAGATCCTATTTCAATGGGTTAAAGGACACTCCGGGATCCCTGGCAACGAAGCCGCGGACGTAGCCGCCTCTAAAGCCGCGAACCAGCACTGCTCCCCATCCCACATAGCATGTCCCCTTTCCTACATAAAAACAACAATAAAAAGCGCGACCAAAGTCATAAACAATAACAGATACGTAGGAGACAGCACAGGCCGCTTTACGGTTAACATATTCCCGAACTTAGAAGATATAAAATCATTTTTTTCGACCGTACCCATTTCTTTTCAACTCACACAATTCCTCACAGGACACTCTTTCGCCAAAAGCTACCTGAGCCGATTCAAAATCACAGACAACGACACATGCCCATGCGACAACCACACAACACAGACACTGAAACACTTGCTCGAAGAGTGCCCTAGGTTTATAACTGAAAGACATAACCACACACAAAAATTTACAACACACAATCTGACAAATATCAATCCCTTCTCCCTAAGAGAATTGATTCCGCACCCCACAGAACTAAAATCACTCATTAGCCTTATGACCTATATCGTAAACTGCCTAAAAAAGTTCAACAATTAAAATCAAATGCCTATAGAATTGTATAAATTCACACGACCTATTGTTTATTTTTTATTTATTTTTTTGTATATCTAGCTACTTGTTGCAATGTTTAAAGCCATATTAAAATTAAAATTATTTGCAGTGTATAAATTTAATATAACAGATATTTTTTCTTCTTTTCCTGTTTAAAATATTGAATCAATTGTAACTTAACACTATTACGGTAAAAGAAGTAATAGAAACCTAATAAAAACCTTGTATTATAATTATAACCGTTAACTAAGCGTAAAATCATTTTATCTAACACCGAGACTCCACGTCACATTGGACGCCAATTTCTTGCTAAACAAACTCAAACACACTTACTTTGTATAATTACTCACTCATAGCAAGTCATAACCAATTTGTTTTGTATACTTTTGTTTCGTCTATGTGACAAAAATTGTAAAGGTGTAAGGAAAAAGAAGGTATCAAATAGCCACTTCTTCCTTGCATCTCCATCCTCTCGTGAATAACTTTTGTAATAGTTTTAAAAAAAAAAAAAAAAAAAACATACATAATCAAAAATAATAATTGCGAACAAACTAAAAAAAAAAAAAAAAAAAAAAAAACCTAACCTAACCTAACCTAACCTAACCTAACCTAACCTAACCTAACCTAACCTAACCTAACCTAACCTAACCTAACCTAACCTAACCTAACCTAACCTAACCTAACCTAACCTAACCTAACCTAACCTAACCTAACCTAACCTAACCTAACCTAACCTAACCTAACCTAACCTAACCTAACCTAACCTAACCTAACCTAACCTAACCTAACCTAACCTAACCTAACCTAACCTAACCTAACCTAACCTAACCTAACCTAACCTAACCTAACCTAACCTAACCTAACCTAACCTAACCTAACCTAACCTAACCTAACCTAACCTAACCTAACCTAACCTAACCTAACCTAACCTAACCTAACCTAACCTAACCTAACCTAACCTAACCTAACCTAACCTAACCTAACCTAACCTAACCTAACCTAACCTAACCTAACCTAACCTAACCTAACCTAACCTAACCTAACCTAACCTAACCTAACCTAACCTAACCTAACCTAACCTAACCTAACCTAACCTAACCTAACCTAACCTAACCTAACCTAACCTAACCTAACCTAACCTAACCTAACCTAACCTAACCTAACCTAACCTAACCTAACCTAACCTAACCTAACCTAACCTAACCTAACCTAACCTAACCTAACCTAACCTAACCTAACCTAACCTAACCTAACCTAACCTAACCTAACCTAACCTAACCTAACCTAACCTAACCTAACCTAACCTAACCTAACCTAACCTAACCTAACCTAACCTAACCTAACCTAACCTAACCTAACCTAACCTAACCTAACCTAACCTAACCTAACCTAACCTAACCTAACCTAACCTAACCTAACCTAACCTAACCTAACCTAACCTAACCTAACCTAACCTAACCTAACCTAACCTAACCTAACCTAACCTAACCTAACCTAACCTAACCTAACCTAACCTAACCTAACCTAACCTAACCTAACCTAACCTAACCTAACCTAACCTAACCTAACCTAACCTAACCTAACCTAACCTAACCTAACCTAACCTAACCTAACCTAACCTAACCTAACCTAACCTAACCTAACCTAACCTAACCTAACCTAACCTAACCTAACCTAACCTAACCTAACCTAACCTAACCTAACCTAACCTAACCTAACCTAACCTAACCTAACCTAACCTAACCTAACCTAACCTAACCTAACCTAACCTAACCTAACCAGTCCGCGTCCAGACGCCACGAAAAACGGTCGACTCCACGTCGCTCCGCGCCTTTTCAAAGTTAAGAAAAAGTTTTAAAAATAGTTCCCGTGTGCTAAGTGCAGTGTTTTATACGTCAAAAGACGCGGAAAATTCCGCTCTTTCGTTTAGTGCTATTTTCATTAACCCAGGTTTTCTTTTTCGATTTTTTTTTTGACCAAAAACATTAAAATTTTCAGTTTTTTCGATTTTAAAAATATTATCAGTGCAGTAAAAATTCCTAAGTGAGTTTTAATAGATAGAGTGCAGTGTGGTGCGTTTTTCGACCATATTTTGGTCGATAAGGACACATATTTGTGGATTTGGCAGACATTACAGTGGTAAATCTCAAATTACTTTTTATAACGATCTACAACCATATCTTTTTTATACATCAAACGATAGCCCTTTTTAAGACGCATCGTTTGATACCAATATTACATCAATCGGACTGAAGTTGGATTTTTCAGCGGCTGAAAACTGGTTTTTCAGTCGCCAAATCGCGGCGCTTCAATATTTTTCATCAATACATACTCAGAACGGTGCGCAATTACTTCAGCTACCAGCAGACACATCTTTTTTGGAAATCGGAGCACTGACAGCCCCTGAAACCTGGAAAAAACACTATTATTGCAAATATTTTGCGTTCTAACGCCCCTGGGTTTTCAAACACCATAACAGCAGAACCGGCGTCGTCTGGCGCATCAGACGGCATCAAGATTTCCATTTTTCGCCTAATAGTTCCTGAGTTATAAGCAATTTGAACATTCAACCCAGGGTTTCCACAGGATCCACTTCAGATAAAAACATAACTTTGACACCATCATTTCCGCAATTTTTTTCTACACCGGACCCAATCTCTTCGCATCTTCAACACTTATCACCAGCTCCACCAGGAGCCAAAATTCCTGGTGATCACCAGGAACTGCCTCCTCACCAGCACCATCGGGTAGACCTCGTCGCGGGCTCCTAGACGACACCAAACTCCAGCATCAGCAGTGCAGCGGTGCTGGAGTTATCCCGTGCGGAAGCACCAGGTAGGGTGGATTACCAGCCTCATCTCCAACACCAAATCCACATACACAGAAACACACCGAGCTTGGGCTCATTCAAACCGCCTCTTCAAGCCAAACAATAATATAGTCATACAGTCGTCCGCAAACCCACCTTTCAACCCCCAGGTTGAGTTTTTCCCCCCCGCCCCTTAAATTTTTACCCCCCCTCCGCACCCCCCCGAGTCATATATCATCTGAATCGGCTGATAAAGGCGATTCTAGTCCAATAGACCAAATCCAGTTTCGACCCCCCCCCACCCATCACGAAATAATGTTACCCCGCACCCCACCCAAAATCACAACCACCGCCTCACCATCTCCCCAAACATCCTTTACAACCGCTAGGCGGAATTTGGTGGACAATCTAAGTCCGGCCTTCACTCGAGAAGCTCCCCCCGCAGAGTCCACCTACATGGAGATGGCGAGGAGTTTCAGACTCAAAGGCCTGAACGCGGTTTCACTCTCTCGTAACCTCAAGAGTGAGCTGAAAACTATAATTACAGAGACAATCGACGGTCTCTTCGGAGTCGTCGCTATGTTAGACCCTACCACCCCCTCCCCTTCCAAACCCCTCACACCTCCGGCCAATAGCATCGACAATAACACAAGCAACAATACACCACCCGTCGATAATACACTACTCCTAAACAAGCTAGAGGCCCACTCTCGGCTACTCGAGGAGAGCAACAGGGCCCTGCAGGAACACTCCAGGGCATTAAAAGCGCAACCGCGACATACACCGGCGGTACCGCAGCCTGCGGCGGCGGACCCGCACAACATTTATAAATCTTACGCTAAGGCTACCGCCGCCCCCAAACCCCCTGCAGGTCCCTCTGTTGTTGTATCCGGAGAGGGTCTCGACACCACTGAGAAATTAATCACCGAAATTAGAAGCACGGTCAACTTCCGGCAGGGGGGATATGCCCCTATCAGGGTGACACCACTATCAAGAAACAAAGTGAAGCTCGTCTTCGAAAAAGACGAGCACAAATTGCACACACTCACACAATTACAGAACCATAGCGCAATAAAAACCCAGGAAGAAAAGCGGGTCGACCCGATGATAATTCTCAAAGGGATAAACAAAAACACGAGCGAAGCAGAACTCATTAACACAATTAGAGACCAGAACCATACATTGATTGAACACACTTTCAGCATTAAATTCAAGACAGTTAACAGAAACCACACTCTTTACAATGTGGTTCTAAACACCACCCCCTCTGCCTGGAAGGCCTTTACCGATCTAGGCAGAATTAACATAGGCATGCAAAGGGTCCACAGCGGCAATTTTTCACCATTTAGGCAGTGCCAAAACTGCCTAAATTTTGGACACACGAAGAGCCGCTGCCCCGCTACCACACCCACTTGCGCCAAGTGCTCTGCAAATCACCCCACAGCAGAGTGCAAAGAACAACCACAATCACACAGGTGTGCCAATTGCCACGAACACAACGCACAGTTCAAAACAAACACTAACACACAACATCGAGCCGACTCGGAAAGGTGCCCCAAAGTTAGCGCAATGCGTGCCCGCGTAGAGGCCAAGGTCAACTATATATAAAACATGCATAAAAACATCAAGTTTATACAGGCGAACCTAGACCGGTCTCGCAACGCTACACAAGAACTTAAACACCACTTCATCACAAATAAACTCGACATAGCCATTATATCCGAACCATACACAAACAAAAACACAGTAAAAAATATTGCAGGACTCCGCGTGTTTCAGTCCGATTCGGCGGACACAACGAAAGCCTGCATTATAACCAGTACAGACATAAACGCACACATCATCTCACAATTCACCACAGGGAATATAGTGGTTATCGCTATACCCACAAAGACAAGAACACTATACATAGCATCGGTTTACGTTGAACCAAAAACCGACGCTAACAACACACTAGATACACTGGACACATTCATAAAAACATACACCAACTCAAACATTATAGTTGGCGGCGACTTTAACGCGTGGCACCAAATCTGGGGCGGCTCTCGAAACAACATCCGGGGACAGCAACTGATAGATATCATGAATTCCAATAATATATACATAAACAACACAGGCAACACACCCACATTTGAAACAATAACACACGGAACGGAGAGGTCATCCATTATCGATCTCACGTTCACATCAATACACACATACCATCACATACACAAATGGGAAGTCAAACAACGTTTGTTCCCATCAACACAACACAATCCAATAAAATTTAAACTAGACTGTAGAACAGACCCTATTCCACACACCATTAATAGTAGCACATTCAAATACAACACCAGCAAAGGCAATTGGCACACCTTTAAAGAAACACTACACACTGCAATGATTAAAGATAAAATAACAGAAATAAACATATCGACCCTAACACCCGATCAACTAGACCAATTTGTATACTCCCTCGCCAACACCATAAACAGCGCCTGCCACAACTCATTTGCCCTTAAAACAGGACACACAAAACCCAAAGCACCCTGGTGGAGCGAAAGCCTAGATCAACTTAAGAAACAATGCATTAAACTACACCACAAAATACACACATATTCCAAAAACAAACAGACACCCCCTACAGACCTCTTAAACAAATATCACGAAATTAAACTCTCATACACAAATACAATCAGAAAGACATCCACCGAACACTTCAAACACTTCTGCGAGTCACAAGGTGCAGAAGATGTTTGGTCCATCACCAACAAATTACTAAAATCTAACAACAACATCCAACCCCGCACCCTTAAGGTCAACAATAAATTCACAAACAACGAACAGGAGACATCACAGGCATTACTCACACATTTTTATCCCGACGACACCCCAGACACGGACGTCAGACACACAAATATGCGCAACAATTCTGGTATACTTCCCGACACGGAGGACGACCCTCCCTTCACGACATCCGAAATTATAGCAGCACTCGACTCCATCAGCCACACCAAAGCACCGGGCAATGATCACCTCACAAGTGACATCTGCCAGGTCTTTGCACGCAATTACCCAGAGCTAACCACACACCTCATGAACCGCTGCCTACAAATAGCACACTTTCCGACCCCATGGAAGGAAACAGTAATAAAAATAATTCCCAAACCCAACAAACACGATTACACAAACTTAAGCTCATTCAGACCCATAGGACTAATCCCCGTGTTCGGGAAAGTACTAGAAAAGCTATTTACCAAACGCCTCACCTTCAACGCGCATAAACAAAAACTTCTAAACCGATCTCAATTCGGCTTCACCGAACAAACTGGTACAACACACGCTCTACACAAAACTCTAGACATAATAAATAACGCCAAACAGCACAAACAACACACCATAGCCGTATCCCTCGATATTAAGGCCGCGTTTGACAACGCCTGGTGGCCGGCGGTATTGAGCGGATTACGTGCGGTAAAGTGCCCACACAATATATTCAAACTTATTCAAAACTACCTCACAAATAGAACAGTTACACACCAAATGGGCAACACACGAACCACTCGCAATACACAAAAGGGATGTATCCAAGGGTCGGCATGCGGCCCTATACTCTGGAACATTATCCTTAACACACTACTCAACACACCACTCCCATCAGGGTGCCACATCCAAGCCTTCGCCGACGACGTCCTAATATTAACTACAGACACAGACATTAAAACATTAGAGGACAAAACTAACCACACACTCAAAATCATTAAAGAATGGGGCGATGGAGTCAAACTACAGTTCGGACCCGACAAAACCCAGACAATGGCCTTCTCCAAACCAGCACAAAATTGCAGCTTAACCTTCAACAACACCCCACTTAAATTCACAGACAAAATTAAATACCTAGGCATCATTTTAGACAACAGGTTAACATTCAAACACCATATCGAACACATAACCACTAAAGCAACCCAACTATTTAACAAACTATCTATTTACACACGACCCACTTGGGGACCACACCCCGAGAACATCAAATCAATATACAAAATGGTAATAGAGCCCATCATCACGTACGGGGCCTCCATCTGGGGCCACGCAGCACTTAAAAAATATAATCGCAAGCTACTTCTAAAAACCCAACGCGGCTTCGCCATCAAGACCACCAGAGCGTTCAGAAATGTATCTACTAACGCTGCGATAGCAATAGCGGGATTCGTGCCGCTTGATCTCAAGATTCTTGAATCATGTGAGATTGAGAAGGCGCGCATTAAGGGCGTCAGCAGATACATTCCTGACGACATCACCATCGAACAGCCTACACACTTCACCGAACTCTTACACCCCGCTTCCAGACCGCTTTTAAAATTCAGTACTCACAAAAACAATCTCAACACACACCTTACAAACAACATTAACATATTCACGGATGGAAGCAAACAGGAAAATGGACAGACGGGAGCCGCGTTTATTGCGTACTCCCCTAACACTCACACCGCCATACACCGATGGAAAAGAAAACTACACCCCACCTGCACCGTATACCAGGCTGAACTGCTTGCCATACAAGGGGCATGCGACTGGGCCATCACACACTCACAAAAACACGCCAACAAAAACACATACACTTACACAATTAATTCAGACTCCATGGCTGCCCTTCAGACAATTGCCCAACCCAACGCTACACACAAAATAGTCACGCATATACACAAAGCCATCAGCGCCAACACAAACACACAAATCCATTTCAAATGGGTTAAAGGACACCACAACATCATTGGCAACGAGGAGGCTGACTTGGCAGCCAAATCGGCTGCAAACTCACACCTCAAATACACATTCAATGATTGCCCCATGTCTTACATTAAGACAAGGGCCAAATTAGAAACAATAGCAACATGGGAGAAGAGATTTAACAATGAACCAACTGCCAATTACACAAAAAACATTTTACAAGACATACACAACATTAAAAGATTCACTCAACAATTCCCCATCACCTTTCAAACCACTCAATTACTCACTGGACATTCCTTCGCCAAAGATCATCTAAAACGGTTCCACATTACTGACAACGACACATGCCCTTGCGACTCCAACACCACTCAGACACTTCAACACCTCATCGAGGAATGTCCACGCTTTGCACACATCAGACACGAACACACACAGAAAAATAGAAAATGTAGAAATCCCTACTCCCTATCCGACAATAAACCGCAAACAATACAGTCATTATTAAAGTTAGCAACTAAAATTATTAATTCCCTAAAAGACTTCAACAACCCACCCTCCACTGCCTGATCGTCATCCACCCCACCTGGTATCCACTAAAATGTCACTATTTGTTATTATTCTAATTTTATAACTCCATACTTGTTTGTTTTTCCTCTATTTTATAAGCAACTTTTGTGTACGCATATCAATAACTGTCTTAATGTCTTAATGTAAATATATACGCCACATAAACACACCTTGTTAGATTTAAGCACTTTTGTATTCATCAATATATGTACCATCATCCCATCATCGTCACTCATACAACTATGTTCCCATCAACTTAACATAAGATATTTTGTAAACCTACTTTTATACTTTTTCTTTTTTGCTTTTCTTTTATTACTTTTGTTTTCTCGATGTTTAAATAATTTCTTCTTTTTGTTTTATATATAAGTAGTTTGTAAGACGCGGACTCTACGCAGGTGGCTGAGGGAAAGAACATGTATCAAATAGCAAAACTGACCCTCAGCCACCTCACTCATGTCCAATCGTAATATTTTTAACACTAATAATAAAACAAGTGTACTGAATAAACTCATTTAAGCTTAGCTTCCTCGGCCCCGGGGCGTAAGTCGCCGGGGAGGTAGGCCCACTAGCAATTAAAAAAAAAAAAAAAAAAAAAAAAAAAAAAAAAAAAAAAAAAACCTAACCTAACCTAACCTAACCTAACCTAACCTAACCTAACCTAACCTAACCTAACCTAACCTAACCTAACCTAACCTAACCTAACCTAACCTAACCTAACCTAACCTAACCTAACCTAACCTAACCTAACCTAACCTAACCTAACCTAACCTAACCTAACCTAACCTAACCTAACCTAACCTAACCTAACCTAACCTAACCTAACCTAACCTAACCTAACCTAACCTAACCTAACCTAACCTAACCTAACCTAACCTAACCTAACCTAACCTAACCTAACCTAACCTAACCTAACCTAACCTAACCTAACCTAACCTAACCTAACCTAACCTAACCTAACCTAACCTAACCTAACCTAACCTAACCTAACCTAACCTAACCTAACCTAACCTAACCTAACCTAACCTAACCTAACCTAACCTAACCTAACCTAACCTAACCTAACCTAACCTAACCTAACCTAACCTAACCTAACCTAACCTAACCTAACCTAACCTAACCTAACCTAACCTAACCTAACCTAACCTAACCTAACCTAACCTAACCTAACCTAACCTAACCTAACCTAACCTAACCTAACCTAACCTAACCTAACCTAACCTAACCTAACCTAACCTAACCTAACCTAACCTAACCTAACCTAACCTAACCTAACCTAACCTAACCTAACCTAACCTAACCTAACCTAACCTAACCTAACCTAACCTAACCTAACCTAACCTAACCTAACCTAACCTAACCTAACCTAACCTAACCTAACCTAACCTAACCTAACCTAACCTAACCTAACCTAACCTAACCTAACCTAACCTAACCTAACCTAACCTAACCTAACCTAACCTAACCTAACCTAACCTAACCTAACCTAACCTAACCTAACCTAACCTAACCTAACCTAACCTAACCTAACCTAACCTAACCTAACCTAACCTAACCTAACCTAACCTAACCTAACCTAACCTAACCTAACCTAACCTAACCTAACCTAACCTAACCTAACCTAACCTAACCTAACCTAACCTAACCTAACCTAACCTAACCTAACCTAACCTAACCTAACCTAACCTAACCTAACCTAACCTAACCTAACCTAACCTAACCTAACCTAACCTAACCTAACCTAACCTAACCTAACCTAACCTAACCTAACCTAACCTAACCTAACCTAACCTAACCTAACCTAACCTAACCTAACCTAACCTAACCTAACCTAACCTAACCTAACCTAACCTAACCTAACCTAACCTAACCTAACCTAACCTAACCTAACCTAACCTAACCTAACCTAACCTAACCTAACCTAACCTAACCTAACCTAACCTAACCTAACCTAACCTAACCTAACCTAACCTAACCTAACCTAACCTAACCAGGGTCGGCATGCGGCCCTATACTCTGGAACATTATCCTTAACACACTACTCAACACACCACTCCCATCAGGGTGCCACATCCAAGCCTTCGCCGACGACGTTCTAATATTAACTACAGACACAGACATTAAAACATTAGAGGACAAAACTAACCACACACTCAAAATCATTAAAGAATGGGGCGATGGAGTCAAACTACAGTTCGGACCCGACAAAACCCAGACAATGGCCTTCTCCAAACCAGCACAAAATTGCAGCTTAACCTTCAACAACACCCCACTTAAATTCACAGACAAAATTAAATACCTAGGCATCATTTTAGACAACAGGTTAACATTCAAACACCATATCGAACACATAACCACTAAAGCAACCCAACTATTTAACAAACTATCTATTTACACACGACCCACTTGGGGACCACACCCCGAGAACATCAAATCAATATACAAAATGGTAATAGAGCCCATCATCACGTACGGGGCCTCCATCTGGGGCCACGCAGCACTTAAAAAATATAATCGCAAGCTACTTCTAAAAACCCAACGCGGCTTCGCCATCAAGACCACCAGAGCGTTCAGAAATGTATCTACTAACGCTGCGATAGCGATAGCGGGATTCGTGCCGCTTGATCTCAAGATTCTTGAATCATGTGAGATTGAGAAGGCGCGCATTAAGGGCGTCAGCAGATACATTCCTGACGACATCACCATCGAACAGCCTACACACTTCACCGAACTCTTACACCCCGCTTCCAGACCGCTTTTAAAATTCAGTACTCACAAAAACAATCTCAACACACACCTTACAAACAACATTAACATATTCACGGATGGAAGCAAACAGGAAAATGGACAGACGGGAGCCGCGTTTATTGCGTACTCCCCTAACACTCACACCGCCATACACCGATGGAAAAGAAAACTACACCCCACCTGCACCGTATACCAGGCTGAACTGCTTGCCATACAAGGGGCATGCGACTGGGCCATCACACACTCACAAAAACACGCCAACAAAAACACATACACTTACACAATTAATTCAGACTCCATGGCTGCCCTTCAGACAATTGCCCAACCCAACGCTACACACAAAATAGTCACGCATATACACAAAGCCATCAGCGCCAACACAAACACACAAATCCATTTCAAATGGGTTAAAGGACACCACAACATCATTGGCAACGAGGAGGCTGACTTGGCAGCCAAATCGGCTGCAAACTCACACCTCAAATACACATTCAATGATTGCCCCATGTCTTACATTAAGACAAGGGCCAAATTAGAAACAATAGCAACATGGGAGAAGAGATTTAACAATGAACCAACTGCCAATTACACAAAAAACATTTTACAAGACATACACAACATTAAAAGATTCACTCAACAATTCCCCATCACCTTTCAAACCACTCAATTACTCACTGGACATTCCTTCGCCAAAGATCATCTAAAACGGTTCCACATTACTGACAACGACACATGCCCTTGCGACTCCAACACCACTCAGACACTTCAACACCTCATCGAGGAATGTCCACGCTTTGCACACATCAGACACGAACACACACAGAAAAATAGAAAATGTAGAAATCCCTACTCCCTATCCGACAATAAACCGCAAACAATACAGTCATTATTAAAGTTAGCAACTAAAATTATTAATTCCCTAAAAGACTTCAACAACCCACCCTCCACTGCCTGATCGTCATCCACCCCACCTGGTATCCACTAAAATGTCACTATTTGTTATTATTCTAATTTTATAACTCCATACTTGTTTGTTTTTCCTCTATTTTATAAGCAACTTTTGTGTACGCATATCAATAACTGTCTTAATGTCTTAATGTAAATATATACGCCACATAAACACACCTTGTTAGATTTAAGCACTTTTGTATTCATCAATATATGTACCATCATCCCATCATCGTCACTCATACAACTATGTTCCCATCAACTTAACATAAGATATTTTGTAAACCTACTTTTATACTTTTTCTTTTTTGCTTTTCTTTTATTACTTTTGTTTTCTCGATGTTTAAATAATTTCTTCTTTTTGTTTTATATATAAGTAGTTTGTAAGACGCGGACTCTACGCAGGTGGCTGAGGGAAAGAACATGTATCAAATAGCAAAACTGACCCTCAGCCACCTCACTCATGTCCAATCGTAATATTTTTAACACTAATAATAAAACAAGTGTACTGAATAAACTCATTTAAGCTTAGCTTCCTCGGCCCCGGGGCGTAAGTCGCCGGGGAGGTAGGCCCACTAGCAATTAAAAAAAAAAAAAAAAAAAAAAAAAAAAAAACCTAACCTAACCTAACCTAACCTAACCTAACCTAACCTAACCAGTCCGCGTCCAGACGCCAAGTAAAACGGTCGACTTCACGTCGCTCCGCGCTCTTAAAAAGTTTAAATTCGTCTTTAAAAATAGTTGCAGTGCAGTGACAGTATCAATTCATATATCAGTAGATGCGGAAAAATCCGCTCTATCTTTTAGTGTAAATTTCATTTTTAAAAGTTTTAATTTTATATTTTTTTTGAGTAAAAAACTGTTAAAAACTTAGTTTTTGGAAAATTAAAAATAGTTACAGTGCTTCAAAAATTGTTTTTAGTGTCTCATTGTGTAGATCTCGTTAAGGCGCACATTTCGACCTACTTTTGGAGGATAAGGGTGCAGAATTGAGGAAACCACCACCCAAAAACCGGTAAAACTCGAATAACTTTTAAGCAAGATCAACGACAATAGTGTTTCAATAGCTTATCCGATAGTCCTCTTCAAGGGCTATCGTTTGATACCAAATTTATATTTTTGACACCAACCCCCGATTTTTGGAGACCAGAAACAGGAATTTCGCCCACCAGTCTGCGGCGCCAACATTTACAACTTCGTTTTTAATACCAAAAAATCCGCCTGAAAAGCAGCTACCGAATGGTATATCACACATCAAAATCGGAGGAAGAATATCCCCTCATTCACTGGAAAAACGGTTTTTGGGTATTAACCACCCCTGATCTGACGAAATTCACAATTCACAATATACTACCACAAGCGTCTTAACGAGGCGCTTCAGGAGACCCCAAGTACATTAAAATCGGACAAATATTTTGGGAGATAAGAAACAAGGAATTTCTGCAGCGGTGGTTCCACCTGGAACCAACCACATTAAAAATCAACAATAACATTCGAGCGATAGCCTGAATTCCGCGCAGCATTACTGCATCGCCGCCAATAATTAATCATCGACTTCCGCCGAGCTGGTCACCAACTTTTCTGGTGACTAACTGGAACAGCCCCATCACTAGCACCATCGCGTAGACCTCGTCGCGGGCTTCATAACGAACCCAAACTCCAATATCACCAGTGCAGCGGTACAGGAGTTATCCTGTGCGGAAGTACCAGGTAAGGCGGATGACCAGCCTCATCTTTAACACTACACTCACATACACAGAAACACATCGAGCTTGGGCTCGTTCAAACCGCCTCTTCAAGGCAAACACTAATATAGCCGCACAGACGTTCACAAACCTTCCCTTCACCCCCCAAACTGAATTTCCCTTCCCCCCCCCTTAAAATCTCAACCCCCCCTCCCCACCCCCTCGTGTTTAGTATCATCTGAATCGGTTTTTAAAGGCGATTTCAGACCACTAGTCCAAACCCAGTTTCGACCCCCCCCCACCCATCACGAAATAATGTTTCCCCGAACCCCTCCCAAAACACCGATCCCGAGCACCCCTTCGCCCTCGTCCTCTAATCCTACCGCCCGGCGGACTCTGGCAGAGATGCTGAGCCCCGCATTCACCCGTAAAGTCCAACCTACGGAGTCTACTTACATCTTGATGGCGAGAGAGCACAGGAAAAAGGGTCTGGAGGCCGTCGCTGCCTCCAGGAATCTCAAAACTGAGCTGAAGACAGCCATCACTGAGGCGATCGACGGACTCTTCGGAGTCATAGCCCACATCGGCTCTCCCTCCCCCTCCCCCGCTAAACCCCCTGTAGCAGCAGTGGACGAAACACTAAAAGAAAACAATAACACTAACACGAATACCACGCTCTTAATGGAAAAAATAAACCAACACACCAAGCTCCTCGAGGAGTCCAACAGGGCAATGAGTGTGTTAACCAAACAACTAAAATCCACTCCCAAACCTACACTCACTGATCACACAACTGTCCCCCCCAACAAGAACAAAACTTACGCCAACGCCGCGGCGGCCCCTAAGGCACCCACCGGCCCCTCTATTGTTGTTTCCGGCGAGGGGTTTGACACCACCGAAAGACTAATTACACAAATTTGCAAAACTGTCAACTTCCGCGAGGGTGGTTTTGCACCGCTTAAGGTCACGCCACTTTCCAACAACAAGCTTAAAATGGTCTTCGAAAACGAGGACCACAAGAAACATACTGTCACTAAACTAAATAACACAAACACCATCAAAGCTCAAGATGAGAAACGGATCAGCCCGATGACCATCTTGAAAGGCATATCAAAATACACATCTGAAACCGACTTAATCCAAACCATCAAAGACCAGAACCCGACACTAACCATTCACACATTCACTATAAAATTTACAGCCAAAAATCGCAACACCTCCCTTTATAACGCGGTCCTTAACACCACACCCTCTGCCTGGAAAGCCTTTGCCGACCTCGGCAGAGTAAACATCGACATGCAGCGGGTGCACTGCGCCAACTTTTCACCGTTCAGACAGTGTCAGAACTGTCTGAATTTCGGACACACCAAAAGTCGCTGCCCCGCTAAGTCACCCACATGCGCCAAGTGCTCAGCTAACCACTCCACCAAGGAATGCAACGAATTAACACCAAAATGCACCAACTGCTCAGAACACAACACCGTACACAAGACCAACACAGACACTCAACACCGAGCCGACTCGGATAGCTGCCCCAAGGTTAGAGCCATGCGTGCCCGCGTTGAGGCCAAAGTCAACTACGCCTAACCACAACTACTCCAATCATCAACACCACATATCAGGTTTCGCGGCTTACAGAAAACCTTAACAGACAACGCACAATGCACATTTTTAAATCTCATATCACCTCACATTCGCTCAGACACCGTAGTTGATTATGATCTCAGCGCGCGACACTGGCTCTTGGGGTGCCTCCATATCCACATATGGCCTACACACATATTTCTATACAAAACAGTTATTGCAACAAATACACACCATAACACAACACACTAAACCACACATATTGCACACTTTAATACATAGATTATCCCCATATCCCTTCCTTCCCCTAATTAACTCATTAATCCACTGCATACATCCTCTACAATCTCACTTAGATAACACAACTTTAGGCTATCATCCGCCTTACTTGCGGAACTTCATTTTTAAATTTATCTTAAATTTTTACTTTATTTTAATTGTAAATACATTTAACTATTTTATCATAATTTTAATGTTATAACTTTTTTACTTTTGTACAACAACAAATCTCAAGTTTTATGTTTACTTTTAGTTCTATACTCTTATTATTATTTTTATATTTTTAATAAACCATGGTTACGACGCTGATGGTTGAGTGGAAGGGATTGTATCAAATAGCATGACCGACCCTCAACCATCACAACAGCGGCTATACCTCCTACCTGAGGAGTTTAAATTATTAAGTTCTGTGTGCAAGAGCTTTTTGTACTCTGTTCTATCTAAAGCACGGTGCGGCTGGTGGCGGTTGAGAGGAAGAAATTGTATCAAATAGCATGACTGATACTCAGCCGCCCCAACCGAACCTACAATCACTAGCCTAAGCTATTAATGTGTAAGTTGAACTAATTATAATTCTACCTAATCAGTAATATTTGTATTTTGTAACTTTCTTTTTTTTTAATAATTCGTAATTTTATTAATAACTTATTGTAACTATTTTTAAGACCTTCTCACTAATAATTTTAATATTATAACTTTTTTACTTTTATACAACTACATATGTCATGTTTTGTTTACTTTTAGCTCATTACTCTTATTTTTATTTTTATATTCTATGTAATCATGGTTACGACGCTGATGGTTGAGCGGAAGGGATTGTATCCAATAGCATGACCGACCCTCAACCAACACAACAGCGGCTATACCTCCTACCTGAGGAGTTTAAATCATTAAGTTCTGCGTGCAAGAGCTTTTTGTACTCTGCTCTATCTTAAATCACGGTGCGGTTGGGGGCGGCTGAGAGGAAGAAATTGTATCAAATAGCATGACTGATACTCAGCCGCCTCAACCGAACCTACAATCACTAGCCTAAGTTATTAATTTGTAAGACGAACTAATTGTAATTATACCTAATCAATAATAATTTTAAATTTGTAACTTTTTCTAAATTGTAATTTTATTAATAACTTATTGTAACTAATTTTAAGACCTTCTCACTAATAATTTTAATATTATAACTTTTTTTTTTTTACTTTTATACAACTACATATGTCATGTTTTGTTTACTTTTAGCTCATCACTCTTATTTTTATTTTTATATTCTATGTAATCATGGTTACGACGCTGATGGTTGAGCGGAAGGGATTGTATCCAATAGCATGACCGACCCTCAACCAACACAACAGCGGCTATACCTCCTACCTGAGGAGTTTAAATCATTAAGTTCTGCGTGCAAGAGCTTTTTGTACTCTGCTCTATCTTAATCACGGTGCGGTTGGGGGCGGCTGAGAGGAAGAAATTGTATCAAATAGCATGACTGATACTCAGCCGCCTCAACCGAACCTACAATCACTAGCCTAAGTTATTAATTTGTAAGACGAACTAATTGTAATTATACCTAATCAATAATAATTTTAATTTGTAACTTTTTCTAAATTGTAATTTTATTAATAACTTATTGTAACTAATTTTAAGACCTTCTATCATATATACTTATCACAATAGTATTAACAAAAATGTTAGTCGTAACGACGCGGACTCTATGCAGGTGGCTCAGCGAAGGTGATTATCGTATCAAATAGCGAAGCCGACCCTCAGCCACCTCACCTACCTTTATACATTTTTTACCTGAATAAAGATTCCCTCTGAAAAAATTATTACCTAGCTTAGCTTCCTCGGCCCCGGGGCGAGAGTCGCCGGGGAGGTAGGCCCACTATAAATTAGCACCAAAAAAAAAAAAAAAAAAAAAAAAAAAACCTAACCTAACCTAACCTAACCTAACCTAACCTAACCTAACCTAACCTAACCTAACCTAACCTAACCTAACCTAACCTAACCTAACCTAACCTAACCTAACCTAACCTAACCTAACCTAACCTAACCTAACCTAACCTAACCTAACCTAACCTAACCTAACCTAACCTAACCTAACCTAACCCAGTCCGCGTCCAGACGCCACGAAAAACGGTCGACTCCACGTCGCTCCGCGCCTTTTCAAAGTTAAGAAAAAGTTTTAAAAATAGTTCCCGTGTGCTAAGTGTAGTGTTTTATACATCAAAAGACGCGGAAAATTCCGCTCTTTCGTTTAGTGCTATTTTCATTATCCCAGGTTTTCTCTTTCAATTTTTTTTCGACCAAAAACATTAAAATTTTCAGTTTTTTCGATTTTAAAAATATTATCAGTGCAGTAAAAATTTCTAAGTGAGTTTTAATAGATAGAGCGCAGTGTGGTGCGTATTTCGACCATATTTTGGTCGACAAGGACACATATTTGTGGATTTGGCAGACATTATAGTGGTAAATCCTTAATAACTTTTTATATAGATCTACAACCATATCTTTTTTATACTTCAAACGATAGCCCTTTTCAAGACGCATCGTTTGATACCAATATTACATCAATCGGACTGAAATTGGATTTTTCAGCGGCTGAAAACTGGTTTTTCAGTCGCCAAATCGCGGCGCTTCAATATTTTTTAACAAGAATTACATAGAACGGTGCGCAATTACTTCAGCTATCAGCAGACACATCTTTTTTGGAAATCGGAGCACTGACAGCCCCTGAAACCTGGAAAAAACACTATTATTGCAAATATTTTGCGTTCTAACGCCCCTGGGTTTTCGAACACCATAACAGCAGAACCGGCGTCGTCTGGCGCATCAGACGACATCAAGATCTCCATTTTTCACCTAATAGTTCCTGAGTTACATGCAATTTGAACTTTAAACCCAGGGTTTCCACAGGACCCACTCCAGTTAAAAATATAACTTTAACACCATCACATCCGAAATTCTTTTCTGCTCCGGAACCGATTTCTTCGCTTCTTCACCACTTATCACCAGCTCCACCAGGAGCCAAAATTCCTGGTGATCACCAGGAACTGCCTCCTCACCAGCACCATCGGGTAGACCTCGTCGCGGGCTCCTAGACGACACCAAACTCCAGCATCAGCAGTGCAGCGGCGCTGGAGTTATCCCGTGCGGAAGCACCAGGTAGGGTGGATTACCAGCCTCATCTCCAACACCAAATCCACATACACAGAAACACACCGAGCTTGGGCTCATTCAAACCGCCTCTTCAAGCCAAACAATAATATAGTCATACAGTCGTCCGCAAACCCACCTTTCAACCCCCAGGTTGAGTTTTTCCCCCCCCGCCCCTTAAATTTTTACCCCCCCTCCGCACCCCCCCGAGTCATATATCATCTGAATCGGCTGTTAAAGGCGATTCTAGTCCAATAGACCAAATCCAGTTTCGACCCCCCCCCACCCATCACGAAATAATGTTACCCCGCACCCCACCCAAAATCACAACCACCGCCTCACCATCTCCCCAAACATCCTTTACAACCGCTAGGCGGAATTTGGTGGACAATCTAAGTCCGGCCTTCACTCGAGAAGCTCCCCCCGCAGAGTCCACCTACATGGAGATGGCGAGGAGTTTCAGACTCAAAGGCCTGAACGCGGTTTCACTCTCTCGTAACCTCAAGAGTGAGCTGAAAACTATAATTACAGAGACAATCGACGGTCTCTTCGGAGTCGTCGCTATGTTAGACCCTACCACCCCCTCCCCTCCCAAACCCCTCACACCTCCGGCCAATAGCATCGACAATAACACAAGCAACAATACACCACCCGTCGATAATACACTACTCCTAAACAAGCTAGAGGCCCACTCTCGGCTACTCGAGGAGAGCAACAGGGCCCTGCAGGAACACTCCAGGGCATTAAAAGCGCAACCGCGACCTACACCGGCGGTACCGCAGCCTGCGGCGGCGGACCCGCACAACATTTATAAATCTTACGCTAAGGCTACCGCCGCCCCCAAACCCCCTGCAGGTCCCTCTGTTGTTGTATCCGGAGAGGGTCTCGACACCACTGAGAAATTAATCACCGAAATTAGAAGCACGGTCAACTTCCGGCAGGGGGGATATGCCCCTATCAGGGTGACACCACTATCAAGAAACAAAGTGAAGCTCGTCTTCGAAAAAGACGAGCACAAATTGCACACACTCACACAATTACAGAACCATAGCGCAATAAAAACCCAGGAAGAAAAGCGGGTCGACCCGATGATAATTCTCAAAGGGATAAACAAAAACACGAGCGAAGCAGAACTCATTAACACAATTAGAGACCAGAACCATACATTGATTGAACACACTTTCAGCATTAAATTCAAGACAGTTAACAGAAACCACACTCTTTACAATGTGGTTCTAAACACCACCCCCTCTGCCTGGAAGGCCTTTACCGATCTAGGCAGAATTAACATAGGCATGCAAAGGGTCCACAGCGGCAATTTTTCACCATTTAGGCAGTGCCAAAACTGCCTAAATTTTGGACACACGAAGAGCCGCTGCCCCGCTACCACACCCACTTGCGCCAAGTGCTCTGCAAATCACCCCACAGCAGAGTGCAAAGAACAACCACAATCACACAGGTGTGCCAATTGCCACGAACACAACGCACAGTTCAAAACAAACACTAACACACAACATCGAGCCGACTCGGAAAGGTGCCCCAAAGTTAGCGCAATGCGTGCCCGCGTAGAGGCCAAGGTCAACTATATATAAAACATGCATAAAAACATCAAGTTTATACAGGCGAACCTAGACCGGTCTCGCAACGCTACACAAGAACTTAAACACCACTTCATCACAAATAAACTCGACATAGCCATTATATCCGAACCATACACAAACAAAAACACAGTAAAAAATATTGCAGGACTCCGCGTGTTTCAGTCCGATTCGGCGGACACAACGAAAGCCTGCATTATAACCAGTACAGACATAAACGCACACATCATCTCACAATTCACCACAGGGAATATAGTGGTTATCGCTATACCCACAAAGACAAGAACACTATACATAGCATCGGTTTACGTTGAACCAAAAACCGACGCTAACAACACACTAGATACACTGGACACATTCATAAAAACATACACCAACTCAAACATTATAGTTGGCGGCGACTTTAACGCGTGGCACCAAATCTGGGGCAGCTCTCGAAACAACATCCGGGGACAGCAACTGATAGATATCATGAATTCCAATAATATATACATAAACAACACAGGCAACACACCCACATTTGAAACAATAACACACGGAACGGAGAGGTCATCCATTATCGATCTCACGTTCACATCAATACACACATACCATCACATACACAAATGGGAAGTCAAACAACGTTTGTTCCCATCAACACAACACAATCCAATTAAATTTAAACTAGACTGTAGAACAGACCCTATTCCACACACCATTAATAGTAGCACATTCAAATACAACACCAGCAAAGGCAATTGGCACACCTTTAAAGAAACACTACACACTTTAATGATTAAAGATAAAATAACAGAAATAAACATATCGACCCTAACACCCGATCAACTAGACCAATTTGTATACTCCCTCGCCAACACCATAAACAGCGCCTGCCACAACTCATTTGCCCTTAAAACAGGACACACAAAACCCAAAGCACCCTGGTGGAGCGAAAGCCTAGATCAACTTAAGAAACAATGCATTAAACTACACCACAAAATACACACATATTCCAAAAACAAACAGACACCCCCTACAGACCTCTTAAACAAATATCACGAAATTAAACTCTCATACACAAATACAATCAGAAAGACATCCACCGAACACTTCAAACACTTCTGCGAGTCACAAGGTGCAGAAGATGTTTGGTCCATCACCAACAAATTACTAAAATCTAACAACAACATCCAACCCCGCACCCTTAAGGTCAACAATAAATTCACAAACAACGAACAGGAGACATCACAGGCATTACTCACACATTTTTATCCCGACGACACCCCAGACACGGACGTTAGACACACAAATATGCGCAACAATTCTGGTATACTCCCCGACACGGAGGACGACCCTCCCTTCACGACATCCGAAATTATAGCAGCACTCGACTCCATCAGTCACACCAAAGCACCGGGCAATGATCACCTCACCAGTGACATCTGCCAGGTCTTTGCACGCAATTACCCAGAGCTAACCACACACCTCATGAACCGCTGCCTACAAATAGCACACTTTCCGACCCCATGGAAGGAAACAGTAATAAAAATAATTCCCAAACCCAACAAACACGATTACACAAACTTAAGCTCATTCAGACCCATAGGACTAATCCCCGTGTTCGGGAAAGTACTAGAAAAGCTATTTACCAAACGCCTCACCTTCAACGCGCATAAACAAAAACTTCTAAACCGATCTCAATTCGGCTTCACCGAACAAACTGGTACAACACACGCTCTACACAAAACTCTAGACATAATAAATAACGCCAAACAGCACAAACAACACACCATAGCCGTATCCCTCGATATTAAGGCCGCGTTTGACAACGCCTGGTGGCCGGCGGTATTGAGCGGATTACGTGCGGTAAAGTGCCCACACAATATATTCAAACTTATTCAAAACTACCTCACAAATAGAACAGTTACACACCAAATGGGCAACACACGAACCACTCGCAATACACAAAAGGGATGTATCCAAGGGTCGGCATGCGGCCCTATACTCTGGAACATTATCCTTAACACACTACTCAACACACCACTCCCATCAGGGTGCCACATCCAAGCCTTCGCCGACGACGTTCTAATATTAACTACAGACACAGACATTAAAACATTAGAGGACAAAACTAACCACACACTCAAAATCATTAAAGAATGGGGCGATGGAGTCAAACTACAGTTCGGACCCGACAAAACCCAGACAATGGCCTTCTCCAAACCAGCACAAAATTGCAGCTTAACCTTCAACAACACCCCACTTAAATTCACAGACAAAATTAAATACCTAGGCATCATTTTAGACAACAGGTTAACATTCAAACACCATATCGAACACATAACCACTAAAGCAACCCAACTATTTAACAAACTATCTATTTACACACGACCCACTTGGGGACCACACCCCGAGAACATCAAATCAATATACAAAATGGTAATAGAGCCCATCATCACGTACGGGGCCTCCATCTGGGGCCACGCAGCACTTAAAAAATATAATCGCAAGCTACTTCTAAAAACCCAACGCGGCTTCGCCATCAAGACCACCAGAGCGTTCAGAAATGTATCTACTAACGCTGCGATAGCGATAGCGGGATTCGTGCCGCTTGATCTCAAGATTCTTGAATCATGTGAGATTGAGAAGGCGCGCATTAAGGGCGTCAGCAGATACATTCCTGACGACATCACCATCGAACAGCCTACACACTTCACCGAACTCTTACACCCCGCTTCCAGACCGCTTTTAAAATTCAGTACTCACAAAAACAATCTCAACACACACCTTACAAACAACATTAACATATTCACGGATGGAAGCAAACAGGAAAATGGACAGACGGGAGCCGCGTTTATTGCGTACTCCCCTAACACTCACACCGCCATACACCGATGGAAAAGAAAACTACACCCCACCTGCACCGTATACCAGGCTGAACTGCTTGCCATACAAGGGGCATGCGACTGGGCCATCACACACTCACAAAAACACGCCAACAAAAACACATACACTTACACAATTAATTCAGACTCCATGGCTGCCCTTCAGACAATTGCCCAACCCAACGCTACACACAAAATAGTCACGCATATACACAAAGCCATCAGCGCCAACACAAACACACAAATCCATTTCAAATGGGTTAAAGGACACCACAACATCATTGGCAACGAGGAGGCTGACTTGGCAGCCAAATCGGCTGCAAACTCACACCTCAAATACACATTCAATGATTGCCCCATGTCTTACATTAAGACAAGGGCCAAATTAGAAACAATAGCAACATGGGAGAAGAGATTTAACAATGAACCAACTGCCAATTACACAAAAAACATTTTACAAGACATACACAACATTAAAAGATTCACTCAACAATTCCCCATCACCTTTCAAACCACTCAATTACTCACTGGACATTCCTTCGCCAAAGATCATCTAAAACGGTTCCACATTACTGACAACGACACATGCCCTTGCGACTCCAACACCACTCAGACACTTCAACACCTCATCGAGGAATGTCCACGCTTTGCACACATCAGACACGAACACACACAGAAAAATAGAAAATGTAGAAATCCCTACTCCCTATCCGACAATAAACCGCAAACAATACAGTCATTATTAAAGTTAGCAACTAAAATTATTAATTCCCTAAAAGACTTCAACAACCCACCCTCCACTGCCTGATCGTCATCCACCCCACCTGGTATCCACTAAAATGTCACTATTTGTTATTATTCTAATTTTATAACTCCATACTTGTTTGTTTTTCCTCTATTTTATAAGCAACTTTTGTGTACGCATATCAATAACTGTCTTAATGTCTTAATGTAAATATATACGCCACATAAACACACCTTGTTAGATTTAAGCACTTTTGTATTCATCAATATATGTACCATCATCCCATCATCGTCACTCATACAACTATGTTCCCATCAACTTAACATAAGATATTTTGTAAACCTACTTTTATACTTTTTCTTTTTTGCTTTTCTTTTATTACTTTTGTTTTCTCGATGTTTAAATAATTTCTTCTTTTTGTTTTATATATAAGTAGTTTGTAAGACGCGGACTCTACGCAGGTGGCTGAGGGAAAGAACATGTATCAAATAGCAAAACTGACCCTCAGCCACCTCACTCATGTCCAATCGTAATATTTTTAACACTAATAATAAAACAAGTGTACTGAATAAACTCATTTAAGCTTAGCTTCCTCGGCCCCGGGGCGTAAGTCGCCGGGGAGGTAGGCCCACTAGCAATTAAAAAAAAAAAAAAAAAAAAAAAAAAAAAAAAAAAAAAAAAAAAAAAAAAAAACCTAACCTAACCTAACCTAACCTAACCTAACCTAACCTAACCTAACCTAACCTAACCTAACCTAACCTAACCTAACCTAACCTAACCTAACCTAACCTAACCTAACCTAACCTAACCTAACCTAACCTAACCTAACCTAACCTAACCTAACCTAACCTAACCTAACCTAACCTAACCTTTTTTTTTTTTTTTTTACCTGGGGAAACCCGATTACGGGCGCCCGCGCCTGGGCAAGTTGTTAAGTGGCGCGGGGAGTGTGGGGGTCAAGGCCGTAAAATACGATGACCCCATACCCACTAAAACCACCAGGGCCCACTGTTCGCTATTAGACGAGGGCGGGTAACAGCTAGGCCTTTTCACCGCGCCCCGTCTAGCGACTGCCGCTTTCGCGACTCTCTGTTACTCTCTCGACACCACACTAGTAATAAGCCCTTTGTTGGTTTTTTTTTTTTTTTTTTTTTTTTTTTTTTTTTTTTTATCCCCTCCCTTTTACTCCTTTTGTAATTTTTTTTTTGTTTTTTTTTTTTTTTTTTTTTTTTTTTTTTTTTTTTTTTTTTTTTTTCTTTTTTTTAACATTCTCGGGCTCTCTCCGCTTCCTCCTTGAGCCGCATCACCACGCCACAGAATCTTGTTAGGACGGTCCACTTGTCAAGGTCGTCCACCGCCTTCTTAATAACTTCAGGCAAGCCCAGGTCCGTCCCGAAGGCCGCAACCAGGTGGCGCCTCTCCTCCGCCCACGCCGGACAAGCCGCTAGAGTGTGCGCGGCATCATCGTTATCCCCTTGGCAGTGGTGGCACGCAGGGGTCGGTTCCCGTCTGATGCGGTGGAGGTATTTGCCAAAACAGCCATGGCCTGTTATGACCTGCACCAGACGAAAGGATAACGGGCCGCGCTTCTTCTCCAGCCACTTGGTTAGGACGGGCAATATGGCACTTATTGTATATCCGCCCATCTCTGCCCTGTCTAAGTCGGTTCTCCAGTCTTGTATCACGCGCTGGCAGGCATCCAGGCGCCAGGAGCGTATGGTCTCTGTGTCCGGTTCTCTCCCTGCTTCACGCGTATCAGCCCTGCGCCAATAGACGTCTGCCAGAGCGGTAGCCTCGAGGTGCCAGGGCGCGGAACCTGCGATCAAACACACGGCATCGTATGACACCGTGCGGTACGCTCGCGCAACCTTAATCGTCATTAGTTTTTGATAACGCCTCAGAAGCTGCTTGTTCTTGCGGGACAGCTTATCAGCCCATATTGGGCACCCGTACATAGCTTGCGACTTGACGACGCCGGAGTAGAGTCGACGACACCCCTCGCTCGGCCCGCCTAGATTTGGCATAATCCGGCTAAGAGCCATTGCAGTGGCGGTGAGCTTCGGGGCAAGTGCCGCAAAATGTGCTCTAAACGTCCACCGGGAATCTAGTACCAGGCCCAGATATTTCAGGGCTTTTCCTACCTCGATGGACACTCCCGCAACGACGATGTGCGCACCCGCTGGAGGCGCTCGCCCCGGGCCGTGAAAACAGATCGCTTCGGACTTCTCCAGCGCGACACGCAGCCCGAGGTGTCTTATCTGCGCTACGACTTGAGCTACCCCAGCAGTTACGCGACGGCTCGCCTCGACGTAGGAACTAGCAGATGCCACAACCAAGGTATCGTCGGCGTAACAAATGACCCTAACACCTATAGACAGAGATGTCTTAATGATGCAATTGTAGCCTATATTCCAAAGCAGGGGCCCCAGAACGGACCCTTGAGGTACACCACATGTGACTCGGTAGCTTCTCCAAGAATCCCTACCCGGGAACACAATTTTACGATCGCACAGGTACGATTCTACTAGCCTCTGGAGATATAACGGTATCCCATGATGTACTAAGCCTCGCAGAACAGCCTCGTGAGGAATGGTGTTGAAGGCGTTGGCGATGTCAAGGGACACCGCCAGTACAACTCCACCCTGCTCCGTGGTCTCCTCGCTGATTTCTCGCACCTCTGCGATTGCGTCCACAGTAGACCGCGACCGCCGGAAGCCAAACTGAGCACTGTGCAGATCTGGTCCGATGGTTTCTAGATGTCTATTTATTCTTTTAGCCATGATCCGCTCCAAGATTTTGCCACCCTCATCCAACAATACGATTGGGCGGTAAGCAGAAGGGGATGTTTCGATTTTTCCGGGCTTCTTTAGCAGCACTAATTTCCCAGTCTTCCAGGCGGAGGGAAACTCTCCCTTCTGCATGATTTGCGTCAACAAACTGCAGAACCTCCACGCCAATTCTTCGTCCTTAAGGGCGAGAGCCCACACCTTGCCATGAATGCCATCAGGGCCTGGAGCTGTGTTTTTAGCGGCGACCTTTGCCAATGCTGCTTCTAATTCTTCAGGCGTCACGCGTATTGACTCTTCGCTTGGAATCGAGTACGGATGCGCTGGGGTAGGTGTACGCCCATTCCCACGTGGAAACAGGGTGGATACCACCGAGTCAAGAAGCGAAGGTTGCATGGTGGACGTCAGTGGCGGCGCCCGGGGTCGCAATTTGCTCATTACAAGTCGAAAGGGGCGGCCCCAGGGATCTTGTTGCAACGTGTTAAGAAACTCATTCCAAGCATTTTCTTTGGACCTTGCTATTGCTACCCTTAGATCCTTTTTTGCAGCTTGATAGTCTACGTATAGCCGTTCCTCTTCATCTTGACTGCGACGTGCTAGCGGTCGGCGCCTGTACCGCGTAAACATCCTCCGCGATCTCACACAGATTGATCGAAGACCAGCTAGTTCGTCAGACCACCAGTAAACTTTATCCCTCGGCCTCAAAATTCGTACGCGTCTCATTGACGCCTCTGATAGGTCTGCTAACGCTTTTGCATGCCACCGAACTTCACTTTCTATATCAGCATTAGTGCGGCTGGAACACCAGGACTTAACTATTGTCGCCTCTTCGAACACGACTCTATCCAACGACCTCAGCGACCATTTAGGGCCGATTTCAGACGGAATGAGACTCTGCTCAGCCGATCTAGCAGACGACAATGGAGGGATACGGAATTGGATGTATCTATGGTCCGACAGTGTTTCTACCTTTGTCATAACCTCCCAATCTTCAACGCGACGAGCAAGACAGGAACTCGCAAAAGTGACATCAACGATAGAGCCTCCCGCTCTGCGTACGCACGTGTGCTCGGAGCCTTTATTTAATACTGTCAAATTGTACATTGCGGCCCATCGTAACAAGGCCTGTCCTCGTCCACGGTCATCCAGCGTCCCCCACGCAATCGACTTTGCGTTGAAGTCACCGGCGACAATTACCTCGTGGGGTCGGGCCCAATCTACCAGTGAGCCTATCTCGACTAAAAACCGCTCGAACTCGGCGAGTGTCTTGTTGGGTGAAAAGTAGGCGCTTATTACTACCAGATTCTCCGAGACTCGGACGGCGACACACCCGCGACCCTTTAGGTGCGGTCCCGCAAGTGCCATCTGGTCCCCGTCGAGTATAACGGCTGCGAGGCCTTCCGTATCCACAATCCAATTTGAAGCGGTCCTCAGCTCTGAGATATATGGTTCTGACACCATTGCAACATTAATGGACCACTGTGCCATGCTTTGTGTCAGAAGATCCTGGGCATTGGCACAGTGGTTGAGGTTACACTGGAGGAACCGTACCGTTCTAGGCATTTACGCTTCCATCTTTGTGCATTGGTTCCCCGTCCGGAGGGGCGGACCCGGTCGGAACGATGTTGTGCCGCGGCGTCTCTCTTCTTGGAACTTTGGCGCTAGGGGCCGGACATTTAGCGCTCCCTAGCCGATGGTCTGCCTTTCGACCCGCTTCCTGGCAAAGGACGCACACGGGTTTGCCCTCGCAAGTCGCGGCCCGGTGGCCTGGTTGTGCGCAGCGGTAGCAGAGATCGCTACGATCAGCACCAAACGTGCACCGGCTGGCTACGTGCCCGTTTTGAAGGCACCGGTAGCACCTAATTTCCCTGCGTTCCAGTATTGTTACCCTAGCTGCGACCCAGCCTATGAGTAGTCGTCCCTCGGTGATTTGCTTGGCCGCAAGGATTGGACACCGAACCCAGGCTCCAAACAATCCAGTTCTGTCTGGCCGAACCTCACTCACCATTACTTGTTCGCGGTTGCAGCCCCCAATCTCCGCTATCGCCTTTTTGATATCGTCTGATGTTACAGAGTCATCGAGGCCAGCCACTCGTACCTCGGCACACTTCTCCGGCCTCGACACGCTCACCCCGCTAGGACAGATATCTTTCAGTTTACTAGCAAGGGCGTCGGCCTTGTCTCCACTGCGGGATCCAGGTAGCTCTAGGATCACCGCTCCCGTCGCCGCCCGCTTAAATTTGACGGCTTCTATGCCCAAATCACTTAGTTTAATTTTTTCCTTTGCCTCCCGCAATACAGAGGCGTAGGTCTGTTCTTTTTCGGTGATTGTAAGCACAACGGCCGTGGATCTCGGGGCTCTCAGCTTCGCTCGTGGCCGTTGAGTAGTCGTAGCCGCGGGCTTTACGATGCCAGCGGTTGGGGTATTCTTGCTTGTTGCACTCCCGTTCTTGGCCTGTTTACGCTTACTTTGCACTGTTTTCCACTCTTGCTCGCAGTTTGCCTCTGGGTTGCTCTGGGTTGGTGGAATCTGCGCACTTACGGCATCGGGTGCTTTGTTAGCATCAGGTGCCCGCATCTTCCTTCCTTTCCTAGATTTTCTATTCTCCCCTGTCGAGTGTTCTTCTATGCTCTTTGTCGTAGAGTCCTCAATTGGAATCGGATCCGCGGCTAGTGGTGGTCGAATTTTCGGTTCCGCATTTAATCTAGGCTCCAGGTTTGCGAGTCTCGCGCTAAGACATTCGCCCATTTGTCTCATTAAACGACCTTCCAGCTCGGCTAAGAGTTGTGGTAGCTGCGAAGATGGTGAAGAAGTCCGTAATGGCTCTTTATGCACCGGTTTCCTGGAGAACTCTTGGATCAGGGTTCTCAACTCAGCCATTTCTTTTTGAAGTGCTTCCACCTGTCCACGAAGTCTCTCATTTTCGTTCCGGAGCGCCCTCGTTTCCTCGCTGACTGTACGGTCAGCTAGCTCTTCGGCGTCTCTACGGATCGAGGTCACCGCCTGTTTTAGCGCTGAGACAAAAGTGCCCTTCAGGTTACTCGAATGTCGGGCGACTTTATCCACTGCGGCGAGGCTGGCCTCAATCCTCACCTTTGGGTCAGCGTGACGTTCGGTTGGCGCTGTGCTTCCTGTTTTTGTTGGGGGACTGGGCGTCGCCTCTAGCAGTTCCGCTTCAACCCTCTTCTCCCGTTCTACTCGTTGGAGTTTATTTAATGCAGCCCGGGACTTTCTCGTCGAGTGAGGGGTTCCAGCGTCGCTAGAGCTGCATTCCTCCTTCCTTCTTTTCCGACGAAAAAATCGCGCCGGTCGCCCTTGTACATGTGGCGAGTTGATGGAGGTAAACGATGCGTCAGCGCTGAGCATCTCACAGCTCGTCTCCAGGCTGGCCTCCATCACTTGTCGTCCAACATTTTTCCCTATGGCAGTAATGGCCTCAACTTCACGGTCTCCTGTGCTGTTATTTGGACTCGATATGGGTAGCGGAGTTCGCACCAGCATAACTCTACACTCTTTGAGTGGAACGGGCGTACTCCGGTTAGACATTTCGCCTCCGTCCCTAGTATTCTCCTTCACATCACCACATCCTACCACTCTTCTCTCCTCATCCTTCTCTTCCTCATGAGTTTTGCCCCCCCCCAGAGTACGGTGGGGCTGAGCCATGGCATCGCCATGGGTGGGATTTAACCCACCTGGGGTAGTTAAACGTGTATTTGAACTCATGCTTGCTTTTATTTGACCAGGGGTCGCTCCCCTGTGGCCCTCTTTATGACCCATGTACCGCAGCCGAGTGCCCAAGCTGTAGCGAGTCCTCGCCGTCACTCCGGAGAGAACCGGGGACGCGTTTTTTTTGGCGCTAGGCATTGACCTGCCCGTCAACGACCTCAATTCCTCATAAAGAGGGGATTAGGTGTCCGACGCCACGCTCATCAGCGCCGAACGTTAGGGGATTTTTGTATCAAGGTTTCCTTCCTCTTATTGCCCAATAAGGCCACTCCTTCAATTGAACACAGAACAATCATCATTCATTCATCACAACATACGCTGACTATATCGCCAAAAGGTGCCAGCTTGCACCCCAGGAAACAGAACATCCAATAATTGCCGGTTCCGCCGGCTATCCATCGTGCCACTGCACTTTGGCCCAAGAAGGCAACAACACCAGATTTAATATTGGTTCTCCCGAGACTTTTGTTTGCACCCCGCATGTTCGCGTGGCATGAAGCTACACCGCATCTAGCACGTTTCTTAGAAAAGAAAGAGTCGAGAGCAGCTGAGGCCCAGAGACAAGTACGCAGTAGCGCTATGAAACAGACCCCTTCTCCGGCCGCCTCCGGCACACTCAAAGGAAAAACCAGTCGGGAGCGTCGAATAAGTAAAAGTCCCTTAGTTTCACCTTTGACATCAAATGATCTCTCCAGCTTGCTAGGGACTCACGGAAATCTTTCCGCTGGGCGCTGATGCCTTCTCCAGAGACTAGCCTTCGAAGTGAAGGCCAGCCTGTACCTCCTTATTTGCTTCCCCTTTACGACGGCATTGCTGCAGTCGTTCCAGGTACTAAGCCCCCCCGGCACGACAAGCCTAGGAGCCGCGGGTAAATTCGTCCGCGGAGGGGGGGAACCTAACCTAACCTAACCTAACCTAACCTAACCTAACCTAACCTAACCTAACCTAACCTAACCTAACCTAACCTAACCTAACCTAACCTAACCTAACCTAACCTAACCTAACCTAACCTAACCTAACCTAACCTAACCTAACCTAACCTAACCTAACCTAACCTAACCTAACCTAACCTAACCTAACCTAACCTAACCTAACCTAACCTAACCTAACCTAACCAGTCCGCGTCCAGACGCCAAGTAAAACGGTCGACTTCACGTCGCTCCGCGCTCTTAAAAAGTTTAAATTCGTCTTTAAAAATAGTTGCAGTGCAGTGACAGTATCAATTCATATATCAGTAGATGCGGAAAAATCCGCTCTATCTTTTAGTGTAAATTTCATTTTAAAAAGTTTTAATTTTATATTTTTTTTGAGTAAAAAACTGTTAAAAACTTAGTTTTTGGAAAATTAAAAATAGTTACAGTGCTTCAAAAATTGTTTTTAGTGTCTCATTGTGTAGATCTCGTTAAGGCGCACATTTCGACCTACTTTTGGAGGATAAGGGTGCAGAATTGAGGAAACCACCACCCAAAAACCGGTAAAACTCGAATAACTTTTAAGCAAGATCAACGACAATAGTGTTTCAATAGCTTATCCGATAGTCCTCTTCAAGGGCTATCGTTTGATACCAAATTTGTATTTTTGACACCAACCCCCGATTTTTGGAGACCAGAAACAGGAATTTCGCCCACCAGTCTGCGGCGCCAACATTTACAACCTCGTTTATAATATCAAAAAATCCGCCTGACAAGCAGCTACCGATTGACATATCGCACATCGAAATCGGAGGAGGAATATCCCCTCATTCACTGGAAAAACGGTTTTTGGGTTCTAACCACCCCTGAACTTTCGAAATTCACATTTCTCGATACACCGCCACAAGCGCCTTAACGAGGCGCTTCAGGAGACACCAAGCACATTAAGATCGGACAAATATTCTGGGAGATAAGAAACAAGGAATTTCTGCAGCGGTGGTTCCACCTGGAACCAACCACATTAAAAATCAACAATAACATTCGAGCGATAGCCTGAATTCCGCGCAACATTACTGCATCGCCGCCAACAAATAACCTTCGACTCCTGCCGAGCTGGTCACCAACTTTTCTGGTGACTAACTGGAACAGCCCCATCACTAGCACCATTGCGTAGACCTCGTCGCGGGCTTCAAAACGAACCCAAACTCCAACATCACCAGTGCAGCGGTGCAGGAGTTATCCTGTGCGGAAGTACCAGGTAAGGCGGATGACCAGCCTCATCTTTAACACTACACTCACATACACAGAAACACACCGAGCTTGGGCTCGTTCAAACCGCCTCTTCAAGGCAAACACTAAGATAGCCGTACAGTCGTTCGCAAACCTACCTATCAACCCCCAGTTTGAGTTTTTACCCCCCCTCCCCTAAAATTTTTACCCCCCCTCCGCACCCCCCCGAGTCACATATCATTTGAATCGGCTTTTAAAGGCGATTCTAGTCCACTAGACCAATTCCAGTTTCGACCCCCCCCCCACCCATCACGAAATAATGTTACCCCGCACCCCACCCAAAACCACAAACACCGCCTCGCCATCTCTCCAAACATCTTCTACAGCCGCTAGGCGGAATTTGGTGGACAATTTAAGTCCGGCCTTCACTCGTGAAGCTCCCCCCGCGGAGTCCACCTACATGGAGATGGCGAGGAATTTCAGACGCAAAGGCCTGAACGCGGTTTTAGCCTCTCGCAACCTCAAGAGTGAGCTGAAAACGATAATTACAGAGACAATCGACGGTCTCTTCGGAGTCGTCGCTATGTTAGACCCTACCACCCCCTCCCCTTCCAAACCCCTCACACCATTGGCCAACAACAACATCGTCAATAAAAACACAGACACACCCAACGACACCACACAACTACTGAACAAACTCGAGGCCCACTCTCGGCTACTCGAGGAGTCAAACAGGGCAATGAGTGTGTTAACAAAGCAATTAAAATCCACTCCCAAACCTACACTCACTGATCACACAACTGTCCCCCCCAACAAGAACAAAACTTACGCCAACGCCGCGGCGGCCCCTAAGGCACCCACCGGCCCCTCTATTGTTGTTTCCGGCGAGGGGTTTGACACCACCGAAAGACTAATTACACAAATTTGTAAAACTGTCAACTTCCGCGAGGGTGGTTTTGCACCGCTTAAGGTCACGCCACTTTCCAACAACAAGCTTAAAATGGTCTTCGAAAACGAGGACCACAAGAAACATACTGTCACTAAACTAAATAACACAAACACCATCAAAGCCCAAGATGAGAAACGGATCAGCCCGATGACCATCTTGAAAGGCATATCTAAATACACTTCTGAAACCGATCTAGTCCAAACCATCAAAGACCAGAACCCGACACTAACCAATCACACATTTACTATAAAATTTACAGCCAAAAATCGAAACACCTCCCTTTATAACGCGGTCCTTAACACCACACCCTCTGCCTGGAAAGCCTTTGCCGACCTCGGCAGAGTAAACATCGACATGCAGCGGGTGCACTGCGCCAACTTTTCACCGTTCAGACAGTGTCAGAACTGTCTGAACTTCGGACACACCAAAAGTCGCTGCCCCGCTAAGTCACCCACATGCGCCAAGTGCTCAGCTAACCACTCCACCAAGGAATGCAACGAATTAACACCAAAATGCACCAACTGCTCAGAACACAACACCGTACACAAGACCAACACAGACACTCAACACCGAGCCGACTCGGAGAGCTGCCCCAAGGTTAGAGCCATGCGCGCCCGCGTTGAGGCCAAAGTCAACTACGCCTAACCACAATTACTCCAATCATCAACACCATATATCAGGTTTCGCTGCTTACAGAAAACCTTAACAGACAACGCACAATGCACATTTTTAAATCTCATATCACCTCACATTCGCTCAGACACTGTAGTTGATTATGATCTCAGCGCGCGACACTGGCTCTTGTGGTGCCTCCATATCCACATATGGCCTACACACATATTTCTATACAAAACAGTTATTGCAACAAATACACACTATAACACAACACACTAAACCACACATATTGCACACTTTAACACATAGATTATCCCCATATCCCTTCCTTCCCCTAATTAACTCATTAATCCACTGCATACATCCTCTACAATCTCACTCAGATAACACACCTTTAGGCTATCATCCGCCTTACTTGCGGAACTTCATTATTAAATTAATCTTAAATTTTTACTTTATTTTGATTGTAAATACATTTAACTATTTTATCATAATTTTAATGTTATAACTTTTTTTTACTTTTGTACAACAACAAATTTCATGTTTTATGTTTACTTTTAGTTCTTTACTCTTATTATAATTTTTATATTTTTAATAAACCATGGTTACGACGCTGATGGTTGAGCGGAAGGGATTGTATCCAATAGCATGACCGACCCTCAACCAACATAACAGCGGCTATACCTCCTACCTGAGGAGTTTAAATCATTAAGTTCTGCGAGCAAGAGCTTTTTGTACTCTGCTCTATCTTAATCACGGTGCGGTTGGGGGCGGCTGAGAGGAAGAAATTGTATCAAATAGCATGACTGATACTCAGCCGCCTCAACCGAACCTACAATCACTAGCCTAAGTTATTAATTTGTAAGACGAACTAATTGTAATTATACCTAATCAATAATAATTTTAATTTGTAACTTTTTCTAAATTGTAATTTTATTAATAACTTATTGTAACTAATTTTAAGACCTTCTCACTAATAATTTTAATATTATAACTTTTTTTTACTTTTATACAACTACATATGTCATGTTTTGTTTACTTTTAGCTCATTACTTTTATTTTTATTTTTATATTCTATGTAATCATGGTTACGACGCTGATGGCTGAGCGGAAGGGATTGTATCCAATAGCATGACCGACCCTCAACCAACACAACAGCGGCTATACCTCCTACCTGAGGAGTTTAAATCATTAAGTTCTGCGTGCAAGAGCTTTTTGTACTCTGCTCTATCTTAATCACGGCGCGGTTGGGGGCGGCTGAGAGGAAGAAATTGTATCAAATAGCATGACTGATACTCAGCCGCCTCAACCGAACCTACAATCACTAGCCTAAGTTATTAATTTGTAAGACGAACTAATTGTAATTATACCTAATCAATAATAATTTTAATTTGTAACTTTTTCTAAATTGTAATTTTATTAATAACTTATTGTAACTAATTTTAAGACCTTCTATCATATATACTTATCACAATAGTATTAACAAAAATGTTAGTCGTAACGACGCGGACTCTATGCAGGTGGCTCAGCGAAGGTGATTATCGTATCAAATAGCGAAGCCGACCCTCAGCCACCTCACCTACCTTTATAAAATTTTTACCTGAATAAAGATTCCCTCTGAAAAAATTATTACCTAGCTTAGCTTCCTCGGCCCCGGGGCGAGAGTCGCCGGGGAGGTAGGCCCACTATAAATTAGCACAAAAAAAAAAAAAAAAAAAAAAAAAAACCTAACCTAACCTAACCTAACCTAACCTTACCTAACCTAACCTAACCTAACCTAACCTAACCTAACCTTTTTTTTTTTTTTTATATAAAGGAGGTTGAAATGCACAAATGCAGGCCCGCGTGCGTATGCAGTCGCTATCGCGGGGACTGTGGGGATGGTTAACTCTTATCCCTCTGCTAGTCAGAGGGGAGAAACCCGACCCACTAAAAACTCCTCCTGAACCCTCCATATCGCCTGCAGTGCCAGTCTCATCCATTCTGAATGAATGACGTCTGGCACCACATTGAATTCCCCGGGGGTCGCACTAGGCATTCAACCCAGGGAATTCAGGCAAATATGTCTGCATACGGGCTCAGCGACGACGCAGCGGGACGCTGTTGGGCAGACGGCTTCCGCGTCTAGCCCCCGCGCCCCCGCCGAGCACAACCCCTCCGGCCATCGCCACGCACCTCCCGCTGACGCTCGGCAGCCTCCTTCTGCAGCAGAACGCGCTCGCAGAAGAAAGTCACCGCACGCCATGCCTCTTGGCTACCTAGCATCGCTGCAACAACGCTCGGTAGCGAGAGGTCCGTTCCGATGACCGACACCAGGTCGTGGCGTTGCCTCGACCAGGTGGCACATTCAGCCAGGGTGTGCTCCGCCGTGTCCTCTGGGGCGCCACAATGGTGGCAGATAGGATAGATTTCCCGCCCTGCCACCCTGTGCAGAAACCGTCCAAAGCATCCATGCCCGGACAGAATCTGCGCCATCCGAAAGGACACAGCTCCACTCGGGCGATTCACCCATTCCCGTAAGCATGGGCGAATCGCCTCCACAGTTCGTACTCCCGCCCTCGGCATGGCCAGATCACGGGCCCACCTATCAAGGATGACCTCCCTGGCCTGCCTCCTCGCCGGTCCGACCAGTTCGGCCCATCGGCCATCCGCCCTCGTCTCGCACTTGAGGCGATACAGGGACCCTAGGGCCACCGCCTCTAACTCCCAGGGAGGAGTCGCCGCCAACAGGCATGCCGCCTCAAACGAGACGGTCCGGTAGCAACGAGCCACCCGAACCGCCATCACTCGCTGCGGCCTCCTGAGAAGGGTGCGGTTCCTCGACCCCAACCTATCATCCCATATTGGGGCCCCATACAAGGCCATACTGCGTATAATTCCGCAGTAAAGCCTGCGCACACTCTGCTTTGGGCCCCCAATGTTCGGCAGGAGTCTTGCAAGCGCCCCCGCTGCCCCTACCAGCTTCCCCCCAAGAGCCTCAAAGTGGGCCTCAAAATTCCAGCGCCCATCCAAGATGAGACCGAGATACTTCATCTTGGCCGCCACCGGTACCCTCACTCCTTCCACCATCAGGACCGCCCCAGGAGGTGGACCATTCCTAGGGCCATGGAACAATAGGGCGTCCGTCTTATCGAGAGACACCCTAAGGCCCAGGGCCCTTATCCGTCTCACAACAAGGGAGGTGCCGACCGTTGCGAGTCGAGCCACCTCTCCAAAACTGGCCCCACTGGCCACCACGAGGGTGTCGTCTGCATAACAGAAGACGCGCAATCCCTGAAGAAGCGCGCCCCGCAACACCCAATCGTAGGCCATGTCCCACAAAAGTGGCCCAAGTACTGAGCCTTGAGGAACTCCACACCGCACAGGGTGGTAGAAGACCGTGCCCTGCATATTGGAGTACACGATCCGTCTATCCATAAAATAGTCTCCCACTATTTGGCGCAGATACAGAGGGACCTCGAAAAAAGCAAGGGCCTCTCTGACCACACCAAAGGGAAGACTATTGAAAGCATTTGCAATATCTAATGATACTGCCAATGCTCTCCCTCCCCCGTCTACCACCCCAGCGGTGTGAGACCTCAGGTCCCGAAGTGCGTCGAGCGTCGACCTTCCCGCTCGGAAGCCGTACTGTGCCTCGCTCAGATCCGGCCCCTCAACAGAGAGGTGCCGGCACAATCGAGAAGCCACTACCCACTCCAGCGCCTTGCCCGCTTCATCCAGGAGGACAATAGGGCGGTAGGCCGCCGAACTGTCCACCGGACGCCCCTCCTTGCGAACGAGACACAGTCGTCCCGTCTTCCATGCCACCGGGAACCGTCCACCACGCAAACACGCTGTGTACAGCTCCCGGACGGAGACCTCCATATGAGGTAGGACCACTGCCAGTACACGTGCATGTACACCATCCGGGCCAGGAGCTTTCTTGCGGGCTTTGAGACGGGCTAGAATGGTCTCCATCTCTATATCAGAGACTTCCGGAGCCATCTCACCCTCCCCGTCAGCCACTTCTACCATAGACGCCGCCATACTTGGAGGGACAGTGTCGGGAGGCAAAGGAAACAGGTCGGCCACCACCCGCTCCAGGAAAGTCGGCTCCAGACTCTCCACGAGAGGCATCCCCGCACCCTTCAGCCTCTTACGAGCCGATCGATAGGGACGCCCCCATGGATCATCATCCAGCCCCCGAAGCACCTCCTGATGGGCCCTTTCCTTTGCCTCACAAATAGCCTCTCGGAGAGTCCTCTTGCGATCATTATATATCAAGCGAAGACCCTCCGTAACATCGGGACTATCTCCCCTCCTCCGGCGACTCCTGTAGCAGGCCCTTCTCGCCTCGCTACATTGGCCCCGAAGATTTCCAATATGCGACGTCCACCAGTAGACAGCTCTTCTCCCCTTCGGTGGTCTCCATTTGGGCATCGCCGCATTCGACACCCTTCGGAGACTTTGACTCAGTCTACCGACCCCTTCGTCTACATCCCCAGTACCAGCAGGCGCACACCACCCCTCCACAATGGCCACCTCCTCCGCAACCTGACGGTCAAGTCGCTGAATCGCCCAACGGGGGAAGCTGTTCTGGGAAGTCTGCCCCCGCACTGCCCACCTCATCGAGGTAGAGACCCACATCCGGATATATCGATGATCCGATAGGGTCTCCACTTCGTCCAGCACGCTCCACGCCGTCGTCGCACGGGCCGCTGCCGCAGAAGCTAGGGTCACGTCCACCCTTGAACTGCCCTGCGGGCGGACACAGGTGGGCTCGGTTCCCTCATTTAGGAAAACGAGGCCCAGCTCCGCCGCCCACTCCTCCAATACCGGACCCCTCCGACACGACACCCTGTCACCCCAAGTGGGAGACCGCGCATTAAGGTCTCCCATGAGGATAAGGGGGCGCGGAAGTGCCCTCTGCACGGCCAGCCCCATGGCGTCCAGGAAATCCTCGAAGTGGCTCAGACGCTCATTGGGCGAAAAATACGCTCCGACGAGCGTCCAGTCGCCCCAATCAGCCAGAACAAAACCGGAACCCCTCTCTCTTAGAGAGAGAGGAGGTCCATGCGGCCGAGCAATGACAGCCGCATCACCACGAAGGTCCCCCACCCACGAACTCTGCCGCGACACGTAGTAGGGCTCAGTGACAACGGCCGCCATCACACCCCACTCCGCCATCGACTGCAGGAACAAGTCCTGAGCCGCAGCGGAGCGCCTTAAGTTCCCTTGGAGGAGGCTAGTGAGGCTGTCAGACATTTTATTTGTTTGACACCTCTACTCCAACCTCCATGGGAGTGTTCCCCATCACCGTGCCGGACGCTTTAGGGGCATGCGGGGCCCTCCCTTGCCTTGGAGGGTTGCAGGCCCTTCCCGCCATCTTGTGGTTCGCCGGCTGGCCGGCCGCTGCACAGACCAAACAATGCAGCTCTTTCGAGCTGCATTCATTAGCCTTATGGCCCGCAACCCCACATCGGTGGCAAGCCTCCGCCAGGTCCACCGTTGAGTCACATGTTGCACGCACATGACCCAGTTTTTGGCACTTAAAGCACCTCAAAGGGCGGTGCTCTTGGATTTCCACCCGACAGGAACTCCACCCAATGAGGAGCCTCCCACTCTTAATCTTATTGGCGGAGGCAACCGGACACAGGAGAAACATCTCCCCCAATCCCCGGCCCCCATGCCTCATGATCTTACCTGGCTTAATGGTCGCCACTGGGCACTCCCCCATGGCAGCCACCGCCTCTACAACATTCTCCTCAGTGATGCTGTCATCAAGGTCCCGGATGCGAAGGTCCGCACACTTGACGGGCCTCCCCACCGAGGCCTCCTCCGACAGAACCACCCTCAATTTTTCAGCTAGGCGGTTGGCCTTTTCCTCCCTACCTTCCCCGGGCACCTCCAGCATCCGAGCTCCGGTAGCCGTAACTCGGATGCTTATTCGCTCGATCCCCAGGTCAGGCAGACTGATGGCCTGCCTCGCCTTGGACAGAGCAGCAGCGTAGGTTACCCCCCGCTCCACCGCTCCCTGCAGCAGTGTGACAACAACTGCAGCAGTTGTCGGCGGAGCAAGGGAAGACCGCACCCCGACAGGCTTCTCCCCAGCCACCGGCTGCCTTGCCGGAAGGCCTACCCCACCCTTGGCAGGAAGAGCCGGTGCAGCTGGAAGACTGTCCGACTTCTTCTTGCCCTTACCCTTCTTCTTCTTGCCGGTCACTGTCGCCCAGAAAAAGGAATGTTGAATTACTGACCACTGTAATTACCATCCTCGGCCTAGAACGTATTGCTACGTTCTAAACCTACACAGTATCCTTTCTATAGTTCGATGCCCTCTGCATACTATAGAAATTCAACCGTGCCCTCCATGTACAGTTTAAGCACTCGCCCGGTACCGTACAACCCTACCAAAGGCCGAGAATAAATTTAAAACTTACTTTCGAACCGGGAATCGAACCCAGTACCTCTCACCATAGCGACCACATACAAAGACCGCTAGGCTATGAGGCCCTTATAAAGGAATGTTGAATTACTGACCACTGTAATAACCATCCTCGGCCTAGAACGTATTGCTACGTTCTAAACCTACACAGTCTCCTTTCTATAGTTCGATGCCCTCTGCATACTATAGAAATTCAACCGTGCCCTCCATGTACGGTTTAAGCACTCGCCCGGTACCGTACAACCCTGCCAAAGGCCGAGAATAAATTTAAAACTTACTCTCGAACCGGGAATCGAACCCAGTACCCCTCACCATAGCGGCCACATACAAAGACCGCTAGGCTATGAGGCCCTTTTAAAAAGGAATGTTGAATTACTGACCACTGTAATTACCATCCTCGGCCTAGAACGTATTGCTACGTTCTAAACCTACACAGTCTCCTTTCTATAGTTCGATGCCCTCTGCATACTATAGAAATTCAACCGTGCCCTCCATGTACGGTTTAAGCACTCGCCCGGTACCGTACAACCCTGCCAAAGGCCGAGAATAAATTTGAAACTTACTCTCGAACCGGGAATCGAACCCAGTACCCCTCACCATAGCGGCCACATACAAAGACCGCTAGGCTATGAGGCCCTTTAAAAAGGAATGTTGAATTACTGACCACTGTAATTACCATCCTCGGCCTAGAACGTATTGCTACGTTCTAAACCTACACAGTCTCCTTTCTATAGTTCGATGCCCTCTGCATACTATAGAAATTCAACCGTGCCCTCCATGTACGGTTTAAGCACTCGCCCGGTACCGTACAACCCTACCAAAGGCCGAGAATAAATTTAAAACTTACTCTCGAACCGGGAATCGAACCCAGTACCCCTCACCATAGCGGCCACATACAAAGACCGCTAGGCTATGAGGCCCTTAACCTAACCTAACCTAACCTAACCTAACCTAACCTAACCTAACCTAACCTAACCTAACCTAACCTAACCTAACCTAACCTAACCTAACCTAACCTAACCTAACCTAACCTAACCTAACCTAACCTAACCTAACCTAACCTAACCTAACCTAACCTAACCAACAGTCGCAGTCGAACCGCCGTTCAAAACGGTCACGGAACATATAGCTCCGCAGTTGAAAATTCTTAATAATAGGTTTTTTGGCGCGAATCGGGCAGTGCTCTATATCATTATACGCGTCTTGCGACGGCGAATCCAAAAATATAAACATTGTCTTGTAAAAAGTGAAGAAAAAGTGCCAAAACAGTGAAAAAACACAAAAAGTGCAAAAAATTTAGTGAAAAAGTGCGTGCGGCTCAAAAACCAAAGCGACGACCTACCTAAATTTTTACGTGCCTAGATAGAAGTCGTCAAGCCGCACTTTTTGACACCTCACTCAGATTTTTGCGGCCAAGAAATTAAGAAAAATTTTAAAAATAAGAAAACACCACGTGGCACGTGGTACCAGAAGGAAACAAAATCTGGACAAAAAAGTACCATCACTAGAAGCGCCGCAAAAAACTACACAAGGAGGAAGCCTTGGTTTTTCTTTTCCTCAAGGGGAAAAAATTTTGTAGGTGTTTAACCACACTTTGCAAAGGTTATACACCTTTGAGGAAGAATATCTCAAGAACAAGATCGAGGACCCCAGCCGTTCTGCACATCATCAGAAGCGCCGCGCGGAGTTCTATTTAAAGGTACCAATCTCAGATTTTTCCCTCAAAAACTGAGGCCTCTGGAAAATTTTTTCTCTGGACCACGTGGCACGTGGTCGGAGATCCCGCCAATATTTTGCTCCGCGGATAGGCTCACGAGATAGATCTCGACGAGCCTGTCATTTTGATATATTCGTATAAAAATTTTGATCAATATTGGCGGCTCCAGAGGCCCGGGAATAAAAAAGGGGAAAAGTGCGGGATAACTTGGGAACGGTGCATTTTAGCGCGTTTTTAAGGCTAGACCCAGTATACAAAGTATACTGGGTTATGACCGCCGGGTTGAACCCTACCGGAAACTAATTTCAAAAATTTTTTTTAAATAATTTTCAAAATTTAATTAATAAAATATTTAATAAATTATAGTAGTATCAAATTTAGATAAAACGGTGCACGCTAGGTTAAAAATAATATCATTTTCGGCCTAATTAGGGTAAAAAAGGGTTATAGGGACGTGTCGCGTGCACTGTACCTTGGACCCCCCCCCCTCGCCCTACTACCTCACCCCCTGGGGTTGAAAAATTGCAACCTCACGGAACATACACGTGTGACGGCTCTTTCGACTCCCCGCAAAAAGCAAAGTCGACTGAGTACGTTTACAGCGCACTCAAGTACACGTACACACAGTTATCACACACAAACACACTAAGACACAATTCACACATAAACACACAAGTGTGACGGCTCGTTCAACTCCTCGTGACTCGGGGAGAAGATTGCGGCTGTCCATTTCTACATTCGAGTTAACACACACACACACCGGCATACACACATACAAATACACGTTCAGGAACTCAAGTGTAGCACCTTTTTCGACTCCGCTGATTGCAGCGGATCCTCCGAACAGGTGCACACGTGCTACGGCACACAAACACACACACACACATACACACACATACAAATAAGGCAAGGTCAGGCGGTCCTTTCGCGCGCTTTTATTAAAACAAGTGATACACCGCTCCCGAAGGTACCAGGACTGTGATATTAGGTTAAGTGACAGGGGTTCTCCTTTTGGAAACCCCTCTTAGATATAAGTGTTCTGACACGGCTACCACCCTTTTGGGGGTAGACCTTAGAATAAGTTTAGGATATAAAAATTGACGGCTGCCACCCTTTTGGGACAGCCATTATAAGTATTAAGAATCTATAATAATTAAATTGACAATAATCCATAGAAAATTAATAATTAAGAATATCATTGTTTGTAAATTATTTATTGACCTGTCTACTACCCTATTGGGAGTAGGCCTTAGATTAAGTACAGATATAAGACAAATTATTGTAAATAAAAATATTATTATAATTGACACGGCTACTACCCTATTGGGAGTAGCCTTAGATTAAGTATAGTTTTAAGACAAATTATTGTTTAAAAAGAATATTATTAAAATTGACACGGCTACTACCCTATTGGGAGTAGACCTTAGGCTAAGTCTTTTAACTTATTAAATTCATCTGACAATCCTAATAGGCAAAATGTTGGGCATACGCACTCCACCTAAAATCCAAACAACGGCACCTGCCATCAGGCGCAGCATAGATAAGTGGGAGGAGGCCTCTAGCCAGGCCCCTAAGGCAGCAAAAGAAGATCCTCTGGCTGGGGCGGGTGGAGGAGGTAAGTCTCCTGCTCCCGCTCAAGCCAGGGAAAAAGAGGCTAAAAACTGTTATCTAAAAGCAATGGCGCACTTGGCGGAGTCCCGCAACATAAAAACTGATATTAAAACAGGGGTACAGTCAGCTGTGAAGCGGCTGTACCAAATCGTAAAAGAAGCCGAAGAAGAGTTGGCGGGCGGCCCAACAAGAGTCTCAACAAAATTAAGAAATGGAAAAGACAAAGAAACCGAAATATATGACAGATTAGATAGGCAAATCGAAAGATTAGAGGCAGAAAACAGCAAGCTGGAGAAATGCAGAAAAGAAATAGAGGATCTGGCAAAAAAGAAAGAAGAAGGTATCCTGACCGAGATAAGGAAAGAGTTTGAGGAGAAGGAAAAGAAGGACATGGAGAGGCAAAACAACTGGGTTGCAAGTATGAAATCGTACGCAGAAGCGACGAAAGTAAATCTCGGTCAGGGCCAAAACAACACAGAAGGCCCGGGGCAAAAACCTGCACTGCACTCTGTCGTGGTGGCGCCGAAGAACGCGACCGACACGGCAGAGGAAACGGTGCAGAACATCCGGCACTTGCTCAACGCGAAGGAGGAAGGTTGGCAAGTGCAAAAAATAAGAAAAGCGAGAGACGGGAAGGTAGTGGTGGGTTGCAGGACAGAGGAAGAGAGAAGAAAACTTAAAGAAAAACTGGGCACAGAAATGGAGGTAAAAGAAACTTCCAACAAAAACCCCCTTATTAAGATCAAAAACCTACTGACCTGCAACACCACCGAGGATATTGCCCGGGCCCTAAAGAACCAAAATAAGCATGTGACTGCGCACCTAGAGGAAAGAGAGCTGTGTATAACGGAGAAGTATAGAAGGAAGGCAAGAAACCCTCTGGAGAGCCACGTGGTCCTGCAGGTCATGCCTAAACTCTGGCAAGCTCTAACATCGGCTGGCAGGATACACGTGGACCTGCAGAGGGTTTGGGTAGAGGACCAATCCCCTCTGGTCCAATGCACAATGTGTCTGGGGTATGGGCATACCCGCAGAAACTGTAAAAAGGAGACTGAGGTGTGCAGTCACTGTGGAGGAGCCCACATGAGGGCCGATTGCCAGATCCTCGGGGAAGGAAAGCCTCCCAGCTGCGTAAACTGTAAAGCAATCAAAGGAAGAGACGCAGAGCATGGAGCCTTCAGCCAGAGCTGCCCAACCCGGCAGGGATGGGACAGGGCAGCGAGGCTGAGTTACGCGTACTGTTAAAAAAGCCGAGGGCTCCAACATAAACACCGGCTTTCTCCTGGCACAGGCGAACCTAAGAAAAAAGAGAATCGCGAACCAGGAGTTTATAAAGGAAGCGGGGGGTAGGAAGGTAAAGATAGCACTACTCCAGGAACCGTACACAGGGGCCAATAAACAGATGGCAGAAAGCCCTATGTACAGAGTAGTGCAGTGCGTTCCCACAGGGAAGAAACCGGTGAAGGCGGCGGTACTTATTTTCGACGAACATATCGAGGTCTCACAAGACAAATCACTCACCACCGAAAACATAGTGGCCGCCGTCCTGAGAACGGACAAGTGGGAACTAGGGGTTATATCAGTGTACTTCGAAGGCGATGAACCCATCGAACCATACCTCGTACAGTTAAGAAGCTTCACGAGAAAGTTAAAAACCAAGATGGTATTGATTGGAGGGGACGTGAACGCATGGAGTGAGTGGTGGGGGAGCCGGAACGAAGACACAAGAGGAAAGGAACTACGAGGGTTCCTTGATGAAGAGGGGCTGAGCATCTTAAATTGTGGAAACACACCCACCTTCGACACCGTTAGAGGGGGCCGTAGATACACGAGTACAGTCGACATCACAGTATGTACAAAAAAAAAAACAAAAAAACAAAATTTATTTATTCATGTAGGTAACAATGTACACTTATGAACGTCAAAAAATTTAAAAATTGTGAATTTACATTTACTGCCAGTTCTCAAATCAAGGGCGTAGAACGGAAGAGAAGAACTGGCAATAAACTCTCCGCCACTCTTTTTAATCGCCAAGGTTTTTTTTTTTTTACACAATGCTTGTAAGGAGCTGCGACCACTACACCATGTTCCATATGACATATTGAGTAATAAAGAATAAAAAAACAAATTAAAAACAAAGATTTGTCCTCTATCAGCAGGAGGCATGGTGAAATAGGAGCACGCACTTACACACTTGTGAGAACAACACGCAAATACGTAGTATAAACAACTAATATCACCGCATACACGAATTCAAGTACGACCAGTCACCACAAGTAGCACCCGTTCACGAGTATGACGCATGGCCAGCCATCGGCCCCCTCGCCATATTTTAGGGAGAGAGACAACCCGACGCATGGACGCCGCCACAAGCAATGACATTTGAGTGAGCATGACGATCCTTGAAATGTGCACTTGGCTACACAAGAAAATAGTAATAATACTAATTATACTGGAATAATTTGATACCACATGAATCACGGTTTGTTCCCACTTTACATTAAAAAAAAGTCGTAGATGTCGACGATCGCCCCATAGTCTGAAAATGCAGCCGAGAGATTCTGTCGCGTTACCTATTTATACTGAAGCAATTCATATCCAAGCACAATGATCGTTTAAGTATTCATTTATATTATAATAGGCCTTAGCAAGCAGTTTTACTTTAATGTACGATTTAAATTTATTTATTGACAATATTTGTATCTCACTAGGGATTTTGTTGAAAAAACGTATGCAATTGCCTTGGAAAGAATTACTCGTTTTATGCAGCCTCGTGGTTGGTGCGCTAATTTTGTCTTTATTACGAGTACTATAATTATGGAAGCTAATATTCTTTTTAAAGATATCTATATTTTTCCGCACATACAAAATATTCTCATAAATGTATTGACTTGCCAAAGTTAAAATATTTAATTCCTTAAACTTATTTCGGACTGACTCCCGTGGGGACAACCCACAGATCGCTCTTATAGCCCGTTTTTGCACTACAAATATCGAATTAATTTCAGCGGCATTACCCCACAAAATAACACCATATGACATGATACTATGAAAATAGCTGAAATAAACGAGCTTTGCTGTATTCTCATCCGTAAGATCGCGTATCTTTTTCACTGCAAACGCTGCAGAACTTAGCCTATTCGAAAGACCTTCTATGTGTTGGCCCCACTGGAGCTTACTATCTAAAGTAATTCCCAAGAACACCGCACTATCAACAAAGTCTATTTCCTCGTCTTTAATTATTATTTGTGAATGACTACTTTTTACATTTGTAGTTTCAAATTTAATACATTTTGTCTTCTTCTCGTTTAACTTAAGATTATTTGTACTAAACCAGTGAACCACACTGGAGATGGCACTGTTTACATTCTCAAGTGATGGATTTCGTCGTTTCACTTTAAATAAAAGCGAAGTGTCATCAGCAAACAGTACTATCTCGTGAAGCTCCTTTACAAGAAATGGTAGGTCATTTATATAGACGAGGAATAAGAAGGGACCAAGTATGGAGCCCTGCGGTACGCCCATAGTAACAGACGATCCCTGTGATATAGCTCCATTTACATTTACCTTCTGAATTCTACCGCTCAGGTATGATTCCATAAGATTTAGCGCTTTTTCGCCAATGCCATAGTGTTGAAGTTTTTTGATAAGGATTTCGTGATGGACACAGTCAAAAGCCTTTGATAAATCGCAAAAAACTCCAATGGCATCATGAGAATTTTCCCAAGCATTTAAAATCTCGGAAATTAATTTAACACCAGCATCGGCTGTAGAGCGACCTCTTGTAAAACCATACTGCTGGCTATGCATAAGTTTATTATTATTAAAATGTATCAGTAATTGATCTAGAATTATTTTCTCAAAAATTTTACTCAATGCAGGCAGCACAGATATGGGTCTAAAATTTGTGGGGTCAGAAGTGCTGCCCGTTTTGAATAACGGTGTGATTTTACTAAACTTCATCTGGTCTGGAAAGACTCCACAATCTATACATTCATTAAATATTATAGCCAACTCTGAACTGATAGCATCGATTACCGATTGTACAATGAAAACAGATACACCCCAAAGATCTTTAGTTTTTTTTATTTTTAGCTGTTTAAATGTTTTTATAATATCATTGCAGCTAATGCGGCTAAATATAAACTCACGATTGCATACAGGAACATTCTGTTGCAATAATAAAAGGGCGGCTGATGGCGAAGAATTTAGAACGCTGGTTGTATTTAGTGGAATATTAGTAAAAAACTCTTCAAATGCAGAGGCTACTTCGAGGTCGGAACTAATTACTTTACCGTTTATGTTCATCTTATATTCAGAATCCTTTCTGGAGGTTCTTCCAGTCTCCTCGTTTATAATTTTCCAAGTAGCCTTTATCTTATCAGAGCTGTTGTTTATTTTATTACTTAAGTGTTTTGCCTTAGCGATTTTACACTCTTGCCTAAATTTTTTTGAAAATGTCCTAACATGAGTTTTAAATTCTTCACTGTCATTATACTGTTTTTCATCATACAATTCATACAATTTTAGCCTTTTTTTGTGTAGTTCCGGAGGTGCCCAGTCACAAAAGGTAGGTTTCTCCGAGACCAAAAAAGTCTTTGGAGTGAACACATTTTTGAATTCATCAATAAATGATTCAAAGAATGTGTTATATAAATTATTAGGGCATTGGTTACTACGCAAAAATGGCGTATTAAATATAATTTTTTTTCTAAATTTGTCTAACCGATCATATGTTACAGGAATTGTGCATATTGTCTTTTTTGGATCTTTACATTTAAGTATATTTTGAAATTCAAACAATTGACCAGAGTGGTCAGATGTAAGTTTGTTGATAATACAGGTGTTGAGAGGAACTATATTACTATAGATATTGTCAATACATGTTGCCGTGGTGGCTGTTACCCTAGTAGGTACAATAAAATTATTAATTAAATTATATGATTTAAACAGATTAAGCATACGTTTACTTGAATTACAGTTGTCAAGCAAATTTACATTAAAGTCTCCACTAACGACCAACTTTTTCTTGGATTTTTGCAATTTGTACAGAACTTGCTCTAATATTTTTTCTAAACTATCATATTGAGCTGAAGGAGGGCTATACAAACTAACAATGATAAATTGCTCCAGCTCCACACAAGATACTTCAATAAGGCGTTCCACAGAGAGGCTCACTATGTCCTTCCTTTCTTTAAATTTTAATTTTTTATGAAGCAATATTAATGAGCCACCGCGTATTGCATTTCCTCTGCAGAACGAACTACCAATCTGATGATTGCAAAAATTGAACATAAGTTCACATGTCTTTAACCAGTGTTCTGAAATACACAATATGTCAATATTTTCACTGCTCAAAAACAACTCAATTTCTAGTAATTTACTTTTCATGCCTTGTATATTTTGGTGAACCAGATTGATAGTTTTATTATTATTATTCTTAAATTTACTTATCTTACTGACTAATTCTTTGCCAGAGAGACTCTCTGTTGTCTTAGTAACTAATTTAAATTATAAATACTATGTCTTGGAATATCTTCCAAGGTCTTACTAACTAAAACCTGCTCAATAGAAGCAGGTTGTCGAGCCAAATTCTTGGCTGTTATAAACAATAAATATGATAGCGAATCAGCTATCTGTCTTTTCAAATACGTAGGTAGATTATATCTATCCTTTGTCAAAAAGTAATTATTACAACTTATGTACCTATTGGTATCAATTAGTGTAAAGTTTTTATTATACATAGCAAATGTATGCATTGTCTGATTTAAAATATGTCTTACATTATTTTCTTGTTGAGTGAAGTTTTTACTATAAGGGAATGTAAACATAATCAGATTTTTTGGATGAAGTGAGCATAATTTTTCATAGCAGTTAATTAGCTCTTTTTTGTTTAAATTCCCTCTATTGCCTATAAATATAATTAGATTATTAGTTTTACTTATAGACTCTTTTACAATATTCTTCACAATATATCTAAAAGTAGCATTTGGGTAACAGCTGTTTAAAAGATTTTGTTCCTTATTTAAAAATTGGCTTATTTGATGGCCTATTTGGTCACAGTACATTACATTTAACTTTGGCTTTGTAATAATATTATTATCCCTACATACTGGTGACACCTGTACAGATTGGCTTGAGTTTTCAAACTCAATGCATTGTGCTGCATTTGTGGAGATCTTGATAAGATCTTCCATAGCAGCCGAGTATTTGGAGACCATGTTTTGAGACTCCTGGAATTTCCATACCATGGAATCTGCTATGTTCTGAAGTTTCAAGATCTCCTTTTGTAATAGTTCAGTGTCAAATTCATATCTAATCCTACTATTTTCCAGTTCAATTAAGTGGATGTCAATATTACTTTTGAGTTTAATGTTTTCTTTCATTAATTTTTTATTGTCAAATACAATGTTGTGCTTTTTCAGTAATTTTTTTGTTTTAATTAATTTTAAGTAAGTACAACGGCTCTCCTCAGCAAGGTAACGAAATGGTGGGTTGACACATCAATTACCAGTTCGGATCACAACACAATATTTATGACTACAGCCCTTCAAAAACCCCAAACGCACACCCTACCGAAGACGACCCGCAAATACAAAACAAAAGACGCAGACTGGGAGTATTTTAAAGAGAAAATAAAAACGGAATTGACACAACAAGGATTAGACAAAGGAACGATAAAAGAACTGGACACCAAGGCCAGGGTCAACAACGCAGTAACGAAATATACAAACATAATAATAAAAGCCGCCGAGAAGCATATCCCCAAACTGAAACAAAGAAAGAAAAGCTTCGAACCACCCTGATGGAACAAGGAAATAGAGGCCCTTAAGAAGGACATGGTAAGGAAAAAGAAAAGGATCTCATACGCAGCTCCAAGGAGGAGAGAGTGCGTAGTAACTGCCTACCTGGAGGCAAAAAAGATGTACGAAGAAGAGATCGAAAGGGCTCAAAAGGAAGGGTGGAAGAAATTGTGCACGAAGCAAGAAGGGGAGAGCTTATGGGACAGAATATATAAAGTAATAAGAAAGGCGGAAGGGATCAGGGAAGACACCACGCTAATAGAGAAGGGCATTTCGTTGAACTCCGAAGAATCGGTGCAGCTGCTAGCACAGAAATTCTTCCCGCCTGACAATTGTGAGTTGGATGATGACATCCACCAAAGAATAAGGAGCACGGTAGAGGAAATGACTAGTAGCTTACGGGGAAGTAGCGCTGATGAAGTGCCAATCACAATGGCGGAGCTCATCAGTACTGCTCGAAGCTTCAACCCGAGGAAGGCCCCGGGTGCCGACGGACTCACTGCGGATATCTGCTGCGCAGCTATCACGGCGAATCCGGAGGTTCCCCTGGCCATCTTTAATAAATGCCTCGAAGTGGGATGCTTCCCTGATCTATGGAAGGAATGCACGATAGTGGTACTGAGGAAGCCAGGAAAGGAAGACTACACGGCCGCCAAATCCTACCGTCCGATAGGCCTCTTGCCAGTCATGGGGAAGATACTAGAAAAGGTAATGATAAACAGAATTAGACACAGCCTACTCCCCAAGATGAGCAGGAGGCAGTATGGATTCATGCCAGGAAAGAGCACGGAGGATGCCCTCTACGATATCCTGACGAAAGCGAGAAGCCACATAGAAAACAAAGAAATAGTGTTGATGGTGTCGCTAGATATCGAGGGGGCTTTCGACAACGCATGGTGGCCAGCTATCAAGTACCAACTGTCAAGGAAAGACTGTCCCAAGCAATTGAGACTAGTAGTGGAGGACTATTTTAAAGGCAGAAAGGTGGTGGTACGCTACGCAAACAGAGAGCATGTGAGACGACCTGAAAAGGGATGCATTCAGGGCTCGATTAGCGGCCCCACCTTCTGGAACATCCTGCTCGACCCACTACTGGTCGAACTGGAAGAGGACGGGACTTATGCACAGGCTTTCGCAGACGATGTGGTGCTGCTGTTCAGTGGAACAGATACGCACTCGATCGCAAAACGAGCAAACGTAGCCCTCGAGTACGTGAGAAAGTGGGGTATCGAGAACAAGCTCAACTTCGCGCCACAAAAAACCAAGGCAATGGTCCTGACGCGAAGGTTGAAGTACGATACCCCAATAATAAGGATGAACGGACAGGACATAGCTATAGAGAAAGAAATAAAACTGCTTGGATTGACAATAGACGGAGGGCTCACGTTCAACAAGCATGTGCATAACGTCACCAGAAAAGCGGCAGACATATACAAAAAAGTCTCGAGAATGGCGAAGCTGGAATGGGGAATGACGGGAGACATGGTATTCCAGGTATACCAAGCCGTCATAGAGCCGATAGTAACATACGCGTCGGCAGCCTGGGCACCGACAGTAAAGAAAATATGCACAAGGAAAAAACTGGAGACGGTGCAACGTGAAACGGGAAATGGCACAGATCCTCACAGGCCACGGGCCTTTTGCCGAGTACCTGGGCCGTTTCAAATTAAAAGAAACACCTGAATGCGAGTGCGACAGCGAGGTGGAACAAACCATCCCGCATTTACTTACAGAGTGCCCCATTTTTGCCTCCTCCAGATGCGACCTGGAACAGATGACAGGCATGGTGGTCAGTCTTGAAGGACTGCCCGACATGCTGGCCTGTTACAGATCGCAACTGGAGGAATTTTGCTTAAAAATAATAAAGAGAACCGCCAAATTTAATGGAAGTAAGGGAGGGGCGGGGACCGCGAGGCGGCCGGCGCCCACTTGCTAATGGGTATCATAAAGATACTCACGGATAAGTGAAGGCTGCCCGCCTCGCGGGCCACGTCTCAGGATAGATATGGAAAGAAAATTAGCTAAGTTGGAATATTGTAAAGGAATATTTAAAAAAAGTTGTAATTGAAACTCTGATCTGTACAAAACCTAATAAAAATTAAAGCTGTGTTTTAAATTATTTAGAGGATGAATGTGAGAAAGGACGGATGGGTAGCTTAGACAACGCCCCCGGCGATAAAGTAGCCGGGGAAGGTAGGCCTATTAGGTGCTTTAAATTAAATTAAATTAAACCTAACCTAACCTAACCTAACCTAACCTAACCTAACCGAACCTAACCTAACCTAACCTAACCTAACCTAACCTAACCTAACCTAACCTTTTTTTTTTTTTTTTTTTTTTTTTTTTTTTTTTTTTTCCTGGGGAAACCCGCTTACGGGCGCCCGCGCCTGGGCAGGGAGTGAATGGCGCGGGGAGTGTGGGGGTCAAGGTCGTAAAATGCGATGGCCCCATACCCACTAAAACCACCAGGGCCCAATCCATAGCGCGTACGTAGCCGGATCGTGGTAACAGCCAGTAGGCCTAAACCCACTTCCCAGCTTGCGCTTGCTGCTTGGCGCCAGTCAGCGCGCAGCTCTCCTAAAAGCCCTATATACAAAGCAAAGTTATTTGCAAGCTTAAAACATTAGTGATTTCAAGCAATTCTCCTTGGCGAAGCGTTAATTTAATTACATTATAAATTAATTAATTAATCTACGAGGCTTACTTATCTACGATCACCCTATAAGGCGAAGCGAAATAGCTGATAAAAGCAAATAGCGAGTAAGCAAAGCAAAAATAGCAAATATGTAAGCAAGCGGCATAGCTATGTGAGCAGCAACAGCATTTCAGCGACGCAAAAAGTCGCGGCGGCGACGTCCGGTACGTTTTTTCCTCATAGGCGCCGCCGTGGGTTCAACTTCCCGGGCTCGCTCGTTGTCTTCTTTCGCCTGCAGGACAGCCTCGGCAAAGGAATCGACCGCCTCCCAGGCTCGTCTATCTTTGACCATTGCGGACACTAAGTTTGGAAACCTAACCTAACCTAACCTAACCTAACCTAACCTAACCTAACCTAACCTTTTTTTTTTTTTTTTTTTATAATGGAGGTTGAAATGCACAAATGCAGGCCCGCGCGCGTATGCAGTCGCTATCGCGGGGACTGTGGGGATGGTTAACTCTTATCCCTCTGCTAGTCAGAGGGGAGAAACCCGACCCACTAAAAACTCCTCCTGAACCCTCCATATCGCCTGCAGTGCCAGCCTCATCCATCCTGAATGAATGACGACTGGCACCACATTAAATTCCCCGGGGGTCGCACTAGGCATTCAACCCAGGGAATTTAGGCAAATATGTCTGCATACGGGCTCAGCGACGACGCAGCGGGACGCTGTTGGGCAGACGGCTTCCGCGTCTAGCCCCCGCGCCCCCGCCGAGCACAACCCCTCCGGCCATCGCCACGCACCTCCCGCTGACGCTCGGCAGTCTCCTTCTGCAGCAGAACGCGCTCGCAGAAGAAAGCCACCGCACGCCATGCCTCTTGGCTACCTAGCATCACTGCAACAACGCTCGGTAGCGAGAGGTCCGTTCCGATGACCGACACCAGGTCGTGGCGTTGCCTCGACCAGGTGGCACATTCAGCCAGGGTGTGCTCCGCCGTGTCCTCTGGGGCGCCACAATGGTGGCAGATAGGATAGATTTCCCGCCCTGCCACCCTGTGCAGAAACCGTCCAAAGCATCCATGCCCGGACAGAATCTGCGCCATCCGAAAGGACACAGCTCCACTCGGGCGATTCACCCATTCCCGTAAGCATGGGCGAATCGCCTCTACCGTGCGTACTCCCGCCCTCGGCATGGCCAGATCATGGGCCCACCTATCAAGGATGACCTCCCTGGCCTGCCTCCTCGCCGGTCCGACCAGTTCGGCCCATCGGCCATCCGCCCTCGTCTCGCCCTTGAGGCGATACAGGGACCCTAGGGCCACCGCCTCTAACTCCCAGGGAGGAGTCGCCGCCAACAGGCATGCCGCCTCGAACGAGACGGTCCGGTAGCAACGAGCCACCCGAACCGCCATCACTCGCTGCGGCCTCCTGAGAAGGGTGCGGTTCCTCGACCCCAACCTATCATCCCATATTGGGGCCCCATACAAGGCCATACTGCGTATAATACCGCAGTAGAGCCTGCGCACACTCTGCTTTGGGCCCCCAATGTTCGGCAGGAGTTTTGCAAGCGCCCCCGCTGCCCCTACCAGCTTCCCCCCAAGAGCCTCAAAGTGGGTCTCAAAGTTCCAGCGCCCATCCAAGATGAGACCGAGATACTTCATCTTGGCCGCCACCGGTACCCTCACTCCTTCCACCATCAGGACCGCCCCAGGAGGTGGACCATTCCTAGGGCCATGGAACAATAGGGCGTCCGTCTTATCGAGAGACACCCTAAGGCCCAGGGCCCTTATCCGTCTCACAACAAGGGAGGTGCCGACCGTTGCGAGTCGAGCCACCTCTCCATAACTGGCCCCACTGGCCACCACGAGGGTGTCGTCTGCATAGCAGAAGACGCGCAATCCCGGAAGAAGCGCGCCCCGCAACACCCAATCGTAGGCCATGTCCCACAAAAGCGGCCCAAGGACTGAGCCGTGAGGAACTCCACACCGCACAGGGTGGTAGGACACCGTGCCCTCCATATTGGAGTACACGATGCGTCTTTCCATGAAATAGTCCCCCACTATTTGGCGTAGATACAGAGGGACCTCGAAAAAAGCAAGGGCCTCTCTGACCACACCAAAGGGAAGACTATTGAAAGCATTTGCAATATCTAATGATACTGCCAATGCTCTCCCTCCCCCGTCTACCACCCCAGCGGTGTGAGACCTCAGGTCCCGAAGTGCGTCGAGCGTCGACCTTCCCGCTCGGAAGCCGTACTGTGCCTCGCTCAGATCCGGCCCCTCAACAGAGAGGTGCCGGCACAATCGAGAAGCCACTACCCACTCCAGCGCCTTGCCCGCTTCATCCAGGAGGACAATAGGGCGGTAGGCCGCCGAACTGTCCACCGGGCGCCCTTCCTTGCGCACGAGACACAGTCGTCCCGTCTTCCATGCCACCGGGAACCGTCCACCACGCAAACACGCTGTGTACAGCTCCCGGACGGAGACCTCCATATGAGGAAGGACCACTGCCAGTACACGTGCATGTACACCATCCGGGCCAGGAGCTTTCTTGCGGGCTTTGAGACGGGCTAGAATGGTCTCCATCTCTATATCAGAGACTTCCGGAGCCATCTCACCCTCCCCGTCAGCCACTTCTACCATAGACGCCGCCATACTTGGAGGGACAGTGTCGGGAGGCAAAGGAAACAGGTCGGCCACCACCCGCTCCAGGAAAGTCGGCTCCAGACTCTCCACGAGAGGCATCCCCGCACCCTTCAGCCTCTTACGAGCCGATCGATAGGGACGCCCCCATGGATCATCATCCAGCCCCCGAAGCACCTCCTGATGGGCCCTTTCCTTTGCCTCACAAATAGCCTCTCGGAGAGCCCTCTTGCGATCATTATAGATCAAGCGAAGACCCTCCGTAACATCGGGACTATCCCCCCTCCTCCGGCGACTCCTGTAGCAGGCCCTTCTCGCCTCGCTACATTCGCCCCGAAGATTTCCAATATGCGACGTCCACCAGTAGACAGCTCTTCTCCCCTTCGGCGGTCTCCATTTGATCTCCACATCTTTCGATCTTTCATCGATCTTTGGTCTCCACATGACCCAGTTTTTGGCACTTAAAACACCTCAAAGGGCGGTGCTCTTGGATTTCCACCCGACAGGAACTCCACCCAATGAGGAGCCTCCCACTCTTTACCTTATTGGCGGAGGCAACCGGACACAGGAGAAACATCTCCCCCAATCCCCGGCCCCCATGCCTCATGATCTTACCTGGCTTAATGGTCGCCATTGGGCACTCCCCCATGGCAGCCACCGCCTCTACAACATTCTCCTCAGTGATGCTGTCATCAAGGTCCCGGATGCGAAGGTCCACGCACTTGACGGGCCTCCCCACCGAGGCCTCCTCTGACAGAACCACCCTCAATTTTTCAGCTAGTCGGTTGGCCTTTTCCTCCCTACCTTCCCCGGGCACCTCCAGCATCCGAGCTCCGGTAGCCGTAACTCGGATGCTTATTCGCTCGATCCCCAGGTCAGGTAGACTGATGGCCTGCCTCGCCTTGGACAGAACAGCAGCGTAGGTAACCCCCCGCTCCACCGCTCCCTGCAGCAGTGTGATAACAACTGCAGCAGTTGTCGGCGGAGCAAGGGAAGACCGCACCACAACAGGCTTCTCCCCAGCCACAGGCTGCCTTGCCGGAAGGGCTACCCCACCCTTGGCAGGAAGAGCCGGTGCAGCTGGTAGACTGTCCGACTTCTTCTTGCCCTTACCCTTCTTCTTGCCGGTCACTGTCGCCCAACTGAGACCCACCGGAGGCATCTCTGAAGAGACCCCTCCATTTCCCGGGGCATTCCCTTCAGAGCTCTGGACCACAACCCCTGCGAGACCACTGTGGGCTCTCTTGCCCTGTGGCACCGGACAATTTGAGGCCACCTTGGCCCCACCCCCTAAGGAGCTCTTGGAGGCCCCATGGGGGCCTCGGTCTAATGCCATCAGCGGGGGGCGTAACACAGGCTCAGGGAGCAGCCTGTCCCCAATCCCCGCCAGCTTCGCATCAAGCATGCCCCCCACAGCCCTCATCAACTCCCCCATCAGGCTCTCCTTGATCCCGTCTAAGAGCCCCTCCATCATTTGACGGAGGGCATCCGGCGTGATGGGACTATCCACCGAGACGGGATCCCTGTTGTCCCCCTTTGATTGCGCAAATTGCGCAGTGCGCTCGTTGAACTCGCGTCTGAGGGCCGCGAGCTCCAGACCCAGGTCCTTGACCTGGGCCCTCAGACGATTATTGTCTCTCTGAAGGCGTCTGCCCTCTTCCCCCCCCAGACACCTATCGGCGAGATCCTCCACAATCTCACCAATTTCCTTGGCCGCAACTTTTAGGTCGCGGACGTATGTGCCTTTCAGGTTTCCCGACTTCGCCGCAATCTCTAGGATTTTGCGAACCCGGGAAACCGATCTCTCTTTTATTTCTGGCACCCCCAGGAGGACCACGTCATCCTCATAGTCCTCCCATGATGACGGGGGCCCGTCCGGGGCCCGATCTGTACTTGTGGAGGCCCCACCTCGCTGGTGGCCTCCAGCACCACTATTTTCCCCTCCAGGAAGAGAGCGAGCCTCAAGAGCACGCAACTCATCCTCTGCCTCCTTTAATCCTTCCTTGTGGGCAGCCGCTTTCTTTGGCGGCTTACCCTTAGGAGGAGGAGACACGTCCTCGTCCCCATCCCTAATAGGGTTTTTAAAAAAGGACCGCTTTCTCCGCTCTTTTGAGCCAGCCCTGGACATGTCTTCTTCCTCGCTGTCCGAGGCCTGCGGCTTAACCCGCCTCTTTCGCATTTTGCGAAATATACAGAAAGTCCTCCCACCAAATATATAAATAAATAATTAATATATTTATGAATAGAGATAATATTATAGTACAATCTTAATTCTAACTTAAATCTTAACTTAAATTAAATTATATACAAAAATTAAAACTAAGAATAATATCGTCTCTATCCACTTCGGAAAACTTGAACGCCCACTCGATAAACCGTATGACGTCAGACCGCCGCCAGACGACCGGCGCCACACAATGCCGTCCTTTGCACCTTACTTGTCAATAACAAGATGGCGTCTTATAATATTATCTAGCTAAAAATGATGCTTAGATCAATATTTCCTTCTTCTTTCTCCCAATCTCAACTATGAGGTATGAAATCAAACCGCCTGATCACGGCGGAGACGATGGTACTACTCAATTGGTGATTAAACCTCCCGCCAAAATGTTGTGGTTAAAAAACCACCTCCACTTTTTGAAAAATATTTACGGCCAACTCTGTGAGCCGATTTTTAAATTAAAAGTACTCACATATACAAGACAATCCACATTACACAAACACAATGAAAAATTAATATGTCGTCGCGACAAAAACAACATAAAAACACAAAAAACACCGGGTCAATTTCCCACACTTCTTTTCTATTATATATTAAAAAGTATTTAATATATAAATATAACATATATGTCAAAACACGCAACACACTTGTGCGGTTATTTTGACGCACCTCACAGTATTCTCCGACACCGGAAAGACCCTCAAAAGATTTTGAGGACGCGGAGCGCAAACAGTCACTGTTGTCGCTATGAAGGCTCAACGCGTACTAAAAAGGAATGTTGAATTACCATTGTAATTACCATCCTCGGCCTAGAACGTATTGCTACGTTCTAAACCTACACAGTCTCCTTTCTATAGTTCGATGCCCTCTGCATACTATAGAAATTCAACCGTGCCCTCCATGTACGGTTTAAGCACTCGCCCGGTACCGTACAACCCTACCAAAGGCCGAGAATAAATTTAAAACTTACTCTCGAACCGGGAGTCGAACCCAGTACCTCTCACCATAGCGGCCACATACAAAGACCGCTAGGCTATAAGGCCCTTAAAAGGAATGTTGAATTACTGACCACTGTAATTACCATCCTCGGCCTAGAACGTATTGCTACGTTCTAAACCTACACAGTCTCCTTTCTATAGTTCGATGCCCTCTGCATACTATAGAAATTCAACCGTGCCCTCCATGTACGGTTTAAGCACTCGCCCGGTACCGTACAACCCTACCAAAGGCCGAGAATAAATTTAAAACTTACTCTCGAACCGGGAATCGAACCCAGTACCCCTCACCATAGCGGCCACATACAAAGACCGCTAGGCTATGAGGCCCTTAAAAGGAATGTTGAATTACTGACCACTGTAATTACCATCCTCGGCCTAGAACGTATTGCTACGTTCTAAACCTACACAGTCTCCTTTCTATAGTTCGATGCCCTCTGCATACTATAGAAATTCAACCGTGCCCTCCATGTACGGTTTAAGCACTCGCCCGGTACCGTACAACCCTACCAAAGGCCGAGAATAAATTTAAAACTTACTCTCGAACCGGGAATCGAACCCAGTACCTCTTACCATAGCGACCACATACAAAGACCGCTAGGCTATGAGGCCCTTAACCTAACCTAACCTAACCTAACCTAACCTAACCTAACCTAACCTAACCTAACCTAACCTTTTTTTTTTTTTTTTTTTAACCTGGGGAAACCCGATTACGGGCGCCCGCGCCTGGGCAAGTTGTTAAGTGGCGCGGGGAGTGTGGGGGTCAAGGTCGTAAAATACGATGACCCCATACCCACTAAAACCACCAGGGCCCACTGTTCGCTATGAGACGAGGGCGGGTAACAGCTAGGCCTTTTCACCGCGCCCCGTCTAGCGACTGCCGCTTTCGCGACTCTCCGTATAAGGTTAATATATAAATGATTTATATTTAGTATCACACCACATTAGTAATTATTCCCTTTTTTTTTTTTTTTAATATAAATATTTTTTTTTTTATATTTTTTTTTTTTTTTTTATTAATTTTTTTTTTTTTTCCCCCCTCCGCGGACGAATTTACCCGCGGCTCCTAGGCTTGTCGTGCCGGGGGGGCTTAGTACCTGGAACGACTGCAGCAATGCCGTCGTAAAGGGGAAGCAAATAAGGAGGTACAGGCTGGCCTTCACTTCGAAGGCTAGTCTCTGGAGAAGGCATCAGCGCCCAGCGGAAAGATTTCCGTGAGTCCCTAGCAAGCTGGAGAGATCATTTGATGTCAAAGGTGAAACTAAGGGACTTTTACTTATTCGACGCTCCCGACTGGTTTTTCCTTTGAGTGTGCCGGAGGCGGCCGGAGAAGGGGTCTGTTTCATAGCGCTACTGCGTACTTGTCTCTGGGCCTCAGCTGCTCTCGACTCTTTCTTTTCTAAGAAACGTGCTAGATGCGGTGTAGCTTCATGCCACGCGAACATGCGGGGTGCAAACAAAAGTCTCGGGAGAACCAATATTAAATCTGGTGTTGTTGCCTTCTTGGGCCAAAGTGCAGTGGCACGATGGATAGCCGGCGGAACCGGCAATTATTGGATGTTCTGTTTCCTGGGGTGCAAGCTGGCACCTTTTGGCGATATAGTCAGCGTATGTTGTGATGAATGAATGATGATTGTTCTGTGTTCAATTGAAGGAGTGGCCTTATTGGGCAATAAGAGGAAGGAAACCTTGATACAAAAATCCCCTAACGTTCGGCGCTGATGAGCGTGGCGTCGGACACCTAATCCCCTCTTTATGAGGAATTGAGGTCGTTGACGGGCAGGTCAATGCCTAGCGCCAAAAAAAACGCGTCCCCGGTTCTCTCCGGAGTGACGGCGAGGACTCGCTACAGCTTGGGCACTCGGCTGCGGTACATGGGTCATAAAGAGGGCCACAGGGGAGCGACCCCTGGTCAAATAAAAGCAAGCATGAGTTCAAATACACGTTTAACTACCCCAGGTGGGTTAAATCCCACCCATGGCGATGCCATGGCTCAGCCCCACCGTACTCTGGGGGGGGGCAAAACTCATGAGGAAGAGAAGGATGAGGAGAGAAGAGTGGTAGGATGTGGTGATGTGAAGGAGAATACTAGGGACGGAGGCGAAATGTCTAACCGGAGTACGCCCGTTCCACTCAAAGAGTGTAGAGTTATGCTGGTGCGAACTCCGCTACCCATATCGAGTCCAAATAACAGCACAGGAGACCGTGAAGTTGAGGCCATTACTGCCATAGGGAAAAATGTTGGACGACAAGTGATGGAGGCCAGCCTGGAGACGAGCTGTGAGATGCTCAGCGCTGACGCATCGTTTACCTCCATCAACTCGCCACATGTACAAGGGCGACCGGCGCGATTTTTTCGTCGGAAAAGAAGGAAGGAGGAATGCAGCTCTAGCGACGCTGGAACCCCTCACTCGACGAGAAAGTCCCGGGCTGCATTAAATAAACTCCAACGAGTAGAACGGGAGAAGAGGGTTGAAGCGGAACTGCTAGAGGCGACGCCCAGTCCCCCAACAAAAACAGGAAGCACAGCGCCAACCGAACGTCACGCTGACCCAAAGGTGAGGATTGAGGCCAGCCTCGCCGCAGTGGATAAAGTCGCCCGACATTCGAGTAACCTGAAGGGCACTTTTGTCTCAGCGCTAAAACAGGCGGTGACCTCGATCCGTAGAGACGCCGAAGAGCTAGCTGACCGTACAGTCAGCGAGGAAACGAGGGCGCTCCGGAACGAAAATGAGAGACTTCGTGGACAGGTGGAAGCACTTCAAAAAGAAATGGCTGAGTTGAGAACCCTGATCCAAGAGTTCTCCAGGAAACCGGTGCATAAAGAGCCATTACGGACTTCTTCACCATCTTCGCAGCTACCACAACTCTTAGCCGAGCTGGAAGGTCGTTTAATGAGACAAATGGGCGAATGTCTTAGCGCGAGACTCGCAAACCTGGAGCCTAGATTAAATGCGGAACCGAAAATTCGACCACCACTAGCCGCGGATCCGATTCCAATTGAGGACTCTACGACAAAGAGCATAGAAGAACACTCGACAGGGGAGAATAGAAAATCTAGGAAAGGAAGGAAGATGCGGGCACCTGATGCTAACAAAGCACCCGATGCCGTAAGTGCGCAGATTCCACCAACCCAGAGCAACCCAGAGGCAAACTGCGAGCAAGAGTGGAAAACAGTGCAAAGTAAGCGTAAACAGGCCAAGAACGGGAGTGCAACAAGCAAGAATACCCCAACCGCTGGCATCGTAAAGCCCGCGGCTACGACTACTCAACGGCCACGAGCGAAGCTGAGAGCCCCGAGATCCACGGCCGTTGTGCTTACAATCACCGAAAAAGAACAGACCTACGCCTCTGTATTGCGGGAGGCAAAGGAAAAAATTAAACTAAGTGATTTGGGCATAGAAGCCGTCAAATTTAAGCGGGCGGCGACGGGAGCGGTGATCCTAGAGCTACCTGGATCCCGCAGTGGAGACAAGGCCGACGCCCTTGCTAGTAAACTGAAAGATATCTGTCCTAGCGGGGTGAGCGTGTCGAGGCCGGAGAAGTGTGCCGAGGTACGAGTGGCTGGCCTCGATGACTCTGTAACATCAGACGATATCAAAAAGGCGATAGCGGAGATTGGGGGCTGCAACCGCGAACAAGTAATGGTGAGTGAGGTTCGGCCAGACAGAACTGGATTGTTTGGAGCCTGGGTTCGGTGTCCAATCCTTGCGGCCAAGCAAATCACCGAGGGACGACTACTCATAGGCTGGGTCGCAGCTAGGGTAACAATACTGGAACGCAGGGAAATTAGGTGCTACCGGTGCCTTCAAAACGGGCACGTAGCCAGCCGGTGCACGTTTGGTGCTGATCGTAGCGATCTCTGCTACCGCTGCGCACAACCAGGCCACCGGGCCGCGACTTGCGAGGGCAAACCCGTGTGCGTCCTTTGCCAGGAAGCGGGTCGAAAGGCAGACCATCGGCTAGGGAGCGCTAAATGTCCGGCCCCTAGCGCCAAAGTTCCAAGAAGAGAGACGCCGCGGCACAACATTGTTCCGACCGGGTCCGCCCCTCCGGACGGGGAACCAATGCACAAAGATGGAAGCGTAAATGCCTAGAACGGTACGGTTCCTCCAGTGTAACCTCAACCACTGTGCCAATGCCCAGGATCTTCTGACACAAAGTATGGCACAGTGGTCCATTAATGTTGCAATAGTGTCTGAACCATATATCTCAGAGCTAAGGACCGCATCTCAAACACCAAATTGGATTGTGGATAGGGAAGGCCTAGCAGCCGTTATACTCGACAGTGACCAGATGGCACTGGCAGGACCGCACCTAAAGGGTCGCGGGTGTGTCGCCGTCCGAGTCTCGGAGAACCTGGTAGTAATAAGCGCCTACTATTCTCCTAACAGGACACTCGCCGAGTTCGAGCGGTTTTTAGTCGAGATAGGCTCACTGGTCGATTGGGCCCGACCCCACGAGGTAATTGTCGCCGGTGACTTCAACGCAAAGTCGACTGCGTGGGGGACGCTGGATGACCGTGGACGAGGACAGGCCTTGTTACGATGGGCCGCAATGTACAATTTGACAGTATTAAATGAAGGCTCCGAGCACACGTGCGTACGCAGAGCGGGAGGCTCCATCGTTGATGTCACTTTTGCGAGTTCCTGTCTTGCTCGTCGCGTTGAAAATTGGGAGGTAATGACAAAGGTAGAAACATTGTCGGACCATAGATACATCCAATTCCGTATCCCGCCATTGTCGTTTGTTGGATCGGCTGAGCACAGTCTCATTCCGTCTGAAATCGGCCCTAAATGGTCGCTGAGGTCGTTGGATAGAGTCGTGTTCGAAGAGGCGACAATAGTTAAGTCCTGGTGTTCCAGCCGGACTAATGCTGATATAGAAAGTGAAGTTCGGTGGCATACAAAAGCGTTAGCAGACCTATCAGAGGTGTCAATGAGACGCGTACGAATTTTGAGGCCGAGGGATAAAGTTTACTGGTGGTCTGACGAACTAGCTGGTCTTCGATCAATCTGTGTGAGGTCGCGGAGGACGTTTACGCGGTACAGGCGCCGACCACGAGCACGTCGCAGCCAAGACGAAGAGGAACGGCTATACGCAGACTATCAAGCTGCAAAAAAGAATCTAAGGGTAGCAATAGCAAGGTCCAAAGAAAATGCTTGGAATGAGTTTCTTAATACGTTGCAACAAGACCCCTGGGGCCGCCCCTTTCGACTTGTAATGAGCAAATTGCGACCCCGGGCGCCGCCACTGACGTCCAGCATGCAACCTTCGCTTCTTGACTCGGTGGTAGCCACCCTGTTTCCATGTGGAAATGGGCGTACACCTATCCCAGCGCATCCGTACTCGATTCCAAGCGAAGAGTCAATACGCGTGACGCGTGAAGAATTAGAGGCAGCGTTGGCAAAGGTCGCCGCCAAAAACACAGCTCCAGGCCCTGATGGCCTTCATGGCAAGGTGTGGGCTCTCGCGCTTAAAGACGAAGAAATGGCGTGGAGGTTCAGCAGCTTGTTGACGCGAATCATGCAGAAGGGAGAGTTTCCCTCCGCCTGGAAGACTGGGAAACTAGTGCTGCTAAAGAAGCCCGGAAAAATCGAAACATCCCCTTCTGCTTACCGGCCAATCGTATTGCTGGATGAGGGTGGCAAAATCTTGGAGCGAATCATGGCTAAAAGAATAAATAGACATCTAGAAACCATCGGACCAGATCTGCACAGTGCTCAGTTTGGCTTCCGGCGTTCGCGGTCAACTGTGGACGCAATCGCAGAGGTGCGAGAAGTCAGCGAGGAGACAACGGAGCAGGGTGGAGTTGTACTGGCGGTGTCCCTTGACATCGCCAACGCTTTCAACACCATTCCTCACGAGGCTGTTCTGCGAGGCTTAGTACATCATGGGATACCGTTATATCTCCAGAGGCTAGTAGAATCGTACCTCTGCGATCGAAAAATTGTGTTTCCGGGTAGGGATTCTTGGAGAAGCTACCGAGTCACATGCGGTGTACCTCAAGGGTCCGTTCTGGGGCCCCTGCTGTGGAATATAGGCTACAATTGCATCATTAAAACATCGTTGTCTATAGGTGTTAGGGTCATATGTTACGCCGACGATACCTTGGTTGTGGCATCTGGTAGTTCGTACGTCGAGGCGAGCCGTCGGGTAACTGCTGGGGTAGCTCAAGTCGTAGCGCAGATTAGAAACCTCGGGCTGCGTGTTGCGCTGGAGAAGTCCGAAGCAATCTGTTTTCACGGCCCGGGGCGAGTGCCTCCAGCGGGTGCGCACATCGTCGTTGCAGGAGTGTCCATCGAGGTAGGAAAATCCCTGAAATATCTGGGCCTGGTACTTGATTCCCGGTGGACGTTTAGATCACATTTTGCGGCACTTGCCTCGAAGCTCACCGCCACCGCACTGGCCCTTAGCCGAATTATGCCAAATCTAGGCGGGCCGAGTGAGGGGTGTCGCCGACTCTACTCCGGCGTCGTTAAGTCTCAAGCTCTGTACGGGTGCCCAATATGGGCTGATAAGCTATCCCGCAAGAACAAACAGCTTCTCAGACGATATCAAAAATTAATGATGATCAAGGTTGCGCGAGCGTACCGCACGGTGTCATACGATGCCGTGTGTTTGATCGCAGGTTCCGCGCCCTGGCACCTCGAGGCTACCGCTCTGGCAGACGTCTATTGGCGCAGGGCTGATACGCGTGAAGCAGGGAGAGAACCAGACACTGAGACCATACGCTCCTGGCGCCTGGATGCCTGCCAGCGCGTGATACAAAACTGGAGAACCGAGTTGGAGAGGGCAGAGATGGGTGGATACACAATAAGTGCTATATTGCCCGTCCTAACCAAGTGGCTGGAGAAGAAGCGCGGCCCTTTATCCTTTCGTCTGGTGCAGGTCATATCAGGTCATGGCTGTTTTGGCAAATACCTCCACCGCATCAGACGGGAACCGACCCCTGCGTGCCACCACTGCCGAGAGGATAGCGATGATGCCGCGCACACTCTAGCGGCTTGTCCGGCGTGGGCGGAGGAAAGGCGCCGCCTGGTTGCGGCTTTTGGGACGGACCTGGGCTTGGCTGAAGTTATAAAGAAGGCGGTGGAAGACTCCGAGAAGTGGACCGCTTTACCAAACTACTGTGGTGTGGTTATGCGGTACAAGGAGGAAGCAGAGAGAGCCCGAGAAGAAAAAAAAAAAAAAAAAAAAGGAGAAAACGGGAGGAGATGAAAAAAAAACAAAAAAAGAAATAAAAAGTTAATTAAAAAAAAAAAAAAACCTAACCTAACCTAACCTAACCTAACCTAACCTAACCTAACCTAACCTAACCTAACCTAACCTAACCTTTTTTTTTTTTTTTATAATGGAGGTTGAAATGCACAAATGCAGGCCCGCGCGCGTATGCAGTCGCTATCGCGGGGACTGTGGGGATGGTTAACTCTTATCCCTCTGCTAGTCAGAGGGGAGAAACCCGACCCACTAAAAACTCCTCCTGAACCCTCCATATCGCCTGCAGTGCCAGCATCATCCATCCTGAATGAATGACGACTGGCACCACATTGAATTCCCCGGGGGTCGCACTAGGCATTCAACCCAGGGAGAAAAGGAATGTTGAATTACTGACCACTGTAATTACCATCCTCGGCCTAGAACGTATTGCTACGTTCCAAACCTACACAGTATCCTTTCTATAGTTCGATGCCCTCTGCATACTATAGAAATTCAACCGTGCCCTCCATGTACGGTTTAAGCACTCGCCCGGTACCGTACAACCCTACCAAAGGCCGAGAATAAATTTAAAACTTACTCACGAACCGGGAATCGAACCCAGTACCCCTCACCATAGCGGCCACATACAAAGACCGCTAGGCTATGAGGCCCTTAACCTAACCTAACCTAACCTAACCTAACCTAACCTAACCTAACCTATCCTAACCTAACCTAACCTAACCTAACCAGTCCGCGTCCAGACGCCAAGTAAAACGGTCGACTTCACGTCGCTCCGCGCTATTAAAAAGTTTAAAATCGATTTTAAAAATAGTTTCAGTGCAGTTACAGTGACAGTTCATATACCAGTAGATGCGGAAAAATCCGCTCTATCTTTTAGTGTAAAGTGCATTTTAAAGAATTTTCATTTTCTATTTTTTTTTTTGAGCAAAAAAAAAAAAACCGTAAAAAACTTAGTTTTTGTAAATTTAAAAATAGTTATAGTGCTTCAAAAATAATAGTGTTTAGTTGTGTAGATCTCGTTAAGGCGCACATTTCGACCTACTTTTGGAGGATAAGGGTGCAGAATTGAGGAAACCACCACCCAAAAACCGGTAAAACTTGAATAACATTTAAGCAAGATCTACGACAATAGTGTTTTAATAAGTTTTTAAGCTTATCCGATAGTCCTCTTCAAGGGCTATCGTTTGATACCAAATTTGGACTTTTGCCACCAATCCCCGATTTTTGGAGACCAGAAACAGGAGTTTCGCCTACTCGCACGGTAGACAGTGATGCGCTGGTGTTTACTTCATTCGCAATGTGTCGCGCTGTGTTGGAAGAATTAGATGCTGCACGTAAAATAAGCCGACGTTCACTTGACGAAGTAGCCAATTTTGTACGACCTTTATAGTTTTTTCCATAGTTTTCTTTATTTTTCACATAATTATTAACTATTTTAGGACTGCGACCAATTTTTATTGCAATTTCACGGTGAGATAGTTTTTCATCCAAATAAAAATTCACTTTTTCTCTTTCGATTTCAGTTAATTTTCGACCACGACCCATGATAGCTAAACAATTAAATAAGACTTCGACAAAAATATATACGTAATATTCGACGCTTAAATAAAGAATTTCTACCAAAAAACCAAAACAAACGCACGCGAGTAATGTTCGAATAGCACTGAGGCTAATCATGTGACGCGGACGAAATGTCGCACCGACGCGGAGCGCGGTATTCCAGTGCAGGTTCGTACGTGTTTTGTTTTGTATCGTAATGCACTGCGCGTGAAGTCAAATTAATACTATTATAAAATAATATTCGTTCATATTTATACAGAAATTACAAAATTTAGGGGTGAGGCTATTCAAGTGACTCGGACTGTAGTACTCGTAATAGAGACAAAATTAGCGCACTAACCACAAGGCTGCATAAAACGAGTAATTTTTTCCAACGTTTTTTCAACAAAATCCCTAGTGAGATACAAATGTTGTCAATAAATAAATTTAAATCGTACATTAAAGTAAAACTGCTTGCTAAGGCCGATTATAATATAAACGAATACTTAAACGATCACAGTGCTTGGATATGAATTGCTTCAGTATAAATAGGTAACGCGAGTAATCTCTCGGCTGCATTTTTAGACTATGGGGCGATCGTCAACATCTACGACTTTTTTTTAATGTAAAGTGGGAACAAACCGTGATTCATGTGGTATCAAATTATTCCAGTATAATTAGTATTATTACTATTTTCTTGTTTAGCCAAGTCCACATTTCAAGGATCGTCATGCTCACTTAAATGTCATTGCTTGTGGCGGCGTCCATGCGTCGGGTTGTCTCTCTCCCTAAAATATAGCGAGGGGGCCGATAGCCATGCGATAGCTGGCCATGCGTCATACTCGTGAACGGGTGCTATTTGTGGTGACTGATCGTACTTGAATTCGTGTATGCGGTGATATTAGTTGTTTATACTACGTATTTGCGTGTTGTTCTCACCAGTATGTAAGTGTGTGCTCCTACTTCACCATGCCCACTGCTGATAGAGGACAAATCTTTGTTTTTAATTTATTTTATTATTCTTTATTACTCAGCATGTCATATGGAACATGGAATGGAACATGTAATGGTTACAGCTCCTTACAAACGCTGTGTAGAAGAAAAAACTTGGCGATTAAAAACAGTGGCGGTGAGTTTATTGCCAGTTCTTCTCTTCCGTTCTACGCCCTTGATTTGAGAACTGGCAGTAAATGTAAAATTAGATTCATTTATTGTATATTTCTGTTTTTGACGTTCATAAGTGTACATTATGTTACCTATATGAATAAATAAAAAAAAATTGTGCGCCAACCAGTCATTACTTGCATACCTCGAAATTAATGTATTAATCCTTTACATAATTTACATGTACGTAATTCTTTTTAACAAAATAAAATTGGTTAATTTTTTTACGATCCAGACAGAGTAACATTTTTCAAATATTTTATTTCTGTGCAATAAAAGTATAAACTCCCACATTGGTTGGTAAAGATCTTACTGCTTCACAGTTGCAACCCAAAATTTCTCGAATATAGGGTATGTTTCGATATGCACTGCGAGCACTGCACAGTGCTATCACTGTAGAAAAATTCGTTCCGTTATGGACTGCCAGTATACTGCCGCAGTACCATAGGGAAATATATGACGTCATAAATCGCCGCCATATTCTACTGTGAGCACTGGCGTTTTCGAGGTAAGGTACTCGCAGTACCTTGATCACGTGATCAGTCAAAACCACTCGAGTGCCTAACGTCTTATAAACAAAGCTACAGTTTAATCAGAAAATTTGAAAGTTCTGTAATTAGTTCGGATTAATAAATAAAACAATAAAACAATGGAAGAATTCAAAATCAAAAAAATTCAAAAATTAACCTTATTAGACTGTGTTGAAAATGTTCAATACGAGCTAAAAGTTACGTAGGAAATTTTTGATCGTGCAAAGACAGGTAAGTTTGCCATTGTATACATTAATATTATTGACAGTACTCCAAAACAGTTTTTTTAATGTACTAGAAAACTTGAATACACTCATTTGAATGCTGCGTCAAAAAATGCGGCTGACAGTATACGGGATTGCGTTCCGTTTTAAATCGTAACCAGTATAACTGGCTATAAAGGAACGGCTTCACAGTATACTGAATTGACGTCACACTGTACAGTGGTCGCAGTGCATATCGGAACATACCCATAGTAATCCGGCAAATAAATAAATTAAAAAAAAAAACTAATATAGTCGGTCGGCGATCTGTCAAAGCTGTTTCTACTTTGGCCTCGGACGCAATATTTTTGTATAAATTTGATACTGTAATTGTCTATGTTCTGTGGTGTGGTTCTATATCTGACCTGTATAGTATACTATTCTGTGGTACTTCGTAACTTTTAGTCTGTGCAACTGAGTCTTATAATTTTCGACAGGAGAACGCAATTCAATTTTTAATATATTTTAATTGAATATCAGATTATCTTCGCGTTTAAAATGACTTCTGTTGTACGAGCGGGGCATCTAGCTCCGTATTTTAAAGCTTCATCTAGTGTGATTTCCAATGGGCTCAAACCTGTGTCGGCCGTCGCCACTCCTGTAGACAAGCTGGTCTCGCAATCCCTGCCTTACACCTCGACAGTGCAGTCACTCCACGGCTCGTTACCAATTCAGGGCTTGAAAGTTAGACATAGTTCACAATGTAAGAGCAAGCGCAAGATGATTTAGTTATACGGATTTTGTTACATAACATGTCATGGTAATACTTCTTACAGCACCAACTCAAGTCCGATATGCCCACTCGGATGTCGCAGTCCCCGATTTCTCTGCGTACCGTCGCAAAGACACCCTGGACCCAACTGTTAAAGCTGAGGAACATACAGATGGCCGTAGTTCCTTTACATACCTCATTGCTGGTGGTAAGTTAACAACAATTATTTAACCTCAACTAGTCATTAACACATAGATTTTCATTTTATACTGAGATATGTTCTATAATTTGAAGACCTTGTATGCTTATTAAATTTAATAGTGCACCTCTAAATTGTTTAGATATTCCCCGCTCTATGCCTTGTGAGCTGGTAGTAAATGAAAATTTAGAATCAATTTAACATCTTTTCTGTTGACTTTCATAGGTGTACTTATTTACCTACATGAATGTTATTTTGAGTTTGAGACAAATATGAATTTCCATAGACTTTTGAGCCTCAATTTACACTAGTATCGAATAGTAGAATATTTATAATTAAACAAAAAATAATGATAAAAAAAGATACTTCTATCTTTTTTATTATTAGTTATCTTTTTTTTAATAGTAAAGTAAATCAACTAAGTGTATGTTAATTATTTTACAATTCAGTGTAAAAGAAGAAAATTAAAACTAGATAAGATATTATCATAAGATTGAATGAAGTTATTTATAATGGTAACTTTAAACAATATTATTACTAATATACCATAAAGTCATATAGGTACATTCTCAAAGCATGAGTGTAGTACATACAAGAAGTGCGGATAAACTCTTTTACCAAATAAGACTAAAAATAAAGAGACCAGCGAGATTAATTATGCACAATTGTAGTTGGTTTCTTTATTATAATTGAATTAAATGAACATTTATTATCTGTGCAGCGGGCAGTATGGCGGGCGCGTACGCCGCCAAGTCGGTGGTGACTCAGTTCGTGTCGTCGATGGCGGCCGCCGCCGACGTGCTGGCGCTGGCCAAGATCGAGATCAAGCTTGCAGAGATCCCCGAGGGAAAGTCGGTGACTTTCAAATGGCGCGGGAAGCCTCTGTTCATTCGTCACCGCACGGCCAAGGAGATCGCCGTCGAGAAGGCAGTGCCTCTGGAGGCGCTGCGCGATCCGCAGCCCGACGACGCGCGCGCGCAGCAGCCGGAGTGGCTCGTCGTACTCGGCGTGTGCACGCACCTGGGCTGCGTGCCGATCGCCAACGCCGGGGACTTTGGCGGATACTACTGCCCCTGCCACGGATCGCATTACGACGCGTCGGGCCGCATCCGCAAAGGGCCCGCGCCGCTGAACCTGGAAGTGCCGCCGCACACCTTCGCCGAGGACGGCATCCTGGTGGTCGGCTGAGCCCGGCTCCTCCTATCCCAATACTTATTTATTTAAGCCCTTTGTTATTGTATAGAAACGATTGATCGATAAATATAAATCCTATTTAATTCTATTGTTTCCTTTTTGATATCGGGGACTACTTAGATCCATCATCAGCAAAAATATAACAGTTTCTTGAACAAACTGTTATATTTTTAAGTACACACACACGCTCTTTTTACTCATCTATAATTGTGTTGTTTTTTCATTCATGCCACTTGTATCACTTAAATCCCTTTTAACTTTTGGGCTGCTTACAGTAAGTTTAGTTGAGTGTCACAGCCGCGTTGCAGAAACGAATGTATTGGTTTATATAAGAGTTTTGTGCTGAGGCAAGTTGGGAATTGTGTATTGTGTGGGCAAACGGCATTAAAATTTTTATAAGTATTTTTGAGATCAATTAACCCATGTGGGATGCGCTACTATCGAACGGAACAGGGAATTATGCGTGCGAGTCCGGGGCTCTGCACAAATTCACTATCCGCCCTTGTGTACGTATGTATGTTATGTTTCGCCCGCGGGTTTACCTGCGGCCGTACAGAAAACAGTTGGTTTTCTGCGGCTGCAAACCGTTATCTTAGAATAACATTTATAATATCTACCACCAACGGCTAGATTTCGAACGTCTACAGTCTTTCCTCGGATCGAAGGAAGGTACAAGATTGGAAGAATAAAAAAATTAAAAAGGAGTTTAAAATTATTTTAATATATTTTATCATTCTTTTCACATTCTGTTATAACATCTAATCTCATAATTATAAGTACACTATATTACAATCTTAAGGTTTCGAGACGAGATCCATCCGGCGCCTGCGGGTGTCCGTTCGTCTCCACGTGCCGGGCGATCTTCCCCAGGAGAGAATTAAGAAAGAAAGAAAAGCAATCTGCTTTCGCAAACACTGGATGGATTTCATCACAAGACCGACTCCGTGGCGGCCGTTCTCTTCTCTCGGTTTAATAAATAACAGTTTTAAGATAATTTTTTCAAAGAACTATAGTTTTGTGGCGAGACAGCTCAACGAGAGACATACCGACGCGTGTATTACACATATTTTCCATCAAACTTAAAGCTAAAGTGAATAATTTTCCTTAATATATACAATTGATAAATTTCGCTCTAGGAACAAATAATAGAACGAACGAGCGGAGACGAAGAAAGGCTCACAGGAACGAAGAGGACGACAGCTCGTGTCAAGTGGAGTGAATGTCGAGAAGCGTAAACGGAATATCAAACGTGAGTTCAGTTTTGGTTTTTGAAACGAAAAGGCGGCGTGCGATCGAATCACGAGTCGTCGAGGGGGTCCGGTGATATTAATATGGCACGGCATCAGGTCGTCGTCGGGGGACGCGCTTCGGGAGGTCAAATAGTTCTATCGGGAAATATGCGTCTCGCTTTTCACGTCGTAAACGCGACGTCCCGCTCGCTAGCGGTCGGCGGTGGGGTAGAGGGGCGTCAGGTCGAGCGTGAGGTGCCGCAGAGCGCGGTCTCGCTCCGCCGAGCGACAGGCGCGGGACGACTTGATGATCTGCAGCACAAGCGCCTTGCAGTCGAGGCACACGGCCATCGGTACGCCGCGCAGCCTCTCGGCGGCCGGAAGGCTGGCGGGACCCTCTACGCTGCGTGTCATGGCGCCGCCGTCCCACCACCCGAGCGCCGAGCCCCCCCGCGACCCCGGCGCCGACCCGCCGCCCTCCGACCCGCCGCCTTCCGACGCCACCGCACGCCGCGCGGCGCCCGGGCTGCTCGGCGCGCTGCCCACGCTGTTCTCCACGCTGCCGCCCTGTAAATTTAAGCGAGGTTTCGTACGCGAGAAGGTCGACTCGTCCCGGAAGCGCCCACGGTCGGCTGTGAACGCCCGACGACGTGTCGTACAAATGACGGAATACTCACCGGGGCGGCGAGCCGAGCCAGCAGCGAGCGAGGCGGCGGCGGGGGATCCTCGTCGGTGGGTGAAGGCAGCAGGGAAGGGCTCAGTAGCACCACGGGCACGTGCGCGAAATGCTCCGTCGGGATGCGCATCTGTTGAGAGAACGCCTCGTCAGCGAACGGCCCGACGCGCGGGACGTGGTCCCGGGCGAAGGGATTCTCACCTTGGTGCAACAGCGGTGGCAGACGGTCCTTTTGCACAGCTTGCACCTCTGCCCCCAGGGGCCGAAGATGCCGAAGCGGGTCTTGAGGCAGAGGAAGCACACGCGCCTCTTCTCGACGTCCTCCTTGACGCGGCCCTCGACGGGCAGCACCTCCAGCTCCGCCTTGGTGAGGACCGACCGGATGTGCACGATCTCCTCGAGGGTCAGCGACAACCGCTCCTCGCTCAGCAGCGCGTCCCGCCACCGCTTCTGCGCACCACGCGGAGGCTCGTCAGCGTCGACCGCCCGCGTCCCGAGCGGGACCGAGCGGCCGACGAGCATACTGACCGACTCGACGAGGTCGTCCCTCAGGGACGAGCGGGACCAACTCGACTCGGCGTCGTCGCTCAGGCCGCTGATGGAGCCCCGCGACTCGGGCCTCGAGTGGGGCACCGACTGGGCGCCCGGCGCCCCGGTAGGCCCCGTCGCCGCGTTCGCCACCGAGTGCCGCCGCACGGAGGCGCGCCGCGACGGGCACTGCGTCGCCAGGTCGTATGCTGTGACAGCGCAAGGCGCGGTTATTCTCAGGCGCTCTTCCGGCCTTCCGGAATCGACCGGATATGAGATGCCCCGATCGATTCCGGAAGCCGAATGATGATGATGCGTCTGAGACGAGCGATAGGTTCTAGAACGAGGCAACGGAATATCAAGTCTAGAATCAAACGGTGTCGCACGCTCCGGTCGGCGGCGCGTGCGGCTGGCGAAGGACTACAAATAATAATAAAAAGCCCGCAAAGAGATGGAATGCATCATGCGATAGCGTGGGGCGTACATTCGAGGGTCTCGTCGCAGAACTGGTGGTACTCGTCGTGCGAGAGACGCGCCCGCGGCGGCACTCTCGGTCGGGAAGCTGCCGCGCCGCATCGGGTCGCGTCGGGCCGCGTCCGGCGTTCGGGACAAAGTGCACACTTTAGCTTTGAAAACGTATCTACTATCTATCTAGGTCCGAAATTAGCCATCAATACGAAATCGGAATGAAATAATCTCCTAAAATCGAGAGGTGACGAAAGCGTCTCTGAAGTAGCGTAAAGTGAGGTTACCGGTTCTCTTCCAGGGCTTGGGCGGCGCCGAGTGTCTGGGCAAAGGCCGCGGGGGAGACGCGCACTTCTCCGTCTCCTCGTCGTCTTCGTCATCCTGGAATTGAAACGATTTCTGTGGTAAGACTCAGGATCGTCACTTGTCGTCAAAATAGTCTAAAACACGAAAGAGCAAAAGGAATGTCTGTCTTTCAGCGAACGACCAGTTCATAGCAGTCGTTCTTCACTCCGTGTGAAGTGATGAAGCCCATCTTCATGCGCAGAACTAGGTACTGACGATGAACATTTCCTAAAAACTTACTTCAAGGTTATCGAAGTCAACTTTGATGAGTCTCCTGCGCGGCTGCGTGTGCGGCGTGACGTCACCGCTCGTTCGTCGCGGGCCGTCACTTCCAGCTCGCCTATCCTCCGACCCGCCACCGCTCACGCTGCCGCTTGCCTCTGTCGGTAAAAATGAATTACCGACTATTGATGAATCTAAATACAATTTAGATTCATCAAAATCAGTCATCAATCATCTTTATGGGTCATATATAAATTCCGCTCCAACGTATGGTGAAGGGGTCGCAAAGAGTGGTTCACCTCACGTTCGACTAATTTCAAGAACGCAAAAATTTGGCTATTTCAGATTAAGAAATATAGGCCGACGCTTAAAATTCCGTGCTTGCAAGTGAAATCCCGGATTAAAGAGTTCAAACAACTTCCATTAACTTAGTGCAATCAAATCATTTGCTGTGTGGGACCTATAACGGTTCGTAGAAAACTTTTGAACTTCTGGATCTTCTCTTAAGCTCCACTACTTAAACCGGATATGTCTCGGTTAAATACAATATGACTTTTGCGTGTTACCGGTGCGAGGTCGTGCGCGAGCGACGCTGCCCCAGTAGGCCTTGTGCTGAGCGACGTCCAGCGGCGGCTCGTCGGGGCTGCGTCCCCCCACGGGGGACACTCGCCGCCGCCGCACCTTCGCCTCGCTTTTTCTCCGCTCTATGTTGACTCCTAAAGCCAGCCACTTCACAATATATCGCGGCAACTTCGCACGCAATCACGGTCGGATTATTCCCGAGTAATATGGGACACTATCGTCTCGGGGACGTCGATTCGTGCAAGAGGCGACATGGATTGTGAAAAATCCACCGTAGAAGCGCGAACTCAATTCGAATATTGAGTATGGCATTGACCTAAAACGCGCGAATCGTTGCGGCGCGGCGCCTGCGGGCTGTAGTCGTCTTCCGCGTCTTCTCCGGCTTTCACGTGTTCTACAATATCGGAATTCAAGCGAAACGCTGCACGTACAAACAGTTTGATCGTGCTTTAGTGGGAACAGAGGGAACCCGACTGGTGATATCGGCGCAGGGCGAGCGGTGGGACGCATGCGCGGTCCCGTGAAACTTAACTCACGTCCCGCTAATTTGAACATTCAAACGAGGGTTTAGAGGTATCGACCCCTCAGCGCTACGCAGCTGATGAACTAAATCTCTTTACAATCAGCTGACTAACCTCTCAACTGAACAGTAACAGAGAAGACGCGCTATTCACAACGATTGACGTGCCGCAAAATAATTTATACATTATTTTATAATTTCATTCGAGGTCAGTTAATTCTACGAATGTCGTGTGTTGTCTGCTACTTATATTGTATAGGTGTGAATAAACAACGTACGAACGGACCAAATGGCCTTGACTACAAAGTTCCTCTTACTTGAAACATTTCGCTCACGCTCTAAACCCGTTTATTGAACGCCACTCGCGGCTCCAAAGACGTCATTGGGAAAGGAAACGCAAAACGGGAAGAGAAGCCGTAGGCTCGGTCGTCGTACTTAACATAAATATTATGAGGAGAGGGAAATGTGGGATCGGGTGAACACGAAAATCCACACCACAGATTGCTTCACATAATACAATCGTTCACACGCGTTACACAACCACTTTCCTTCGAAACGTGACCTTCGCAGCGTTGCGTTAGCATTTTATTCTTCGAAAGAAAGACGCCATTTGTGTAAACATTTTTAGGTACTATCTCAATAATTACACGTATTTATAACAATTACAGTAGAGGCCTATTTCTCCTCGTAAAAGGCACAGGCACGGCGCCGCGAACTCGGTCTAGCGATGTAACCTTTGGCGAAGGGCCAATTGACATATTTTTTGCGACACAATGGAGAGTTTTCAATCAATAAATTGACCAATAAGACGAGTATCAAGCTCCAATACAAGCCTTAGGCAATATAGACAAAATAGCATGACAGCAATTTATATTATGTATGTTGGTGCGTGGTTGGTCTTAAACCTCTTTTTCTGAAACAATGAATACCGAAGTGGTAGACTGACATGTTACAGAGGCAGACAACGTAGGACGAATTAGGCAAGATCTAGTTCCCAGCCGCTCACCGCTCTCCGCTCGGTCACGACTGATTGCGGCAGCGACGGACCGTATTGGCTCCATTACCAGTGTAGACGTTATTATTCAGGTAAATTATGCTCTCTTTTCGCACACAGCTTGAGGATACACATGATCGAATATTTGGAATATTTAGGAAAATGAATTTTCCTTACAATAAAACTTAAAATATTTATTAATACGAAGAAGAACAATAAACCGCGACAGGAGTCAAGAAGAAAACAATCCAGTTACGGCTTGAAGCCTGCAGTCGTTGGAATTAAACCCATGTGCAATTATTGATTTCCATATGAGAAAGTATACTTTCTTTAATTAGGTACAAATTTTCCTTTCGCAGAGCTGAGCTTACCGGAGCAGAGGCAGATAATCTATATATGAAATAGAAACATATAGGTATTTACTTCAGTGTGTATTCCACTGATTTCGTCCGTTGACGTAAAGATACACAGCATTGTTTACGTTAACGGACGAAATATCAATAAGGTCTTATTGATGCCTAAATTGAGAGACTATTTACGATAAAATCATAATAGGACAGGGTAATAGGAGACATTCAATTATTGTAACACAAAGCGGGAACTGATACATTTCGTTCGTGTGTGACTAATTCCTGTAACTGTAGTGCCAGCAGCGGCGCTAACTGGCGCCTGACCCCAAACCCTTACAACCGTTACGACACTGATTCATATTTCCAAAGCCTCTTCTTTCACGACAACAACAATCCGACAAGATATTGCTCTATCATCTAATCATTACCGTATCCGCACCTGCTCTACATTGTACGATTGAATAGGTACATCGGTGCAAGCAGCCTCCATTCGCGTCTTCGTATTTCCTAGACGATCCATATCTTTATGAAAACTCCGTAAGCCGTGACACGATTTGCGTAATCGGTCGCATGCTGGTTGAAGTCTTTCCTAAACCCTTTGAAAAACTGAAAATAACATACGACTCATTTCCACGGCCAGCGAGCTCGTAACGCACACCCCCATCTTGCAGTTTTTATAGCACTTCACGTAATTGTTGTCCTTTCTCAGTATAGACACGTCACATAACAATTGTTTCAAACGAAATGCTCCTAAGTCACTCGACCACCGATGCGGTAGCCGATTAAGCTATTTTATAATTGCCGCAAATCATAATCGATGAGATGTCGGCATGGATCACACATCAATCACAAATGTGTAAAGTTCGCGTTCGAATTAAACTACGATATTGATACACACGCGCTGCTCGCGCGACGGCCGCGTGACGACTAAAGAATAAAGATAAAAGAGCCAACGCTGAACAGCAGTCACCGCTTCGCTTCCTCGGTCCAGAAAATCTACTTTGACTTTCGAGTCAAACCTGACAAATCACTCGGTCACACTTGTATAGTACATAATATATACGACGTTCTTCCTTCGTTAAAGACACACTGCAATCATTAATTAGACTCCCTAGTCTCATTGAGATTTTTTAGTAAGATTTAGCAAAATCTTGGAAGTCTCACGTGGGATAAAGTGTTACGGGAGATAACATGAACTAGATATAATTCGAGCACACTTCAGGCATATCGAGAGTATATTTTATCTTTCTAGTAATCTATGATACTCTGAGGTACTCGGCCTCTTGTGCAACTCGATTACGTTTCAAACCGGTTGTTACGGTTTTTACGTGTACGTGTATTACGACTGTTAGTCGGCAGGGCCTGTAGACTGCACCGACAATAACGGCTTATATTTAAATAAATCTTCATTTGCAATGCACCATTAAGAGAACAACTGTGAGGAGGTTCCTTCCGGAAGTGAGATAAAGTAGATGACACTTTAATAAAAATAGCAGAGATATACAAATAGACAGCATAAAAAGAAGCGTCGTAAAGACTAAAGAATAGCTTAACCGGTGTGTCAAGGGCTTGCCGACACGTGAGCCTTTCAATCCGATTACGATGAACTAGTTTCCAATTCTACATTTCCGTGATGAATTGTAAATAAATATGACAAGGCATGACCAAACATTTTTTCATCTCAACGGCGAACGTCTTCTACTCTACGTACTTAAAAACGTTCGAGGGCAATGAGAATGGACAATGTTGCTTTCTTCTTCGTCCTTAGTAACGAATCGCTTTTTAAAAACCTTCGACATGCGATATGTCAAAATAAATTATAGATTATTAAACGCATTTCGTTCACTTTAGTATAGTTCGTTAGTGAGTGTAGTCGTCTTAAAAAGTATTAATAAAAGCTTAAATGAGCTCGACGTTAGAGGTTCCATACTCTTAACAACGGAGACAATGTTTTACGTGCATCTCAGCTGATCTGACTCAGAAAAGTCGCAGTTATAAGTTAATAAATCCCATCTTAATGTTTTTCAAGCGTAAATTTGGACTTTAGAATGTGAAACGTAATGGCTAAATAAATATTAATAATTAATTCAACAATAAACTGATCTTCCGTGTTTCTTCATTCGCTAATGTTAAAGTTTAAATTATTGTAATGAATAATACGCATAAATGGCAAAGTATAAGATTTATACACAAACAAAAGCGTATAAAACATGAAGCGGTAAAAAATAAAACAAAAAGGGAATACAAAAGGTGAAGGGGAGGAGCGAGGGTTCAGAAGGTACCTGGAAACAGAAGTGGGTGAGATTCGGTTCGGCGGTGGGTGAGGGGTCGGAATCAGGGCAGCAGTACTCACGTGGCGTAGGTCGCAGCGGCCGGCCCAGGCGGATGGAGCGCAGGAGTTGCTCCCGAGGCGTGGTCTCCCGCTTGGCCGGGGGCAGTTGGCGCTCCGACGCCTGTTCATAAATACTGACAAGATATTGTGGGCTCCTGACACATTCTTATCAGATATTGCGCAGTATTTACAAATTAGGGTATATTAATATATTCTCAAATCCAATATTGCCTTTTCCATATAAACAGAACTAATACTGTTACCTTTTTAAGAGGAGGTCTGCTTCTAATAAATTCGAGAATCATAGCGTGTGCGTCTTTTTTGACACTGGAAAGAGAAAAGGAAATGTCATTGGAATATCGCAGCATTAGAAAAGTTAGCGCCTCGCGGACACATCGGGGCAATGGTGCGCCGGACGCTTTCGAGCGATGTGCTCACTTGTGCGGGATGCTGGAGTCCACCTTCCGCAGCTTGTATCGCCGCGAGCGGATGTCGTCCATGAGGATCTCGTAGGGCGTCAACTCGTACTCGATGGGCGTGCGCGAGTGGCTCACCTTCTTCAGCTTGACGCCCATGCGCAGCTCGCCGATCACCTGCATCCAGAACCGCGCCTGCCGACCGAAATCCACGTCATTGACGCGCGACACACACACACACACACACCACGTTCCACATTTTTGCATCCCACTGATACCTACTTGAAGGGCCCTCCAGATCCTGCGGTTGGACTAGCAACAGAAACACTAGCGTTAGTTACGTTACAACGATATGAAACAAATGCTTAAAGGTAATTTGAGTGTCTAATGAATGTCTAATGAAGCGAAACTACTACTACATAAGCTATTTTAAGGGTGTTGGTTCGGAAAGTTCACATTGAATTATGTTCTGCGGTAAAAAACGAGCAATGCGTTTCATCCACGTTCGACACCCACTCCTTCGTTAAGGGGCATCGAAACAAAGACTATCAAATTTGGTCTCACGCGTCATTCCATTCTTAGCGTATAGTCTTTTTAAAGTTTCCGAACTCCCTACATCTGGCTAAGGTGTATGATGACACTCGTACACACTCACTCACGTGAACTTCGTAAAAGGGAGAGTTACCCAGTCGGAGAACTGCAGCGTGTCGAGATGCGAAGCGGAGTCATCCGCGGCGCCTAGGTCCCTGGCCGCGGTGACCCTGACTCGCGCCAAGAACGACGACAGCTCCAGCGCCTCGGCGACCAGCGCCCGGCACACGGCACGATAGTGCGCCGCCGCAGTCTCTCGCGCGCCTCGGCCGCGACCCACCCCCGCGTGCCACGCGCAGCGCTGCAACATACCCTCCTTCGTTCAGTCCCGCGTTCCCAAAGATTCTGACCTGACATCGGTCGCTCAAAGCGTTACCTCGACGACGTCCTCGAGCAGGAACAGCGCGAGGCGTCGCTGACGAGTTCGCGGCGGTTCGGCGTCTCTTTCGATGCCCTCGTCGTCTGTATCGCCGGCGCGCACGCTTTCCAGCGATTCCGACAGACCGCACTCCTCGTCTTCTTCTGGAAACGACACACGCTTTTACACTTCTTCGTCCACACGGAATTGAATGTGTAGTGTTGTATTAAATGTTGTAATAATAGTAAAAATAACAATAAGTAAATCGATGCAAATATACAATTTGGCAGGGTCATGAATTTAGTTGCAATTTTTACGCTGAAAATATATTTTCAAACTTCAATAACTGTAATGCCTATACTATTTCTAATGAGAGCAACGAAAGCTAAATGAAGCCTTTTATTGGTGGAAATGGTTGTTTCTTGGCGCGAGGGTGTGTGTGTTGCAAATGAAATGCATTTATTTTGAATTTGAAACACGTATTATTTTTAAAAGTTCTTTCGAGTTTGCGCCATTTCATATATTTTTTCGTGTTCATTATCAAATAAAAATATGAAATGGGGTGTTCAAGACTGTTCTTGAACACCAAATCCTATGATTTGCGGCGACCGCATATGGAAAGAATCTTTGAAAGAGGATGCATACACTCCCATCGTCGAAACCGTGTGCGCAGCGTCGTGTTGGAATGTATCCCTCGATACGCGATAAGCAAAATGTTCGCAGTTCTAAAGAAGCTGCTTAAGTGGTCGGAAAGGTACAACGTGGTTATGACCCTGCGTCAGTGATGTGGTGGTGGTGATTTGAGATATCGCGTAAGATATAAAAACTACTTTTTTTGTGAAAAAGGCGTGATGTCTTCAGCCAAAGTGTACCAAGACGTGGATTATGTTGTGAAACCACTCAGCATTACACTTTTTAAAAATATATGTTGGGTTTTTCCAGCCGGATTCTGTACCTGTTCAAAAGGCACAAGGCCCAACCAAGCATGGCTCGAATTCAACGTTCCGGACTTTATAATAACTGAATGCTGGCCTCATTTAGGCTAAACCTCAAGCTTTTAAAGTTAAAATTATGGTCAGTTTAAGAGGACATGGAGTTTTAAACGACACAATGACACTGAGTGTCTTAAAGAGGAGCAAAAGTGATGAAAGCTATATCCAGAGTACTCCCTTACCTCGATAAAATAATTTGCGCTAGTTCGGCTATCCCGTGTCAGTATAATAAAGAAAGGAATCCAACAATCGATAAAGGTACGGACAGACGTGCTCATTACTAGCACGAAAGCATGCTTTTATTGAGCAAGTGCTCATTAGTAGCACGTGTGTAATGTAATGAGCATGCTTATTTAGAGCGTGCTCAAAAATCAAACGATGTTTGATTTTCGAGCATGCTACCTGAGGCGCGGGTAGGTGGGGTGCGTGCTCCGAGCACGTCTGAACATGTTTGCATATTAGCATGCTATTATCCTACTGTTTTATGCAATTAATTGATGTAATTAATTAAAATTAAACCCGCAATATGTCGCGTTGGGGAGAAGAAAAAGCTTTGCTTTTTGTGTCACATTATAGAAGTTACGAATGTCTGTGGAACCCAAAATCTCCTTTTTTTTTTGTTTTTTATTTTTCACCAAAATGTTCTTACACAATTCCGTTGCAAGCAATATGATTATTTTATTGAGTTCTGTACGGATAGCACTGTCACTATATACTTGTACATCCATTTTGGCCGAGAGCCTGGTGCCAAATAGCACGTCTGTCCGTACGTTTGCTTTGAGCATGCCTATTTAGGAGTATGCTTAACATCAAGCTTGCTTATTTCTGGAAAATGTGAACAGTTTGCAGAGCATGCTAATTTTAAGCAAGCTTATTAGCATGCTTTTTTTGAGCACGTCTGTCAGTACCTTATACGATAATTAAATTCACTACGAAGTGCTTGTATATTAGACGTTTTCATTTGGAACATTTTTACGTCTTCCTTACTATTAAGGTTTAGCGTCAAATCGTATCATGATTGCATCATGAAATATGAAGAATACGATTAAATTAAACTATAAACAGATTTATTCCGAACGTGAACTGTGAAACAATTTTTATAAAAAAGTGATTGTAGGTAGATACTAATTGCGCATGATCATTCTCACTAAACCAGGCGTTATATATTATTAAATACGTAAATACGGATAATAGATATATAAATACATATAATTAAAAAAAAAATCTATATTAAAATTGTCGTTAATTGTTTAACGTTCAATTTTAACATTGTTTTTTTGTAAGAAAATGCCCACCGGCAATTTCACCTACCGAACAAAATTAAAAAATACGAAAATAAATATGCCTAACTATATATACATATACGGCTCGAGAAGGACCAAGAAATTCTATTGCCTAGATTGCCTGCCAAGGCCTGGGTATCCGGAAGCTATATCCAGGATGCTCCCTTCCCTCGGTAAAATAATTTGCGCTGGTACGACTGTCGCGTGTCAGTATAATAAAAAAGTTACCAGCAACGGTGGCGTGTCTCACTCCGAACCCTGGATCCTTAAAAAATGAATGTAGTACGGTTTGCGGTCTATATTACGTGCGCACGCGACGGCGGTTAAAATTTAACTATATCTGCGCCATCATGCCGGAACGTCATCTACCATCTCCGGTTCGTGTGTCAAAGTCAAAATCGATATTAATTGTCATCCTTCTTTGACTGACACCGATTTAGCGCGAACAATATAATAAGCGAAATTAATATAATAAGTTATGACTGTAAAGAGGTATCCAACATTATTTGAAACATTTAAAGAAACTTCCTTGCATATACCGAGGGATCCAACACGGCTGCGGGTACCTGCATGTTGCACCACGCTTTATTCTAAAAATTGTTACGCCATGGCTGTTAGAATATTTAATCACCTTCCTAGAAGTTACAGATCGCTGCCATGTAATGTTTTCAAGGGGAAGGTGATTGGGTTTTTAAAGGCAAGGTGCTTGTGTAGCGTGGGCGAGTACCTAGATCATAAGTTTGAAATTAACGCGGGGAACATCACTTCAGATGTTATTAAATACAAGAAAAAGAAGCCTAACGATTAAATCGTTGTATTTTTTAGATAAGAATTATTACAAAAACAGTTTCGGGAATTGCGAGCTTTTTAATTGTTTAATACATATTTTTTTTAAAATATATAATATAGAACGAAGCCTGTACTCTTGATGAGCTAAAGTATTTCTGTCAATTTAGTCCTCTGTATTGTTTGCATAATGTATAAAATGGTAATGTACCCATATAATTAGTTTGTTGACAGTTGTATTATCTGTACTGTTTACATAATAAGCGATTAAACCTAGATTGTGTTCTTTAGTTCAAATGAGAGGACTTAAAAGGTTGCCTGGAAGAGATCGCTTGTTAGCGATAAGGCCGCCCGTTGCATCCCTTGTAATTTTTATGTATTGTTTTATTTTTGTTTCTTTGCAACGAAGTGTAAATAAATAAATAAAATAAAAATAAGGATGAGGCAAACAGAAGACTAAACCTGGCATGGAACAAATTTTGGGCATTCAAACTTCGGTAAGCTAATCTAAGTATAAAAAACTAACTACGTATAAACTTTAATCTAAGTATAAAAATCACAGCCAACAAACACGGGCATGAGGCGCTTATAATCAAGATTGCAGTAATGCAATGGGCTCTATAGGGTTCGAGTTCGTTATTTTGGAATAAAAGCACTAACAATTTTCATCTCCTAAGCCTGTAATGCTATGCCTATAGCAATCCTGACGGGACATGTCCGGCGCCGGCGGGTACTGCGAGTTCTGCTGGAACTACAATAAACAACAATTAAATTCGTTATAATTTTTTAAAGATTTATTCAATTCCATCACATTTTTATCACATCACATCACACATCACGAATTTTATACTATATAAGTAGGAAGACATAGCGCTTATTGACTATCAAAAAGCATTCGACACAGTAACACATGTAAGTATATGGGAAAGCCTAAAACAGCAGGGAGTTGAAGACGTATACATACAAGTCATAAAGAGCGTATATAAAAACAACACGGGCAAAATTAAGCTAGAAACTCTAGGACCAAGTTTTACTATAGAAAGAAGCGTCCGGCAAGGCGATCCCTTATCTCCAATAATATTCATAGCAATTCTGGAGGCTCTCTTCAGGAAGATAGATTGGAGTAAGTCAGGTCTATATATAAAAGACAAATACATAAGTCACTTAAGATTCGCAGATGACCTAGTGCTGTTATCAGAATCCAGCACCCAGTTACAACAAATGATGGAAACTTTACATTCGGCTAGTATCAAGGTGGGTCTGAAAATGAATCTCGCTAAGACTATGGCAATGACAAATCGGCGGAGAAGAATATTAACAATAGATAATGTGCCACTCGAATATACAGATTCATACATCTATCTAGGTAAGCAAATTAGTTTTGATCCGAAAAATAACGAACTAGAAGTGAAAAGAAGAATACAACAAACTTGGAATAAATATTGGAGTTTAAAAGAAATCTTTAAAAGTGGCCTGCCTATTACCATAAAAACAAAAATTATGAATTCCAACCTTCTTCCAAGTTTGACTTATGGTAAATTAACTTCAAAAGTAAAAAATCTTATCACCACCCGTCAAAGAGGACTGGAACGCAGCATGCTTAAACTAAAGAAATCAGACAAAATACGACACACAATAATAAGATCAAAAACCAAAGCAACAGATGCACTGAAATACGCACAAAAACTTAAATGGAGATGGGCTGGCCATGTCGCGAGGCTTAAAGACCGAAGATGGACCACAGAAGTGACCTTTTGGAATGGACCTCAAGGTAAAAGAAATCGAGAAAGACCACATACTCGTTGGGACGACGAGATCAAAAAAGTAGCCAGCCCAAACTGGAAACAGACTGTACAGGACAGAGACAAATGGGCATCTTTGGAGGAGGCCTTCACCCAATAATGGGGTTCCTACAAATTATATTATTTAAGTATCTAAAATCTAACCAAGCTAGCTAATAATAATAGTAAATATTATATAACCACCAAGTAAATATTATATATATAGTAGCAAATATTATATAAGTAGTATATTAATAACAGTAAATAAAATAATTATAGGTAAATAATATAGAAAATAAATAAAAATAAGAAGGTATTAATTTTAATTAGTTAAGCGTTTGGAGATGGGTCAATGTAAAAAGTTATATTTGTAGGAAATAAAAGGATTTTTTATTTTATTTTATTTTTATTTTATTTAAGCAGGAAGACATTAAGACTAAAGTGAAACAAAAAAAATCTATTTGTTTTCGAACTGAATGTAATTCACTCCAAGAATTTGGAAAGTATTTATTGGCCAGAGCTTGAATTGAAAATATAAAGTACGAACTAATTAGGGTTTCCTCATAGACTTTTACATTCGCAGCAATTCGTGGGAAGAGCTCTTAAATGAATTTTATTTACAACTACATACTTTTAAAACTTTCTTATTTCTCGTAGCTAATCTTTTACGATAAAGGAAATTGTCAAGCGATAACATCGAGACCGGTCGTCAATTAAAACGTAATAAATTCGACACACTGAGACGACGCAAGTGCTAAAACGCCGGACCCAGTGACCCACTCACGAAAACCGGCCCCTTGCCACTCGTGTGCCCGTGCGAACTCATCTGACGGCTGCCACCTCTCCAGTGTTGTTACACATACACAATACACTACTCTTAATTACTTTGAAAAACGATATGACGTTATACATAAAGCATAGGCAATCGAAGGCTGGACGAAGCGAAAAAGTAGCTGCTTTGCCATATGGCATCACACTTAACCCCAATCTATGACAAACTTTCGATTGGAATGAATTTCTATCAGATGATATCAAAAGCGACGCGCTTACAAAATCTACATATACAGCTAGGTTTCGGAACTTGGGCATCTCGATTGAAAGCGTACTTAAGAAAATTGTTACAGTTTCGTATTGTTTTGTTAATTACAACGTGGTCTAAACAAGTTTTATTTATATTCAGTTCAGAGTATCGTGAGAAGCAAAAAACTGTATAGTTTCCGGTGGATGCCACAATTATTAGACATTGAACCGCACACGCGAAGCTAACTTGCGACACGTGGCGAACGCCTCTCGACTTAGAGAGACCGACAAGTATATAATACATATTTTGTTGAAACATAAATTTATTTCAATTAATATCTGTGTAATAATAACACGATAGACGACATATTTGAAGTGCGAGTTGAAGCTGGAGAGACTGCGAGGATTTTATAAGTAGATAAGCTTCTGATATCTTGGGTATGACGACGATATAAGACGATCGCAAACATAATAAATTGGGAGAGATCAAACTATCTACATAAATCTGTGGATCTTGGCGAGATGCGTGAACTGCATTTACATGTAATTAAGAACAGAGTCACACGCAGTGCGTCGGGTACACACGACCCCGACCCACTTCCGAACTCTTCACAATGCTATTCGTCGGCCAAATCACAAAAATCTCACGGATAATAATTCGACCGCAGTAGAACGTGACCATTTGTATCTTTACAAGTCTTCATTGGTCATCACCAACGCAGTATGGCGCCAGCGCCACCTCCCATTGAGCTTTCCATTTGAACATTATCCACATTATACACTTCAAAGGCCGTTCCGTGGAGCCGTATTTATTTCATAACGGAAAGTAATGAAAATAACGGGTCAGAGATTCTCGAGATGGGAGATTGTCCGTTCCTTTCTAGTTAGTCGTTAAGCCAATGAAGCTTTCATTGATATGTTTCTTAAAGAGATATATTTATCAACTCTATTCTAGGCTTTAAAGAGCTCCAACTTTCGTTGGAATAATATGTCAGAGGTCACGTTGTATTCGGTTAACCGATGTGAAAAGTGGGGGCAAGCGTTGTTATTTTGACACGATATTGTTAGAGATCGCGAGCAGAGAGAAAGGTCAACGAGGGGAAAGTTCAGCGGTGGCTGTAAGGTGCCTCGCCATTGTGAGCAATAACAAACGTGCGCGGCCTGTACTTTCATCTAGTTTTTATACCTGCTTGCTGCTGTATTTAATCAAGACATGGGTTAAGTCAATGTTTACGTAGCCCTGTGTGTGCTGCGTTTATTTACCTGTAAGGTTTCCGTTAGAGAGAGTCATGTCGGAGATGAGCGCCTCGAGGTCGGGCGAGATGAGTCGCTCCTCGTCATCGCCGTGCGTGTGGTCCAGGGCACGGTACACCACCAGCCCCAAGCTCACCACTACCTGAAACGTAATGAACATAGGTATAAAAGAATGAGCGCAAACGCAGTTTACTTATGACGAAGTGGTTTTGGCGCTGCGTTAGGTTCATTAGTAATAGAGACCGACAGGCAAGAGGCGTCAGATAACACCCAATTGTATACAAATATGCAGCCCGTAAGAAGAAACAAGCAAATTATTATTCGGGAAGACCGAGCACTAAACGAGTGCTACGTAATGTCTACACTCTAAAAGCTACGCGGAAAAGTCCCATAGAAGTTCCAAGTGGCCACTGCCTATTGTATATACAATTAATATCACATGTCATCTACCAGCTGACAGTGGTAAAACCTAGCATATACTGAATTCGACTGGTAACAGCTCGAAAAAATCGTCGTATTTTCAGAAATACTTACATTTACCAACTCATGACGGTAAATCCTAAGACTTACACTTAAATCTTAAGATTAATCGTAGTTCGAGCTTTTACAGTAACAAATACATAACAAATAATAATTCATACAATTTTCAAATACAAGAGGTAGCTACAGAATGAAAGCTTAAAATGGGTATATTGTTGTTTGCAGCGACTTTCATAAAAAAATCGATATAAAGTTTACAATTGATAGATGATATATTTGAAAGATCAATAGTAAATATCATCAGGTAAAAAGCTTTCGCCAATCGACAAACGAAAGTAAAAGTGTATTCTAACTTTTACTTTAGTATAAGACATAAAAGAATTGCACGAGTCCAAATAAGGAGAACAGAGCTAGAGGCAGCTGCTGATTACTCATACTGACCAAAAAACTTATTATTCATGAGATATTAAGAAAATATAACGAGCATATGAATTAGTGTTAAAGTGTAAGCAAACACACGAGTCATTATTTCATGAAGAAAAACAAGTGCCTAGCTTTGAATTTACACAAATCTGTATGACGTCAGAGGGCAATACTGCTCTTAATAAGATGGTCAAAAATGGATTGAGATAGGTACTAACACATAAGTTCACTACTTTCAAACAATCATGATTTTTACTTCCACGAAACTATAACGTCCAACCAATAGAATTGATGGGAATCATTGACATTGTACTCGCAAGTAACTGAAACTAAAGAGCTTCGAATTCAACAAAGCCTCTAAATTATTTACTTGTGAGAGCTGTTGTTGACGTCGGCCATCTCGAAAAACATATACATATATAATATATACAAACCTGTGCTGTGCTTTTATAATATGATCGAGTCGAGTAGAATTTCGCGATCATTGCGGAGGGGCGGGGCGGGGCGGCACAAATTCCACGAGAGAGAGTTTACCCGAACGACACAATATATTGGTACTTGAAAGCTTACGTTGCTATTTTCGATTTCAATTTCTTTTTCAGCAGCCCGTCTAAGTATAAATGAGTAACAACAACATGTCAACCGATACATAAAAGCCTAGCAACTCAGAAACATCTGCAAACAACGAGTATGCATCATAATTGCAAATTGCAATCGTATGCAGGCATGTTGCAGTCGGTGCATTCCAATTGTCAGCTGTCCTACAAAAAGAGGGCATTACTGAGGCACGCGTCGCGAAGCAGCTGATAAGTAGCATCGGGCATCACCTGACCTTCTGCCAATCCTAAGAGCAACCTATTCTCAATTATAGTCATCATTATACTGGCCACCAACAAATCAGATCTGTTCGTAGTGAATTATAAACTTTTATTGACTGGCCTCAATCTCACGGGAGGTGCTCAACCGGTTTTGGCAATGTTTTAAAGCGAAACTACTACTACCAATAGCTATTTCGAAGAGGCTCCAAATTTACATTGCTAGGCGTACATTGGCTTGCACGCACTCGGCCTTGACCGTAACCGCACATGCGCTGGCGCACATTCGCTCGTTACACGCAACTTAATTTAATTAATTATATTACTGATAAATATACATTTAATGTCCATATATTCATAAATTTGAGTAAAACGTAAAGAAATATATAATTATTCAGTTCATATAAAAACTGTCACCGCCAATAAACCATGTAATGTCAGTTATAAATGTAACAGAACTCCTCCATTTACATTATGACATTACCGAAAATGGCATAGTGAAGCCGCCGCGGCCGAGTCAAATGCTAGATGAGACGCGGCTAATCAGCGCACCGATGTAGCGGCCGATTGGTCACGTCGGATCGTGGCCCATCGCTTATCAAATATGCTACTATTAGATAGAGATAGTAAAGAGATAACCAATTTTGCTTTTAGAATAAAACGTGTACTACAGATAAGACTAGTTTTGAAAAACGAGTTCATTTAAATAGTATCTAATAGACTATATTTTGTTTAATTGCAGAGTTTCTTACTACCCGTTGGCGGGACGACGAATCAAAATTAGCTTTCAAGCACATATTTTCTAACCTTCCCATGTTTTCGCTATACCACAGTTAGTTGAATGACCAGGCACTGCTCAAAAAGCACACAAATTGAAAATCTGTCCACTAAATACTTAAGCCGGCATTAACGGGGTCTCTTAATAATACGAGTCGATTCAATCTGCGGCTGATGTCGAGCTAATGATGGATGGCTTATTGAATTATGAGCAGCGTCTCAATGTGCGGCACTATAATCATAATATTCCGCTAACAGTATAAGCCTCTAATGACACAGGTAATGTAATTTAACAAAAACATATGTTAATGATCATTACTCCCACACCACGTTATCGGCGCTGTTCGAAGAGCTCGATTGAAGATGCACCGAGAAGTAAATTATGAGAAAAAACAGGGTTACTTAACGTCGGACAGTATTAAGTAAATACACTCCAACACTTCCTCGTCGAAAAGCCATCACTGCTACCGTATTTCTCGTGCTTCGCTTTCAGTCCTGCAATCGGTCGGCTTATATTTCATTGACCGCAAGCAGAGCGATTGAACTCAGATCGTTATCCTTCGAATATACTTGACAATATACTTCAAATGAAGCTAAGACCGCAAACGCCACTACAGAGTTTGCACACATGGTAAGTGGTAACCGAGGCGTAGATTGCATCTAGTCAGTTACACAACGTGGTTCTCGCAGCAACAGCCGCCGACTTCCGCCGCGGCCGTTACCATTATATTTCCTGCGACGTTCTCCATTGTTTCGCACCAGTTACTTCCCACCAATAAATGCTCCAATTTATTGTTTTATGTGTATCTTCTGTTCTCAAGATATTCAACATTCAAGTACAAACACAAATATCAGTGTTTAGAGAGCGAGGCCTTAGAACGCAATTCACCTCAGGAGTGAATTCGAAATAACACGGTGCTGCAAGGTCTAACATATTTCTGCGCTTATTTTCACTAAACCAGCACTGCAGCAGTACGCTGCCAGTACATATACAGATATGTACTGGCAGCGTATACAGATACACATATTAAGTTAGTAATAGCAGAGTGTTCGCTTAGTAATAGTTTTAAATAGAGTTATACTAACCTCATATTCTGATTTAACTCTAGGCCTGCTACTGTCATCTGAAACAAAAATCCCTTTTTATAATGTGCTAATGACGAGCGCGATAAAGAAATACAATGAATAATTTATTTCGAAATACAGGTTACTGTAGCAGGTGTGATTCGAGTTCTAAATGTATAAATAATGACATTTTAAAAGGTATAAATAAGTAATGCGTAGGATTTATTAATTTCTAAAGTACCTGCTTCAACATTCACATTCCTTCAAAACATTGCCTGAAGAAAGATTCAATATAAACAAGTTAAAAACCACCGAAGCCACGGTTAACGTTATACACCTGCCGAATTTAGTGGACTAATTAAACAATTGAAGCGATTATCTTGCGAAAACTACAAAATACGTGATGAGACTCAATTTATCCCATTGCCAATATACATTATTAATTTATACATGACCGTTAGATGTAAAGATTACCCGAACTGAGTCAGAGGCCGCAATTAGCAACCAAATAGCTATTAGGACTTTTAAAGGGCAGGCAACCGTACGACGAATGTTGTTTAAAAAAAGTAAATTAATTAATAACGCACATTCCATTTATTCTGAATTAATTTACAAGGTAAACAAATATGGCGTACCTTTTAAACTACAGACAAGGTAAGACGAGATGAGAATTTTAGGCTTAACTAATATCGACTAATAATGTTACGGTTATTTTTTTGGCGTACCTATTCCCTTACAATATAAATAAACTTAGTGATACACAATATTAATATCTCAATATATAATAGCGGCGTCAGTGCTCGCATATTCTTATCATCTATATGAAACATATTCCTGAATGCTGTAATATTCTTTTTTTTAGGGTTTCCTTGATGTAAGGTTTACATTAATGTAATGGAAAGGTTACATGATGTGGAATTTTGTTATATATATACATATAAATGAGTGACCGAAAATAACCAAAAGCGTCCAAACATTAATAATTGTTCATCGTTCTTTGAATACATCCTAATTGAATAAAATATTTCAAAGGTAATTGAAATATCAGACTGGCATTTTATTTTGAATCTGTATTTAAGCATGGCCGTTGTGTGACGATTTTGTATATCTATATAATTAATATATTCCCCTAAATCAATACGTATAGACAAATCTGGAGTTAGTGAGAAAATTGGGAGTGTAGGTATGGTGTCTACTATTACGAATCCATGGCCATTTGCTCAACGTATGTAGCGAGCGCTCAGTTCCACTCTACTAACCACTGCATTATGCTCACAAACAGACGACACCGCGCTCATTGCCAACCTCCGATGGGTCAACGACCACACATCTCACTGTGTTATAAATATGGTATCGTGTGCTATTCGGACTTTATTCAAATCTCTTAACGATTAAAACGAAATATGCTAACTATTTATGCAAGTTTATCGGAAGCCGTGCCCTGCTCGTATCGCCCTGGTGTTATTCGAATAAGGTTTCAAGTTTTCTTTTGTGCAACTAAAGTATTATTCGAATTGAAACACAGATTTGTGAAATTTTCATACATGTCCAATAACTAACTTCTAATGGTAGTTTTCGTGCTCGTTTTAAAAATAAGTCAAGTTCACGGCTCATATCTATGGTCAGTTTTTTTGTGAATTACCAAATTAATAAACAATTTAATAATAACAATGTAATATTATATTCAATTACTCGCCGACACCACTAATAATTATCGGTTTCTTGCCACATATTTTGCAACGACAATGACGTAATAGAACGCTCATGCTACACGCAAGGGAGAAGTAAAGAATAACTAATGCTTTCGTGAAAATTATCATTACAATATAACAAAATGATTCAGTATTACACTAGTGGGCGGAGACATCCACGTCAGCACCGATATGTTGTGTATGCTATGTGCTGTGTGATAAATGTATTACATTTATATTTTGTACACATATATGATTATGAATATTTAGAGTTCAATGGATTAATGTTTACACTCATCCATTTAAGTTGGCGCATTTACATTCAATATAAAGAAAAAATCTAATAAACCTTCTGCCGGTAAACTATAATAACACAAATATCACGCGTTCGATAGCATTCAGCTTCGGAGTATCGGTTAAACTGGTTTCACTGTGGCTCTGGACACTCTTGGACACGTTATATCATGACAAGACGATGCTTTTGTCGTATAAGATATAGCAAATTGCTGACTAATGGCAGCATTCGCAAAGTAAAAATTACAAGGTTGAACGGATGAGGCTTACAATCGCGAATCGTCCTTTTAAATAAAATAAAATTAATCCGTACCATAACGAGTAAATATTAGTTGCAACTATAAACCGTAACTAGGTTCACACGTATACACGGATTAATAAGAACAATATTGTATTTCGTCGGTTGACCCAATTTTGAGATCACGATAAGATAACTACAACACGGACAGGAGGTCGCGTTGCAAGGACGCGCAGCGGAATTAAAAATCTACCTGTACTCATCATGTGTGTACTCATCGTGCCTACGGCGCACATTACATATTGAAAAACGAATAAACTAAAGGATACCCTTACTCATACAAAACCGGTAATCAAATCAAATCAAATCAAATCAAAATTTATTTATTCAGTTTAGATGCGACTTAACGCATGCTTATGAATGTCAAAAACGTTTACAAAATTTGCGAAAGAGCAAAACTACGCCATCCGTTCGCAAGACTACCAGGAGGTCTTGTTCTGAGAAGAACGGGCAAGAAACTCAGCAAGTTTTATCCTCCCTTTACATACAATAATTCAAAACAATGCCACTAATGCACCCCCTGCACCTTCGGGGTCAGTCCGACTGACTCAACTGTTGTGCTAGTTTCAAGTTTGTTTTTTCGACACTCGCTACTTTTTATCACTTTTCAGAGCAGCTTCACGCTTCTCTTCGAATGTTCAGACATGGGTATGAACATGGTTTTAAATTCATAACTAGACTATAAAACTACTTTTTCATTCATGAAATGTTAAAGACAGTCATGATGATTTTGAGTCAAATAATTCCCATTAAAATAAGTTTGTCGAGTCCCTTTGAGTATCAGTTAAATGGAGTTAAGCTATATTTTGCATCTGAGGGTGTTCTATGAACCTTCTACTTGTATTATCAAGAGTAAAACATTCACAACTTAATTCAATGTGGTTTTAAGAACAGTTATTTTTTGACGGCAGGTTCCAGTGTTGAGCCCTCGAGGACTCTGTTAAGAGCGGATATTATGTTCAGCAAAATAAAAAAGTTTAGAATGAAAAAGATGGACAAAATATCTGGTTTTTCTCGAGAAAAACCTAACTGAAATGACCAAATGCTCAATAGGTCGAATGAATTTACCCCGCGATACTTAGTTTAATCCTTAAGACTACAATGCAAGTGTAAGTGGACCGCGGCGGGCTGCAAAGAAGACAGTTTCCGAAAAACAAACGTACAATGGCTCGAGGGCATCATCTCTTAAACTGATTGGCGACTCCATAAACCCGGCCGCCCTACGAAAGAATTCCAGGAAAGTAGTGACCGAAGCAAAAGGTGTAAAACAGAAAACGTGAGGTTAGTACAAGTTCCTCATGATGAATTTACTTATGCTGCAGTGATGAGCAAGAGCCACAAAACTAATTTTAGAAGTACTGGCAAGTGGGTTCGGTATTGACACTGAAAAGTTTTCAAAATATCTGCGATCCACGGCAGAATTATATGTTCATTTGTATAAATGGCATCCCGTGATACCAACTCTTCACACAATTATATGTCAGGAGCTTTAGAGATAGAAAATCTTCCAATCGGCCAATTGTCAGAGGAGACTGCAGAGTCTCGAAATAAACATTAACACAGGCTAAACTTCGCCAGGTTATTTTCGAGAAAGGACTGCCTCCAACACGTGATGAATCGTTTCCTTCTGACTTCGGATGTCTTCCTGAGCTGCAGCAGCAGAGTTAAGATAAAGAGTAACAGGAAACCATTCTCAACAGAAGCTCTAGTATTTTTAAAGCAGACGAGTGTTCTGTATGTACAAATGCAAGTATAGAAAAAAACCAACACAGCGAAAGTGACAAGGCTGATGATTATTAGATAGGTACAAATAGGTACTTTTTAGATAGTATCTAATCATTATAATCATTTTGAATGTAAAAATAATAAATTATAAAAAACATACTATGCATTTTTTTGCATTTTTATCCCATTTTAAATATTTTTCATTTTTTTTTTGAAAATTCGAGAAAAGGAGTAAGGAATTAATATTAATAAGCTGGAAACGGATTTTGATCTGATTCCATTGATATCAACTATTCCAAAATCACAGCAATTTAGTTTCGGCTAGTTTTTTAGGTATAATACCCCTATATGCGGCGGGCAGATGCTTGAAAGTCAATAACGAGAGTGTCAGGGAAATATAGGACGCGGGCTTTCTCTGCGTACGGGCCGCAACGGCTAATTATGACCCGCCGCCTGCAGACACGCTGGGAACCTGCTCAATGCAATTATTTGACTGCTCTCTCTTGAATTATTGACGTAAAATGACCGCCCATTACTTATCCACGATCTGCCTGACGTTCGACCGCAAGTTCTGGCACATTACAATCAGCGAACTTCTGACATATTGTTGCGGTTTTGGCCACAGTCACGAGTTCGACCGGAGCTTTTGATGTGACATAAATCAGTTCTTCGACTGATTTACCTTCTCAGCAGCATAACATCCAAAATTTATATGGCTGCATTCGTATGCACATTTTCTTTAATAGAAGTGAAAGAAACTAGAGTCGTAAGATAGTTTTCACATGAAACAGCAATTGTGTTGTTATTTAATATACACAAAGAAATCTAGTTCCGGGCGGATGATATCTCTATCGCTGAGGCATCGCTTTTGCAGGAAACACAAACGTGCAATTTAACATTTTCAAATGAGCTCACATTGCCAGACATAAAAATGCCAATTTTGCAAGAAATTCTAGTACCTTATAGTGCAGCGAGCTGTGTAAATGCCTTCATATGAAATTATATAAAACTGATTCACCTGTTTATGTATGAAATTAGAACAAACAAGTTAGCTTTCGTCTTATCGTGCAATGCAAATATGCATGCAAGCCGCATAAAAATTATATTCATTTTCACACATTTTCTACATTCTTTTTTACATATATAACCATAGATACGGACTTAACAGGATTATTATGAAATGAATTGAATGTTCACTTCTAAGGAAATAAAGTCACGTAGTAGGCTTTTAGTAAAACTTCTTTTAGTATAAGCCTGCTATGGAAGCAACTATTATTATTATTAGTCCGTAAACAATTTAGTCTATATACTTATATATGATTCGATCAACAAGAGTAAGATGAAACTATTAAAATGTCTTTTAACGTGCATAAAATTCAGTACCAACGACATATAAAAATAGTCATTAATGTTAGCTTATCCAAGATCTAATGTGCACGGGGCGGAACCTGGGAGCGTTCCCACGGGGCAAAACTCCTCCGCGAGCTGTATTACCATTGTTGTAAATATAACAAATCAACTATATGTAGCATAGCATGTATGTAATATGTGTTTTATAATATCATCATTACAATTGGATTGAGATTGAGTCACCTCGTGCTGAGTAAAGAAATAAATTGTGTTCCTAGGAGTATTTTTTTAAGTTCGGGTTTATTTAGGCGAAACGAAATTTAGGCCATGTTAAGAAACCTGAAATTCAACTGACTAGGAATTACTATTAATTACGTTATAACGTGTGAAGATACATCGGTTCTTATTTACACAAAGGCCACATTTAAACGGTGAACCAAACTAGTACTGAAAGACCATAGTTAACAAGTGAGCGATTGTCCGTAGATTTAATAAAAGGTTTTATTAGGTTCTGTGGAGCGGATCGTGGGAAAAGTGAGTCCGGTTGATGTGCACACAGCGAAGGCTTGGGTTGGGCTGACGTTGAGTTCACACACACAGTTAGCGCTATTTATAACATTCATTTTATATATTAAGGTTGTTTGTTTATAATAAGGCTGACTTCCAGTCACGACAAAAAGGCCACCTGAAACTGCAGGCCCAATGTTCGTCGGTGGAGTTGCCTGCCTAGACCAGTGATTCTCAACCTTTTATTTTGTCACGGCACTTATTTAATGATTTTAAAGTTTGACAGCACACAATTAACGATTTTAAAATTTGGCGGCACAGCAAACGTTGGTCACATGTAACATCGATGCATATTGCGGCAGCAAGACCGACATTGACATTGCCAGAGCGATGGCCGCGACGCATGCGTAACTGTTGCGTAACAGCATTTAGTTGCTCGTAAATGATTTTTATTCACCTCAAGCACTCCCCACGCGTAACAGACGCCTAAGACCCACATAACAGACAGTCAAAAGCATTAATCCGCATCATAACATTCAATATATTGCTAGAAACCAATGCTTTATGCTATTTATGCAACTCAATCTATACTTAATATAAAGCTTGTCTCAGGTTCATTCAATCTAATTAAAACAATTCTATTTAGATAATCCATTGCATCACGCAACGACCAATAAAAGCGAATCATCATTTTATTGGTCGTTGATCATTTTTCCACCCTAATTTATTTTGTGCCATCGTCATCGGCTACCCAGCCGGAAGAAATTGTCTAGTTTGTATTTGTAATGCCTATCGCTCTATTGGTATTCCTTTGTTCCTTGTTACTTTCGGATCAGTCCATTCGGTTACTGCTTTAGACCATCTGTCATCTGTATAACGCGCTAAGAGGCCTGCCCATCTCCATTTGTTTTAGGGCATATTGCTCAGCGTCAATAATATTGGTTTTTATGCGAATATGTTCACCTTGTCTTTATTTCTTGAATGAAACTTGTTAACCAAGATAAGTATAGCTGTCTTCATACTCGATGGCTGTTCCATTAAGTATAATCGAGTTAGTAAATGTTGTTATTTGTTGCAACTTTTATTTTCGAAGAATTTTTTTTGTAGTCTTATTTTTTGCTGGCAGTATTTAGTCTTCTATCATTTCTTATAAGAATTGATTTGGCGTTCCTGGAAAGAAAACTATATCGTCTGCAAAACGTAGGTTGCTCAAATATCTCGAGTCTATTTGTATTCCGTTTCTTTCCCATCGCATTTCTTTCATAATATTTTGAAGGACGAACATAAATATCTTGGGTGATAAGGGATCGACTACTTGTTTTACTCCTCTTCTAATACAAAATTTTGGCCCAAGTCTGTCAAGTTTAATTTTACTAGAACTCTTCTTATATAGGTCTTTAATAATATTTCTGTATACAGCTGGTATGCCTTGATATGAAAGCGCCTGCCAGATACTTGCATGTGAGATGCAGCCAAATGATTTAGTATATTCAATGAATGTTATATAGGGGCTGGTTAAACTCTTGATGTTTTTCTTTTATTAAATGTACCGTGTGTATATGATTTGTCCTTGAATATCCTGCCCGAAATCCAGCTTGTTCTATAGGTTGGTGCTTTTCTATTATGACTCTCTGACTTATTATAAACGTTATAAATTCACTCAAGTATTTAATTTTAAACAAATTGCCTTAGATATTGATCAATGAAGAAACCTATGTAACAATTATATGGGATATGTAGTATCTATCTATCACGCTAATATCCCGAAGGGATTGGCAGAGACCCACGGATCTCTTCTAGCTGCGGTCCTGACATACATCACACATTCACTATACATAATGACATTCCCCGTCGATGCTTGTTGGTCGAATGGGATATAAAAAGAAAGTGGTCCAAAAAATATACCCTACTTCAAGTTATGAATCGAAAGATTTTCTGAAAACAAAGTTTTTAGTGGAAAAACACCAATAAAACCGCTAAGGTGCATCTCACGTTATCACTGATAACCATGATCGATCTCTTGTTAAATTTAATATATGATGAATAAGAAGCCAAGTCACAGCTATAAAACTGTAAAATCAAAAAATCTTTTGCAATTCCATAGTCCCAGAAACACACATTCTTCCAAAAATCTACAACATGTAAAGTGATGATTGAATATTAGTTGGTATAATTTTTACAAATTTAATGAGTTCATTAGAAATCAAGTTTACTGATCACGAAACTTTGATTTTTGACTATACTTTCATGCCAACAAAGACATAGGCAGCACAGTATAGAGGGGTTTTGTTAGGAGGCCGTGACGCCTGACCGAATAGTCAAATATCACTACGGTGAATTTTCTATGGATATCCAACCGGGCAGTCAGCCAGTCCTTGGTAGAATGCCCAGAGCCAGAGAACATATCCATATGTATACAAATATTATATTATCGGTATATGAATTGCAGCAGACGTGCAAACGTATAAAACAGCAGCCAACCTTCAGGTGACAATTAATGCGAAGTTATGCATTTATGCAATGTATTCCGTAACTGATATCGATGACGCGTTCAGTATCGCAATTCGCAACCCACGTTATTTGGAATGATGATGAAGATGTTATGGCTATATATATACCTCTTGAAAGTTCATTTGTGAAGTCTCCTATGTAATTTGTATTCTTTACGACGTAGGTACATATATATATATATATATATCAGTTCTCAATGCTCGGCGACCGTTGCCTTCACACTGCTGATAAGATAATCCTTTATTATTAGATACTTACCTACACTTATATTATGAAAATAATATTTTATACTTAATTAAATTGCGTCATATTGTATTGATAAGATAAACGCAGTCTGAAAATTTAAAATCAAGCCTTTAACATAAGTCTCAATATCACGGCAACTTTATTTACCGATAGGAAAATAGTCTTAATCAATGATAAGTATTCAATATTCATATGATATAATACATAGGAACAAGAGCTCACTCAAAGATCGGCGGTGGCCGATTGCGGAAATACTGCGATAACAGTCAATCCAGTCGGCAGTGACCGAACAAATATGACGATCAGCTTAAAATACAGATTGAAGAAAATCACTATCATCACCTAACTTAACATATTCCTATTTACTACCGACAGCGTATTATTATGCAATTTAAAATGCACACGAATAGGTTCAATTTAAAGACATCATTTTGGTGTATTAGTAAAGTTTACCAATTATTATAAATAGTGCATGGGTTGCCAGGTCGCCAACGCACAAGTTCCGCTGGATAATAATTAAGGGTGAACACCCTACATTTTTGAGGATTTTTATTAATAGATACGACACAGATTTTTTTTGTAAAATTAAACATTTTTAATATTACTTACCGTAAATCTTACTAAATTTTTAAGTAAGTAATAAATTTAAATGAAATCGAATAACAAATCTGTATTTTAGTACCTACTTTATAATTAATCAGTCAAAATTAAATTCTAGATAAACATTTATCAACTTTTAAAATTCTAATGAGTCTTATTTATTTTTTAAAGCAAAACAATAAAAAAAATATTAACCTTAAGTTAAGCAATTACAATAAATACTTTTTGATGGGCGGAAACCAGCCCTAAAGGCGCAGTTTCCTTTAAACTGTAGTTGTAAAATAAGAAAGAGCGCACCAATTCTTAAAAGGCCAGCCAAGCCTTCAAAGGCAGTGTGAGTGCCTGCATGGGCGGCGGTTACACTTTACATCGGGTGATCCTCCTACCTTTTTAGCACATGTTATATAAAAATAGATCAAGGACGATTCCCAGTAAAGACAAGTGCTAACCACCAAAGTCTGCCTGTCATGAGTTGTAGCAACGCTCGCGAAATCTTCGCGTCTGAAGTGACAGTTTGAGGTCACCGGAGGACGGGAAGTGCGGAGGGAGTTTAGAATCGATGTTGACCGTGACCCGCCCTAATGGATCTGATATCTCAACAAAAGTGATAAAGACAGTGAAGATGTAGTAATTTCGTTTCGTTTCGTAAAATAATTAATTTTAATTATTTTCTTGTAACAAAAATTATAAACGCTGTAGATAGAATCAAAGCCCGAAGCTTTAACTAAAAAGAACCTGTTTAATTTGCGAAGTTATTAAAACTTGTTATAATTAATACATATACACATATATATTTGTATATAGATAAGGATCATAAGGTCCTTGAAAAAATGCAGATTTATTTAAGAATTAATGTTATCGACTTTAAAGATGTTGTCGCGGACGATTTTTAGAAGATTACTTCTGCTCTTTATTTATGACCGTTGTTCAATAATATACATATATTAAGTCCTACTCGATCGATGGCCTATCCAACACAAAATATATAACCTAGGTAACTTAACATTTAATAATAAAAGAGTACGATATTTAAAAATAGTAAATGAATATTTTGATTTCAGAAATATACGGTAACATAAGTTTAGGTAAAAAATATTTACACCAAATACCATTAATTGAATACCGACAATATACATTTTCTAACTACTCGACAATATATGTACATTACTTCAATGACTAGGTATGTTAAATATGATACCTGCTAAGAAAAAAACTAAAATCAGTAGTAAAAGTATACATTTTAATAACAAATACAATAACTGTTGCAAAAATTAAGCTCATTAATAAGTAATCTGTAGGTACCTATTTGTTTTGTAAAACGTTCTGTGATAACAACGTGTTGACCATTTCGCATCAACGTGACAGATAACGTGAAATTTGATAGAATTGTTTATTAGTATAATTGAATAATTACTTAATTATACTATATTCGTGAAACTTCTTAAAGCAAGATGCATTCAATGCAGCATACCTGTGGAGTCCAGCAGCGTGTCGGGGTGCACGGAGCCATCGGCATGCAGCAGCAGATGCGAGGGTCGCGTTGGCAGAAAGCAGGCGGGCGGTGGCGAGGTGCCGGAAGACAAACATCGCTGGAAGCAGCGCGCCGCCTGATGGCACAGTGCCCATGCGTGTTCCTCGCTTACGTTGGAATTGAACGCCTGCAAGATCTGCTGTAGCGACACCCGCCCGCCTGCGTCCAGCGCACATACCGCGCTCATCTTCACGTAGCCTACCTCGTACAGCCACCCTGCCCCATTACAACACTTTTCTACACTCAAACTTGCACCGTAACCGCTTATTTCTTATTTTACACTAAGAGTTGTCAAATTGTTAGGACATTGAAATTTTGTTTTCTACACGGTCATAATAAATCAAACTCTATTTTACTATCTATGAACAACCCGAAACCAAGAATGTCTCAAACTGTCACTTTTGTTGATTAGCGATTTCGCAACATGAATTTTTATTTCCAAACTATTCAGGATCACCGAGATCGCGAAAGCGCGTGCGCGGTTATCGCTCAACAGAATACACAAACGCTCTTATCGGCGTGTCCAACCGAACTGTTGAGCAGTGTTGCCAGTTGCCACTTGCCAACGTCCGATCATATCCCGCTTACGAAACTGCGCTATAGAATTAAAAAAGCACTAGATATTATTACCGATTTTCTGTATAAGGTGAAAAACATGTATCCTTTTATAAATTGAATGCATTTAAAGATCAAAAATATTTATTTCATATATTACAATACAAATAATGGTAAATATATGAGTGTGTATATTTATATATATGTATATTTATATATCGATATGTCTAGTATGCTAGGAATTTGTGCATTTTCAATGTATGGTAATATTTTTTCGGTATTAAATCTCTTTAGATCTTATGTGTTGAGTTTCTTGGTTTAACAGGAGTAAGTTGCAGGAGTGATAATACTTCGACGAATAAAATACAGCAGAGTATTTTATATTTGCTGCAGCGGTTCTTCGCATTTTTTGGCTACAAAACACTTCTTAAAAAGAAGACCTGCTTAACCAGGTTTAATCAACATATATGTAATTTTGTAATCTTCTATTAATCGAAGTGCGGCAAGATGTCTTATTTAACGTATTTAATGCATGTAGAAAGTCGAAAAGTAAATAAGGATAAAAATGGCAGTGAACAATACTAAGCGATCGGTAGCCTAGTCCCACACTAACAAAACATGAATATGACAACACTAACCGGCACGATTCTGCCACAGACTAGTAAGCCTCAGGAGACCTGAGCCAGGACAACTACTACATTCGACAGCTGACTGGATAATACTTTTTTTTTTTTTTTTTTTTGTATATATGGCAATAGTTATAACTTTATGCCAGTTTCAAGTAAAAGCTAGGGAAACTAAACGCGAGAAAAAATTAAGAAATACATCAAAAAACCAAAGGGATAAGCTAGTTAAAAGGATAATATTTACTTGCTTAAATATATATTATAATAATTATTTAAATCTTAATATTATTATTGATTATGAAAGAAGATAATGCATTATAATACAATAAAGGATAAAGTAAAAGGCAGGAGATTTTAGTCGGAAACGGAACGTGTAGTAATTGTAAGGAATTCAGAAAGGAGGTGCGGTCATACTGGGAACAAGAAAAGAAAATATGGTCGAGGTCACCAATATCTTCTCCACACTCACAAATATTACTGTCAACAACACGAATCCTTGCTAAATGATGAGGAGTACAAACATGTCCTAAACGCATTCTGGAAATGATAGAAGTGACAATTTTAGAACTTTTAACTTTAAAAAACCATGGTTTACTGGGGATCCTGGGTTGAATTTCAGCATAATATTTGCCCTTGATCTCGCTGCTTTTCAACCAAACATTATTCCATGACTCCCAAGGGTTTTGGGAAGAGCAGCTAAATCATGACAATAATTCATGTATGGGACTATATCTCCGTCCTTTATAGCTTCCTTGGCAAGCTGATCGGCTTTCTCATTTCCTTTGATACCACAGTGACTTGGAATCCATGCAAAGATAATGGCGTAATTTCTTTGAGAACATATGAAAAGCTTGTCACGTATTTCGCAAATAATAGGATAACAAGGTTTCATATGAAAAGGAAACTTTTCAATAGTTTGAAGTGCACTTTTTGAGTCTGAGAATATGATTGTTCTTTTAGATTTCAATAAAATAATTAGTTCTAAAGCTTTTAAAAGAGAAAAACATTCTCCGGTAAAAACCGAGGCTTCAGGAGGAAGTTTAATTTTTTGTACTATTTTATGTTGCCAATGAACTAGGCCAACTCCAACACAATCATCAACAGAGATTTTAGAGGCGTCTGTAAAAATATAATCCCAGCCATTCCAATTTTGTTCCTCAACTCTACTCATAAAACGAATATTTGTCTCCAGAATATCTTGCTTACTGACGCCTATATTATATCTTATATCCGGAGCTAGAATTAAAGAATTGAACTGTGTCATAAAAATGGGTAATGATGGAGATCGATAAATGCGGCTGTGTATTGTTAAAAATTTACGAAAACTTATTATTAGACATGGTAACGATTTGTGACGCCAGTAACGGGATGTATAAATAATATTGTTCAATTTATGCAGTTTTTCATGTAGAGGATGGTTAGAAAACTGCATTGATTTGAACAAGAATCGATCACTTAGAAATTGTCTTCTTAATTTTAAAGGAGGATCACAGCATTCTACTTGTAAAGCATTGGTTGGGCTAGATTTCATCACTCCTGTCACAATTCTTAAAGCTTTTGACTGAATGACATCAAGTTTTTGACTTCCCAAGACACTTCCACCGTCTAATAGAAATGTTCCATAATCTAGGACAGATCTTACAAGAGCGTTATACACAAGTTTCATAGAAAACGGATGAGCACCCCACCATACACCTGAGAGGCATTTCATGATATTAAGCAGCTGAGCACATTTCATATCAACATGTTCATAATGGGCAAGTCCACACAGTTTTGAATCTAATATTACTCCTAAAAATTTAATTTTTGTTTGTAGTGGCAAAGGTTCACCATTGAAGGTCACATTTATGACAGGAGTTGTACGTTTTTTGGAAAATACGACAATTGAACTTTTGGACACTGAGAGATCTAAGCCATTTTTAACCAACCAGACATTAAGACAATTAAATGAACTAGACATAGACTTGCAAGCCTTATCAATAGATTTCTTTACGGAATAAAAAAGAAGATCATCTGCATATTGCAGCACATTTACATGGGAATTTACAGATGATTCTAAATCATATGTGTAAATGTTATATAAAAGTGGGCTAAGTACAGAACCTTGGGGAAGGCCTTTAAAAACTGTACGCTTTAACTCAGTACTATTACCTTCCTTTTGAACAATTAATGATATGTATCTGCAGGATAGTAAATTGATGATGAAATGTATTAATAACGTAGGAACTTGCAGCTCTAATAATTTGCGTTGTAGTATAGAAATGTTCACATTATCATAGGCGGCAGCGATGTCCAAAAAGGCAGCTACAATATCTTCATCACGTGAAAAAGCTATTCGAATATCGGTGGTTAAAATAGCTAAATTGTCAATTGTAGATTTTGACTTACGGAAACCATATTGACTGTTGGCTATTAAATTATTGTTTTCAATAAACCATTCTAATCGATTCTTCACAAGATGTTCAGCAATTTTGGTTAAAACAGAGGACAACGCAATAGGCCTATATGAGGCAACATCATTATTAGGTTTGTTAGGTTTTTTAATCGCTATAACTTCTTGAGACTTCCATGTTTCAGGAATATTACCTGTGACGATGACTGAGTTTATTAAATTTAAAAAATACATTAAAGCACTATCACCAAGATGAGATAAAAATGAGTACATAATACCATCCGAACCAGGAGATGAATCTTTAACATGTAAAAGCACACCTTTCAATTCATGTAATGAAAATGGTGAGTTTAAAGAGGATGGGTCATCCGTCAACGGCGATTCCAAAGGAAAGTTGATCGATTCTGCAGCTGTTGGAGGCGCTAATCTGTCTAAAAAGGCATTTGTTAAAAAAGAGGGAAGTGAAGATGAAGACAAAGATTCTTTGAAAGCAGATCGAAAACGTTTGATACTATGCCAAACTTCTGAAGGGCACGTAGAAGGAGACAAAGAAGTACAAAAATTTTTCCAGCCTTCCTGCTTTTTGTCTCTAAGGAATTTATGTGTGGTACTAACAACTTCATTGAGAATATCTAAATTTTCACTAGACATGTCCTCAGCATAAACTCTCTCAGCTTCCTTTCTTCTTCTTACAGCACTTATACATTCTTTATCCCACCATGGAGGAAAAGGAATCTTATTAGGTGTATTTCGTTTGACAGAAAAAATCTGATCGGCAGATTCTATTAAACATGCAGCCAAAGCTCTAGAAGAATTGGTCTCACTACCGCTAACTAATTCAGGCAAATCTTCTATTTTAGATTCGACAAGGTTTTTAAATGCAAGCCAATCAACATTATTTAATTTATATTTTACACGGGGTTGTCGTTTTTGATAGGGAATGCGTCTAATAGACGAGGATATGATAATCGGGAAATGATCACTGCCAAAAGTGGATGATGAGGTGTACCAAGAATGAGAAGAAGCCAGATCTGGTGTACAAATTGATAAGTCAACTGCGCTAAGCTTTTCATTAGGCTTTGTCCGTCTGGTTGGTGAGCCAGTGTTAAGTAAACATAAATTATGTAAATCTAATATTTCAACTAAACGTACACCATTGGAGTCAGTGGTGCCACAACCAAACATTTGGTGATGACAGTTAAAGTCACCTAATAGAAGGAATGGACGACCAAGTGAATTGAGAAAATTATTAACACTATTGAGAATAACAAAAGAAGAACGAGCGAGATAAATGGAAACTATAGTAACATTATCAATTTTGATGCCAACAATATTAATGGCATCATTAGAGATTAATGAAGAAAAATCGATTTCAGAAAAATTAATCGAGTTCTTGACAAGTATTGCTACGCCACCATGGCCATCAAATCTATCATCACGCAAGCAAGTATATCCAGGGATCCTAAATAGGTATCCTGGCTTCAACCATGTCTCAGATAATGCGATAACAACAGGAGAATGTTTGTTAATCAAGTATATTAAATCATGTTTCTTTGGAATAACACTCCTGCAATTCCACTGAATTATCTTGCAATCCATTATTTTTAATAACATTAATTGATTTTACTTTTTCATTAATAGAGGCAACGTGGGACGGTTTCAGTAAGTTTGAATTTATTAAAGTACTTAATAATACCAGTATCATTTCTAACAAATCTGAGTTTTCTTCCTCTTTATTATTGTCAACCAGAGCACAGCCATTTTTAGACTCTGGAAATTGAAAGTCTTTAATAATATTTTTATGAGCGACGCAATCATAACCATTCCGAGGTTTAGGAGGAGATCGAGGTTTTAAGAGTACTGTTTTTTTATATGAGGTGTTAATGGAACTATGACGAGACTTAATTGTGGAAGAATATGCGGGTTTTGGTACTTTTGGAGTTGTTGAATTTAATGCATCTGCGTATGAAGGTTTAATAGAAGGAAAATATTTAGTGGCTTCGGCATAAGACATACAACTCTGAGCCATTTTTACTTTAATTTCTGTCTGTCTCACAAACTCTGGACATGCTTTATCTATTGCTGAATGTGACCCTTCGACTTCACACATTACACAGTATAGAGGATCTTCATGAGACCTGTCACATGCCGTACCGGCATGTTGACCTCCACACTTGTAACATATTGGAGTCTTGGATCGACATTGCATTTGGGTATGGCCGTAACGGCAACATTTATAACATTGGATGGTTGGATATATATATAAATCTACTGGAAGCGCATTATAACACATAAAAACCCTTTTTGGTAGAACTTGACCGTCAAATGTTATTACTACTGTTTCAGATGGTTTCCAGGAAACCGAGTCATTAGTTTTCACCTTACGGTTCAAACGTCTTATTTTTAGTATATTGCCGCAGCCTAGAGGTACGGATATATTTTGTTGAACTTCCTCAACACTCCAATCAACAGGGACCCCGCGAACTAGCCCCATTCTTGTTACGCTGAAAGTCGGAATGAAGGCTTTTAACTTTTTTGCTGCCAAAAGATTACTGCTAAGAAAATTATTGGCGTCTTTATAATCGGAAAAACCTACTACGCACCTGTTTCTTCCTATACGCTTTACACTTCCCGGAATAATATTATCAAATTTATTCAATTTTAAGAAATTTCCAAAAGTTATAGGATGGAGAACGGTCCCGTCGTCAGGTGAACTTTGTATACGTTGAACATGTATTAAATAAGGGGAAACATCAGTAGGAACATATTCATTACGGCCAATCATATTGGAGTCTGTATTGATTACTGTAGGTTTCGTGTTATTTGAATTTTCCTTGTAAGTTATTGATGTTGATAATGTTGATGGTTGAGAGGATGAATTATGTGAAATATTATTATTTTGCGAGTGTAGAGATAACGTGGATTGAGATATAGGTTTAGGAGTAACCTTTTTTTTTAATATTGAATCATCTTCCACATTGCATAATCTCTCGCACTGACAGTAATCACCGCTTAAACCACCACCTTTCTTTTTCTTTATTTTTGTACACTGCCGACAAAGGCGCAAATAACGTGTTCGTTTACGACTTCCTTCACCTGTCTGAGATGATAACGAACAATCCGTATCAATTTTATCAATTTCATCTTGCGAATAAATAGATACATTAGATCCAACATGGCCATCATCCCCCCGACCTAAATCGGGGGGCTCGTTCATACAATATTTACAAAAATTACAAAACTTACCAACTACACGGTGACACTATACACAAATATAATATAAAGATTACATATAATACAAAAATTAAAACTACCAGCTTATCCTCTGCGTTTTAACTATTAAAATTAAATTAAATTTACACCACCGTGAAAAATACGTCTACCATAAACGAAGTTTCCCGCGCTTTTTTCGGATAATACTTTATTGCATTTAAGACTCGCGGAGCCACATTTGCTGTAAAACAGTCGTAATAAATAAAACCTTCATTTAGTTTATTTACTACTTACGTTACCGCTTAAATGGTAAACTGAACCTCTATTATCAATTTTGGAGTCTTGTCTTGCAACTATGTTTTAATATATTTTACGTTTAATATCTAATCATTAAAAAAAAGATAATATACAGCTTAGATTTACATTTTATAATTATTTTATTTATCTTGTTATTCTAGAAACTTCGATTCGTCGATCGGAACCACTTCACGGGTAAAAACCTTCTCCAGGTTTTTCTAACTGACCCTGTCTATGGCTTTCTTTCTCTATTCGCTTACTGCTACCGCTTCTATTTGTGATATTCACATTTTTTACCATCTTCTTCTTCCTGTTGGTCTTATCTTATTATATACCCCGCCCATTGCCACTTCTGTTTTAGGGCATAATGTAAGGCATCTATCACTTTAATATATATAAAACAGCTTAATTGTTACATGTTTGCTGAATATTTTTCCAATTAATAGGAATCCATTAAATTTTCTAAGCCAAATATTAATTTTCGTATGAATCAGCCTGCTAGCTTACGTTGCCTTAACAGGATAGAAGTACAAGTCACGGAAACAGGTAAAATTACAAAATCGTTAAATCGGTAAACCACTTGTTCTAGCGACCGTGTGTACACTGTTACGTACAATTGGTAGCGCCGGTCGTTCTCGCGCACAATAAAATAACCTAGGCGATTAACGAGTGGTAGAGAGTTTATGGCCAGTTCTTGTCTTCCGTTCTACGCCCTTGATATGACGACTGGAAGTAAATGTAAAATTAGAAGCATCTAATATTTGTTTTTGACGTACATTGTGTTACCTACACTGACGGACTCATAAACTGCATCAAAGTAAAAAAACGCAACAATAAATCAATAATCATAAGAATAAAAAATCAATTTAAAAATACCGCAAATATGAAATTATACTACGAGTAAATTTTCTTTTCTCGGCTATATCCCTTTGTTTCACTGCAGTTCTATTTTAAATATTGCTTTTTTTAAGATTAAGGGCCAGCCCCTCCATATTTATATAATTTAATCTAAAATCGTTTCAAAGAAATCCTAAAGTTTGATGCACCTTATGAGTCCGTCAGTATATATGTGAATAAATGATTTTTGACTTTGACTTTATATGCTAATAATTATGTTTAATTTCCTATACACTCTATAACTACGCACCTAATAATCCAAATATCAGACCCAGGTGTAGTTATGATATTCTCCTACTGCCGTTAACATTTTTATTTACCTGTCATGTGCATATACATATATTCACAATAAATATTTATCATAGTTATGTACCTTTCTGAAAATACTTGTCTTATTACGCCAATGGATAATAGAATGCAAGTTAAAGCCTAACTTATTTAGAAACTTTTAGATTATGGGAAACATGTTAGCTATACCACATACGGGTTATTGGAACACATGGATGGATTACATGAAAAATTCCACACAAATTATCGCAATGAATGAATCTTTCTGAAGCTATATGAGTGTAAGGGTCTCACTTGTGCGCTTTGGTAGATTGCGTGCAAAAATGAGGTTTAAGTAAATAAAATAATCAGGTTAAGTTTCTGTTTGATTGATATGTATGTGTGTGTGTGTAACATTTGTAAGGTCACATTTTCTTGTGTATATCATATAAAATACTGAATACGAATAAATGTGATATGGTTTTATTAGTGTTATTCTACCTCCGTAGATCGCAAACTGTCAAAGTGCGGCGAGTCTCGCCCTTCTCAGCCAAAACACGCAGTCCAAGAGTTTCCAAGAGGCCTGAAGCTAAGGGATACTGAAGAGACCTTTTATAATGTTCGGTTGATCTTTTAATGTTTTCCTCCACAATGGTATTATTGTTAACCACTGCGCACCGCTCATATTTCGCAGTGCATTGTTTTGCCGCTGTAGGATTTCGATTTCGAGCAGCCATATTGGTGATATGAGAGTTTTGTGTAAGAGAATTTCCAGACTGAGTGCGGCTTTTGACCTACCTAAATAAAGAAGAATCGAACTAACCGCCAGTTTAAGAGAACGGAGTCCAGAAACAAGAAAAGGTCCGGTGAATGAAACATGGATTTAATATGAAATTCAATATTATTTCGTTACGTTTTATTAATACAATATATTTCCGTGCCGTATACTCGCGGTAGTACGTAGCTAGTGTAATATAATTGATGATCCACCATCGAACAACGAAAAATGACTTTCGTCAATTTCCTTTAACATTCTTTAATAAATAGCTGTATACAAAACGAAAAACAATTATTTACAGAATAAGGCAGTGCAATCGCCTCGTCCTTAGTTTAGCTATTCAAGCTATTCAAGCTATACAAGCGGTACAAAATACAAAATTTAACTTAAACACCTAAACGATTCCGCGACGAGTTAGACCACAAGCGGTTAGTGAAGTTAACTTCTCCCGCTCGCCCGACGCCTTCCTCCGGCGTCAGCGAACTTCTCTTCCTCTTTCTCGTTCTCTTCCATTGTGATTAAAAGCGAACGTCTAACGGAGATCGGCGCTCGGTCCCGCTTCGGGGACGGTCGGTCGTGGGAATAATCGCGTTAAATTTAAAATAAATGTCTTTTAAAGCTCAGTTTGCGACGCGTCGAAGGCGAAAAGGCTCGACCGACCGTCGACTAGAGGCCGAGGGGAGGCCTAAATGACCAGCGCCATGTCGCGTTTGCTGGGCAGCTGCACCTTCTTGCCCTGCCACAGCGAGTTGTGTATCGTGAACGCGTCGATGGTCACCGTCAGGTGCTTCGTGTGCACCTGCGAGAAGCACTTGCTGCCCGAGTTGTACCTGCAACCGCAAACGAAAGGAGGTCAGCGGGGCGCGGGGGCTCCGAGGCGGAGGAGCGGAGGGGGCGGGCCGACTCACTTGAAGAACTTGTCGAACATGCGCTCGTTGACGGAGCGCGGACCGGTGCCGTACAGCTTGCTGACGTGGTCGGTGTCCGGGCAGTAGGCGTAGAGAGCGCGGAACTGGCAGCCGGCGTCGCGGAACAACACCAGGAAGTGCTTGCTCTCGGAGCGCGCGATCTCCTCCAGCACGCGTCGCTTGGCTTCGGCGTTCACGGCGCCCGGGAACACGCAGTACTCCACCGCGTTCAGCATGATGCCGCGGTTCGACTTCGTCGCTGGCTGCTTGTAGAGCCGCGGACCTGAATCACCCTTCGGATCGTAACGCTTCGACGGAAGGGAATCGCCCGCGAGAACGGAGCGAGGCTCACCCGAGTAGTCCACGATGGAGGAGTGCGTCGAGGAGACGTCGGAGACGTCGTCGTGGGCGGGCTGGCGCCGCTTGCCGATGGCGCCGGGCAGTGAGCCGGGTCCCGAAGCCGGAGACGACGGTGAGCCCAGCGTCCGTACGCCCGGCGACGCCGCGCGTCGAGGAGGCGTGGCGCGCCCCAGCCCCGAGTCTGCGCACACGCCCGATACATGACACACGGCGCTTCGGAGCCCGCGGCCACCCGACGCGCGATAGGTCAGCGCGGAACCTTTCGGACGACCGGAGTCGCCGGTGCGCTTCGCTATTGGCGTCGGGCGATCGGCGAGTTCTAGAGACGATCACGACGTGCGGGAGGAAGCAGAATACTACGCGGGGAAAGGAAAGCGAAGCCGCAAACAAATAGAAAAGGTCAAGGAGAGGAGTACGAAAGAGGCCACCACCGAGACTCGACTCCATGCAACCCACTACCCGCCACCGAACAGAGGAGAGACGGCTCGCTAGACGAGCGCGCTCGCGCGAGAAGAAGCGGACGTCCGACGGCGGACGTGCGGAGGCGCTGCCAATAAACGGGTCTTACCGCACAAGTTGACGAGGGAGCTAGATTTCCTTCCGGCCTTAAAGCTACTCTGGTAAGTGGAATACTTAGACCTGCCGCGCGCCGGCGGCGGCTCCTCGACCCCGCGCTCTGAAACACGCACGGGCAGGGCTGCCGTCTCTTTAGACATTCCGAACGGAGAGAGGCGGCCGAGGGGATCGGGCCGAGGTTTCGACTCCGAGGGAGGTCTACGAAATATAAACGATAGCTAGCCTCGCAAGCGAACGCTCGAACGCCGACAGAAGGCCTACCTCTGGAGGTCTTGCAGGAGCCGCGCCGCGCGAGTGGTCCGCTGGACGCGCTGCCCGGCGACGTCACGCCGCGCTCCTCGCCCGGAGACTCCGACGGAGGCGGACCTGGAGTCAGACGCGAGTTACGAGAGACGTCTACTTCGCGACGGAACTGAAACTCTCCGCTCGGAGACGAAGCTCACCTCTGGCGAGAGCCGGCCGGTCTTGCAGGTCGTCCTGCGAGCCCCGGTAGTAGTCCCGTCGCCCCGCGCCTCCTGCCACAACACACCACTTGACTACTCGCAGTCGGAAAGGCCGAGAAAGAGAGGTCGAGTTCGACGACGGCCGCTCACCTGCGAGGCTGGCGTGCGAGGGCTGGCGCCGCAGCATGCCCTCGGCGGCGTGCAAGGCGCCGCCGTCCACGTGGATGGTCTTGGGGCGGGCTCGGGCGGCCGCTCGGCCGCGGAGACGCGTCGCTCCCGTGGCCCCCGCCGGATTTCCGGCCGTCCGAGACAGCGCCTCGGGGAACTCGGACTTGTCCAGCACTTTACCCTGAAACCGGTCAAATTTTATGATAATAATTTATTTATTTATTTCGCAGGTCAGAATTGAGGTCGCACGCTCGCTCCCACCTCTCGCTCGGCCTCCTCGATGGCCTTCTTGAGCTTGTACTGATGCAGGATGGCCTCGCGGCGTCGCGCCTGTTCCTCTCGACGCGCAGCCTTGAGCTCGGCGGCGGCCTCCTCCCGGGCGCGCCTCGCCGCCGCGTCGGCCTCGGCCTTGGCCCGCGCCTCCTCGGCGCGCTGCCGCCGTTGCAGCGAAAGCATCATGATGCGCTCCTTCTTGCGCTCCATCTCCTCCGCGCCGCTCTGTAACATGTCACGCGGGGGTCGAGCGCGCCCTTCGCTCGGTCGCGGCGAGGCGTCTCGCGATTCACGTACCGGATCGGGCGCCACCTCACCGACGACCAGAGCGGCGGGAGCGGGGGCCGGAGCGGGGGCGGGCGCGGAGGCGGGGTTGGCCGGCAGCGGAGCGTAAGTAGAGCGCCGCATCTGGCGCGCGACGTCATCGCGAGGAAGGCTGTTCTCCCGCGCCGGCGACTCGCGTCGATCGGACCTCGACTCCGGATGTGAATTCCTGCACGCAACGAATTATTTATCAGTCGCCGCGGACGTCCGGCTCGTGCGTCGGACGGGAGCGAGGCGGATACCTGTGCACGACGAAGTCGTCGTCCGGCCAGGCGTCGGGCCGGTCCACGCGGGGCGAGCCGCGCTTCTGCCGCAGAGACGGCTTCGCGCGCTTGGGCTGCTCGTCGTCGAAGGAGATGTAGAAGCCCTTCTCGTTCGCTTCCTCGCGACGGAAAGAATCTCGCGAGAGCGGCGTCCTCGTGGGCGAGGGGATGCGATAGGTTCGCGTTCCCGAAGAGATGTGAAGGCGGCCGAGGCCGCCGAGGGCCTCGTCTTCCGCGGCGCCGATGAAGGAGATGTTCTGCGGCTCCATGTCGGCGGGCGGCGACGGCGGCGGCGATGGCGCCGGCTGTCGTTGCCGTCGCGGGCTGGGAGGGGGCGTGTCCGGCGCCAGGCTGGCGTGTCGCGCCTCGCCGTTGGGCGCGGCGGACCGGTCGTGCAACACGAAGCCCTGAGGCGACCAGCCGCCGCGCTCGCCGGCCGCCGGAGAAGGGGAGCGCCAGGCGCGACCGCTCTCCGCGTAGGGCGAGTGGGACTCGCTCGGCTGACTCTGTCGGGACAGCTGAAAGACGGATCGCATCAACGAGGAGCGACGGCCGAGGGCGGGCGAGACGAGGGACCGGGACGGGGGACGAGGGCGCACCTGCCAGCCTCGCAGCTCGTTGTGCTCCTGTTGCAGCCGCGCGTGCTGCGCCCACGTGCGGCGCTGTGGCGTAGACAGAGGCGCGTCGTGCAACAGGAAGGCGGCTTCGATGGGCCGGTACTGCGGCTCCATCGCCAGCTGCGGGGACGAGCCGAAGACGCCGCCCGCCGACAGTGACACGTTCTGCGCCGAACTGAACTGGCTGTGCTGAAACATTATGCGACGGTTATTATGACGAGGCGGGAGAACGACAGCGGCCGACACGAACGGTATAGAGACTTCTATGGAGGCCGAGTAAGTGTCTTCCCCAGTGTTGTGTGTTGGGGAAATGAGATCAATGTTAAAATTTATTACATACAAACATTAAAAAGCTGTAAATTTATATTTTTAATTTTTAATTTGGACCACAAAATTAGGACAAACACATGTCAACATTAACTTACATACGAAAATATAAAAAGCGATGTCTTCCCTAAAACATGTGGACACGACCAGCGAAATCAGGTAAATACAATAAAGTGTTAAAACAAAAAAAAACAAAAATTTAAAAATAAAAGCTATAAAGAATTAAACCACTAGAAAGAAGAAAAGAAATTATTGGTATTGTGTCCTAATTCTACTCTTAGCTGAGGCCAGCGAACCATGAAAAATGTCAAAACTCTGTGCAATATCATTATGGTGGCGACATAACCTATTAATTGGAGAGTTTCTGCCAACGTTTGTTCGACAATGTGAAGATTTTTCTTTTTCGAAAATTTTATGCAGCAGCACTTTCCTTCATTTAAAATCATTCTATTCAGCCCGCACCATATTACATTAACTCTGTTTAGTTGGTCCTGCAGAAAATCAATGTCGATATCGTGTTGAATCTGTTGGTACAATTTCAAGTCATCAGCGTACATTTTAAAATTGCACTTTAAATTACATGCTAAATGATTTACAAAAATAATAAAGAATAAAGGCCCTAAGTGCGATCCTTGTGGTACACCCATAGGTAAAGGCTGACCGTTAGACACATGCCCTCGGATCTTTACCAGTTGTGTCCTATTTTTTAAGTACGAGTCACACCACCTAAACAATGACCCATGAATGCCCATGGAAAAGATCTTTTGCGGTAGTAAATCGTGGCAGATGAGGTCAAAAGCCTTACTGAAGTCGGTGTATACTGCATGGATTTCGAGTCCGTTGTCGATTCCCTTCGCTATGTCCTCTGTGAAACCAAGCAAATTCGTAGTTGTCGATTTCTTTGGCATAAAACCATGTTGCTCTGGGTGTATATTCTGTTTTACATGCCAAAAAATTCTCTGCTGAATAAGAGACTCAAACACTTTTCCGGTGCTGGTAATATTGAAACTGGTCTATAGTTTTGAACAACGTTTCTATCTCCGCCCTTGTGAATAGGTGTTACCCGAGCAGCTTTGCATACTGTAGGAAACACTCCTTGACGCAAAGACTCGTTATAAATCAAGCATAAAGGAATCAATATATTTTCGGCGCATTTCTTTAGCACAACATTAGGTATATTATCCAACCCTACACCTTTGTTTACATCTAACTTCAGATACTTCCAGAGTCACATTATGCAACGACGAAGAACACCCAGGGACCAGACCTTGAGTTATTGGAGAAGAAGGATCTATATCTGAAGATGTTGATAAGGGTTGTAGCTGGTATACTGATTGAAAGTATTCTGAGAATAAATCGCATATTTATTGGCCACCATTCGCCTGTTTAGAACCCCAATGGACTTGGTTTGGTACAGAACAACTAATATGTTTTAAGTTATTAACGTAGGACCATATGTATTTTGGGTTTTGTTTCAAAGTTGAGGAAGCGTTCTCTCTAAAAGTTCTATAGCTCTCCCTAAGCATTTCATCATACCTTCGTCTTAATATATCGAATGTTTGTTTGTCTAATGGATTTTTATATAACCTGTATCTTTTGTGATATTTTTGTTTCTCTTTTGCGCTATTAATTAGGTGTCTACTGAACCAGAGAGGGTATGATTCACATTTAGGTATAGTATATGGCGTATTTTCTTTCAGTACTGGTAAGTTTTTGCATAAAAATTTTCCACCATTTGATTTATGTTTGTATTAGATCCCAAAATCTCAGTCCATTTTAGATTAGAGAGAGACTCATTAATTTTAGTGAAGTCGGATTTATTAAAATTTAGGAAGGGAACTCTGTTATGCTTAAGATATTTTAATTGTCCTTGCGTTACAAGCTCGATTTCAAGTGCAGGGTGGTGACTGTCTAAATATATGAGTGGATTTAGACAATCACTCACCTTTACCGTTTTGGGGGAGTTAGTTAGCACTAGATCCAGAGTGAGAGTGAGAGCTATATTTATATGCCTAAATCTTATAATATATTGCTCATATAGCGAGCAACTCTTGTGAACTCAGCCAGTGTACAAAACAAAAGGTCTATCTCAATATTTTTATTGTAACTAGCTGACCCGGCGAACTTTGTTCCGCCTTAATGGCAATAAATAAGCAGTTTGTTTTTTTTTATTGGAAAAAATACAAAAAAATTAAATACCTACATTAATCATTCATTATTATTTCAGTATTTTTTTAGTACATAGGTTGCTCTTCACTTAAGTACCTTGTGATACACGACATTTTTTGTTTTATTATCAGGCCCAAAAACAAACAACGCAGATGGTCTTCCGACCCGTGAACATGCCACGTATAATTGACCATGGGAAAAACATGAATGTTCTAGATTTAAACCACAAACTTTTAAGGATTGGCCTTGTGTTGTGTTGATGGTCATGGCAAATGCAAGACGTACCGGAAATTGAAGTCTTTTAAATTTAAACGGCATATCGGTTGGGATCATCGAGATCCTCGGAATAAGAACTTCCTCACCTTTGAATTTTCCTATCATTATCGTAGCGTAAATTACATTGTTCATCAATTTTCTAACCACCAAACGCGTACCGTTGCACAGTTTTGGTTGGTTTATGTTTCGAAGCATGATTACTACGGAGCCAACCTTTAGGCGTAAATTGTGCGGTGGTAAATAAAAATAAATAAAATAAAATACGTTTATTTTGGAACATAGGATCATAAGAGTATCACTTATTCCACGTCATTAAATTCGAGCCTGTTGGCATCCCTACTCATCGGCAAAGAAGACAGAAGGTGTTGGCCGAGAGAAAAAAAAGCAAATCATCAAACAATTCTACAATATTTAAAACAAATATAGCAAATTAATTAGAAGTAAGCCAGGTAAGCCAGGCACGTCCAAAGAGTTTAAAAATTCAATTGGATAGTTGGTGGCTTCATCTTCATTTGTGATGCAGTCAATAGATTTGAATGAATGCATTGTTCCAATGATCTTATTTTGAATTATGTAGTTCAGGTCATCTACATCTTTATACTTAGCCGCTAAAATTGCTCGCTCACTCATTAATTATTTTTGTAGTTAGAAATAATGTTTGGAAATACATTGTTGATAAGTTCGTCTTTTGATGAGACAAAATTACAGAAATTATTTGGAAATGATATTAATCCGCTCGATTCATCGACAGGTACTTGACCATTACCGATAGTCAGCAATTGCTCAGAGAAATCTTCAGCAGATGTATCATTAAGCAATGTAACTCTCATGTTTGTTGTCAGCTGCAGTTTCTTTACATAGCGCCATAGATTTGACGATTTGAGGCAAGCGTTTATTTCGTCGGCAGCCGTAGATCTTGGAATTACTGGCAGTATTTGGCGGAAATCGCCAGACAGTAAAATCATTCCTCCTCCAAAATATCTCGACTCATTGCGTAAATCTTTTAATGTTCTGTTAAGTGCTTCTAATGCACGTTTATGCGCCATTGTGCATTCGTCCCAGATGATGATTTTCGATGCCGCTAAAACTTTGGCCATTGCTGAGTGTTTTGCAATATTACACGTTGGTTCTTCGATAGTTTGAAGATTTAGCTGTAATTTTAATGCTGAATGAGCTATTCCAGAAGAAGCAACTGCAACCGCTATGTTGAATCTCACCCGAACAGTTGCTAAAACTAATGATATGAGGAATGTCTTGCCAGTTCCACCAGGGGCATCTAGGAAATATAAACCACCATTTTCATCATCGATTGCCTTCATTAAAGTATCATAAACTTCCTTTTATTGGTAATTCAACATGGGTACATTCGTTTGAACTACTAAATCTAATTCCTGGTGATCATATTCACGTTCCCGTTCCAATTCTCGATTTAATGCGTCATTCGTTTCACGATAATATGGCGCTGGCATTCCTAACCTGATTAATAAATTACCGCACATGAGGTAACACATATCTTCGATCAAGAGTAAAGCACGATTATGTATCTCCTCATTCATCTCAATATTCAATCTTGATTTCTGGAACTGACACGAATTTGATGTAAAATATCTTCTGACATATTATCCTTGTATTTGTGCCACAGGTTACATGGGTTTGATGGAAAACATGTCGAAATTATGATAGCGAATAATATGCGTATCTGACTTGGAGATAATGGCTTCAGCGATTGTCGTATCCCAATGGGTATCGTTTTCCAATAAGTTCAATTCTTCACATGCAGCACGATATGTTGGGAATATTACACCATTAACAGTTCGTAGTGTCTCAAATGACGTTGGCCCACGCACATTTACCAGCAACAACCGCAAAAAGAAGCATTCATCATTCTTTGGATGAACTGTATACATACGACCAAGAGCATCAGTAGAACGCACATCTGGATACCCAGGAACCGCATCGCCTTGCTTCCGTCTTTGAAAATTCTTCGATGAAGCATTCCAAGTATAATAACGTGGCATCTCCGAGTAAAGCAAAGCGCTTTGGCAGAGATAGATTACATAGCTGTCATTATACGTCAATTACAATTACAACTAAAAAGTATCTTAAGTCCGTCTCCTGGCTCTAAGCTACCTCCATTCCAATTTTCACCCAAATCTGTTCTGCCGTTTTTGAGTTATAAGTGGTGTAACTAACACGACTTTCTTTTATATATAGATAGATATATAATACTCAATAATTATAGCGCTTCGCTAACCGAGATGGAATGTGCGCGCGGTTCATCAAAAAGTTTAGATTTCCGACTCAGGTTTCACTTGGTACCCGTAGACCAGTCTCTCAAATGTATCTGTATACATATAATATATAAATTCCTTCATGTAAATCGCTACTCAGTAGCTATCTTGCCTAGAGAGTTCTCGAACATCGTTGAAGATTATTCCCAGTATATATAAGAAATAAACACCGAGATAAAGTGCAAAAAGTGAAGACCAGTGATAAAATACTGTGTGAAGTGAAGCGCGTGTAATTAAAGTGATTAGTGACAGTGTTTTATTGTGAGTGCAGTTAGTGCATTTTTGCGAGTAATTTCCGGTTACTTTGTAATACACCCTTGAAGAGCTTTCTTGACACTCAATTATTGCAATGCAATAATACTTGTTAATAATAAAAAAAACCACGAATCCGACTCACCAACTGTGGAATATTCGATTGATACTGATCAAAGTGCTGCTGAAACAATTGCTTCGCTTGCTGCTGCTGAAGCTGCTGCTGGAGCTGCTGCTGCTGTTGCTGCAATTGTTGCTGCAGCTGCTGTTGCTGCTGTTGGAGTTGCTGCTGTTGCTGCTGCTGCTGTTGCTGTTGAAGTTGACTGTGTTGCGTGGCGAGGCGCGCTATGTCGCTCTGTATGTCCTGCAAACTCGTGTTCATCCTGCAAGCACGGAAGGCGGTGAGCGGGCGAGGGAGCGAGCGGAGAGGGAAGGGGCGCCTACCGACCTGGTGATGGACTGCCGGTACTGCTCCAGGGCCGCATTCTCCGCGCCGCTCGACGGGGGCTCCGCCGCCTCCTGAACCGACACAAAACGTCGTGAGGACCGACGGACAAAAGATTCGCCGGAGACGGCTCGACTCGGAGCACTCACCTGCGAGAGGTCCGGCGAGGGGGCCGCGTCGGCGCCGCGAGACTTGCCCTGCAACATGCCGTCACACACCGTCACACACGTCGACACAAAGAGTTCAACTATCTACCGAGTAATGACAAGAAATGACAGTGAAATGGATTTGGCCAAAAAAAAGATATCGAGCGATGGCGATGACTGACTGATGAATAGGATCTCGGCCACTCACCGCCTCGGCCAGCCGGCTTGGCAAATATCCAGCCTAACGAGACAAAAAGATACGGTTAACCGGGAAGTCGACGGAGCCTACGTCTAGGAGGGAAGGTCGGGGCGCTCACCCGCGTGACGGCCTGCAGGAACGCCTGGTGCCCGAGGTTCTGCCGCTGGCGGGCGACGGCCTGCTCGAGCCGGCGCTTGTCCTGCTCGATACGGCGCCGCTTCTCCTCCAGCTTGAGGCGGATGTTGTTGAGCTGCGCCGCCATGGCGCCCCCGGAGCCCACCTCGCCTCCGTCGCTCTCCTCCGTCTCCTCGTCGCCGTCTGAAAGAAGCGGCGGCTGAGTCGCGCTCGTCCGACCGAACTTCGGCCGCGACCGGACTTCGACTCACTGTGACTCAGTTGGTGCTCGTGCTGCAGGAAGTGCTCGTGCCAAGTGGTCGTGCCGCTCTGCGCCGGACCCGCGGCGCTCTTCCGCCTCTCCCTGTCCTCCCGGCCGCCGCTCGTTTGCAGACCTGCTGGACACGACATCATGAAGCGATCGCGGACGGCAGTTTATAGCGAAGCGAGAAAAGGCGCGAGTATGTGATCATAATGTATCTTTATCGCGGGTCGGAGCCCCGTTTCACCTCTCTGTTGGCCGTTGGCGCAGACGGGCCCGTCGCCGGCCGGGGGCGGGGGCGGCGGAGGGGTCGAGCGGTCCCCGTTGGTCTCATCGTGCGATAGGCTCAGGGAGCCGCGGATGTCTTGCCGCGACGAACGCAGCGGCGGGTTGTGACTGAGGTTACCTGCGGGCAGGACGAAGGTCAACGCGGCGCCACGGAAGCGAATTCGCCGAGCGAGGATCGGGACCCACCGTGATGGGGCGCGAAGTCGGCCAGGTGATCGAGCGTGGCGAGGTCCTTCTGCGGGTTGCGCTGCGCGAAGTGATTGACGCCGGCCGAGCCGCCGAAGTTCTCGACGGTGAGCTGGCTGTCGTCGGTGACGGACGAGCGGCGCGAGCGACGACCGGCGAAACTGCCCTCTCGACTCGAGCCCCACTTAGACGGTCTGCCCGCTGCCGTCGCCTGCTGCTCACTCCCTGAAATCGAAACGGTCGGGTGAGACGCGGGACGACGACCAGAGACGTCGTCGCCCGGACGCGAGACTCACCCGTTTCGTCGTCGTTCAGTTCCCGCCGCAACATGGCCGACAGCGTCGTGACCGCTTTGCCGCGGTGGATCGCAAAGTCGTCTCCGCTCGCGCCTCCCGCTCTGGACGCTCGTCCGCCAGACGAAGGCGACCGGGACCCTGCGTGCACGTCTGCTTAATACATCATTCCGTCGTCACTGTGTTTTAATGGCTCTAAAACACACTCAAACGACAAACACGACGAAGCAAAAACGATTATCAAAGCGAGTTACGAACCCTATATCGTCAGAGCGGAAGCGTCTTCATGCATTAGGCGAAGTCGAAGCGTGAAGGAGAGATGAAAAGCGAAAGACAGAAAAGCGGGTAAAGTCTACGTGCACCCTACGAGACCACACACGCGAGCGAACGGGGTACCTGCAAAGGGCCGGTCGTCGAGCGAGTCCCGGAGGCGCGGGATGGGCACGGGGTCCGGCGGCGGCAGATGGCGGGAGTGGCGCACGCCCCACGCGTTACTCCGCTCCGCCGACCCCGACGGACCCGCTGCACCACATACCATATCACTACTGAGCGAGTCGCGCGCCGCGAGACGTCTCGCGACCGCTCGTTAGTCGCATTCGAATTAGTAGCGGAGCCCGACATTATGACCACATACTCCCAGCGCATGCAATAGCGTTCGTAGCGGGGGTCGAATTCGACGGACGGGCGGTTAAAAGCTACCCATCGAAGACCCCATTCGGATCGAGATATCAAAGTTATCACATCAGACGGTACGGTTAGACGGACGGAAAGGCGAGAAGAGAGGAGTACTGACCGCGAGAGCGCTGAACGGCGACCACGGGGTGCACCTCCAGCAGGTTGAACAGATCCGCCAGCAACGCCACTAGGTTTTGCCGCATCGACCTGCAACACGTCAGCTGTCAGTCGTCGACGACACCGAGGGTGAACCTTTCGAAAGAGAGGGCGCGGGTGACGTACCCGCGCATGTAGGTGACGTCCTCTGGCAGCATGTGGAAACAGTTGTGCGGCAGGTGGTCGCGGCAGAAGTCGTATACGAGCGACAAGTTGTGCAGCGAGTCGTGCAGTGAGGCTAGCGGCGCGGCGCGCACGGCGGATCGCGGCACGGCACCCGGGCAGTACCACGCCAGCAGAGCCGCCAGCGCCGCCCCCGAGCACACTTCTTCCACGCTGCGCACGCCGGCCACCTCCGCGCACCCCGCCTCCTGAGAAGCACACGAGGCTCGATCAAGCGAAATACGATTACGCGCGTTCGGTCGGATCCGACTCGCGTACGTACCCGTGCCCGGTTAAATGCCGCGCACGCCGCGTTGATCCAAACGAGGAGGCCTTCCTCGGGCGACGCGACGCCGGCGGGAGGCCCTCCGCCGAATCGTAGCGCGGCGGCCGCCACCCGTTCCGGGGTGACCACCTCTCGGGCGTATACCGCCATGAGCGCCTCGGTGACGGCCAGGTGAGCGCTCAGTCGCAGCGGGTTGTTCTGGATGAGCACGGTCTCGGTGAGGGGCGCGGCCGCGACGGGCGGCGCACCCTTCCGAGTGAGGGCCTGCAGGATGGCGGTGTGGTTCAGGCTGTGGAAGCCGGGGTCGGAGTACACGTTGGCCAGCGCCAGACAGTACAGCTCGGCGCTCGCCAAGCCGCCCGTTATCGCCGGTTTCAGACGCTCTTGACCCTGTAACGGCGTGCGATTTGTGTAAAACAAAAATTTCCTACGCTAACCCATAGAAAGACAACGAATACACCGAGACAATCATGAAACTAGTAAAACAAAAAGGGCGATGCAGATATAGCTCAATATAGACTTAATGTATTTCTATAGAAGTAAGATTTTTGCAAAATTAAAGCCAAGCCAGACTTTTCGACAATAGAGCATATATATATATATATATATATAAGGCTTTCGACATCCTTAACACGATTTTTTCTGGACGGCACTTGAACACGACGTGTACAATACGTAAGATTTTTTTTTAAATCTAATTTTATTTAATAAAAAACCTATACACCAAGAATACTGCGCAAGTTAAACTGGGATGTAAACGATAAAAATTCCCGTTTAAAAGAAGTGTACATCAGGGTGAACCTATCTCGCCAAAATTATTCTGTTCTCCTAGAAATGATCTTTAGGAACTTGGATTGGATAGACCTAGGATTAAATATTAGAACCTGAGAAACCTCGAGACAATTTTAACACCTTTGGAAAGGAAAAAGCTGGTTTGTTAAAGTTATGTCAAATTCTGCACAATGAGAAACTAAACAAATTTACGACGAAATTTTCATGCACAAAGATAAAACAAAGGAGAATATTGATCACTAGGTGAGATAATGAAAGACGAGGATATGTCAATGAAGGAAAATATAAAAGTCTACAATAAGTGTGTTTGGCTATGTTATACGGTCAATGTGTGTTAAGAAGTACAATCGGATTTAAAAGGAAAGATAAAAACAGACCGAAAAACTAAGGTGTATATCGACGAGTCAAAATATGAGAGAAAAGGAGCAAAAATTTAACATTACCGAAGTGGAAAACGAAAGAGAGGCAGACAGATAAGAAGATGGGAGGATGATATAAAAACGTTGGTGGGTCCAATGTAGATTCGAACCGCTAAGGAACGCTAAGATTTGAAAAATTTGAGAACTTTTTTCGAAGAACAAGCTGAAAATAAATAACTGTTTGCCGATAGATAACTAAAGGGAGGAATGAAAAATATACTACTTTAGCATTTAAGTACAACAGCATTAAAGACAGATTTTATAATTCGTCGGTTCCTGGCTCAGGGACCAGCTATGCTTGTCGATAAACACATATATTTGTGTACATACCGCTCAGTTTAGTCTTTCTAGGGCGCGACGGTGACGTCACAGACATGCGTGTCACCTTGGTAAGTACCGGGCGTGGTATGCGTGTGACGTCATCGTATTTTAATATTATTTATTTACTTCTTTTATTAAATATATAATAATTTATTTATTTATTTTATTTATTTATTCAATTACAGACATGGCTAACCACAATCACAATAAAAATAGACTATAATATATACAATACAATATTAATTAAAATAACATAAAACAGTATATTCTAACCCCTAATACCCTCCAAGTATACCCTCAAATCAGAGTACACTACCGCCATACGCTCACCAAATAGGTCGCTCTCCGGTGAAGAATCGAGAAACACATTAAGCATCGAGAGTAATCGAGGAATGGGAGCTTGTTGACGCTGGACAGTGCGAGCCGAACGCACAGCAAAGAGGTTATGTTTCCGGCAGTGAATAGTATAGCAATAATGGTCAGCCAACAGATTTACAAATAAAATTGTTATTTTGTAGTGAATGAACTCAAAAGCAACTAATCCATCTTTAAAATTGTTTCTATTGGACCCCGTGTCATATACTAGAAAAAACTCTGCAAGTTATTTACGGCTTAAATTCTGGTGAAAATACACGCATCGAATTATTGATGAGGTCCAGGCGCTGTTATGTGAGTATTACGCCACTCGGTATGAATGTAAATAGAAAACCAGTTAGACATGGCATAGATTACGACTCGGGACATCACTTCACCTTCGGAATTTGAAGATTGAAAAAAAAATCGTATTCAGACATTTATCTGAACAGACCGTAAGTTAATTTTTTTATAAATTTGAAAAACAAACAATGCCCTGAGAACAAGCAAAGACACATCGATGGGAAGAGCCAGCCCACTTATCATAAGTCAAACAATTATAACAGACATCATTTAAATTCTTTCGCCATGCCATGTCAGCTGTAGTTGGTTCTGCACCTGCTGCATGATTGCTTATTGAAGATCAGAAATTAAACTTTATTTATGTTTACTATCGTAAATGTATGAAATCGGTACTTTAAATGTGACGAGTTTATCAATCAGCCGGTTTAAGTGCTCCTATCTTATCATATTAAGATGCTCCGAGTAATGCATTTTATGCAAAGCGTGACGTTCTAGCAGAACATAGATAATTCATTTTCCAACTTGGTCTGTGTCTGTTTTGTAATATCTGAAACCACAGAAATTGTGAATTGTACTTTATGCTGGACTCACAGAGCTAGAGTAGCACCCACCTCATGATCCCGGTAGAAGGGCTCCTGCAAGTTGTCGGGAACCCGGTTGTTGAACGCCTTCGAGAGCAGCCATTTGATAGACGCGCGCTGCTTCGACTGAAATTACAAACAAATCAAATTAACAACACGCCTAATGCTGGTGCAATCTGCCGCGGCTCACTTTAGACAAGCTTCACCTGACTTCGACGAGCCTTATAGTGTATTTTATTAAAAGAACGAAAAGAACGAACGAGAAACGATTATTTAAAAGAATACATTTTAAATAATCGTTGGTTCACGTGAGTATATATTGTATATAAAGATGTAAATAATAATTGATCAGCATATGGAAAATGTAAAAGTAAAAATAAAATTAAGAAAAAGTAGGTTTTTCAAAATTTATTATATGTATATAATAATATATCTATTCCATATATGAAATAGCTATCACGCCAGCACGATACTGTTATGTTGGCGGAATAGACGAGAAACTGAGTGCGAGGTCGAACAAAACTGTATTGGCGATTAGCGAGATTAACGAGTTATTGCAGTATAAAGCCTTGTGCGACCTTCACACATAACGCAATACATATTATTGAAGAATGTGTTTTTTTTTAATACAATATGTATGCGGTAGTTAAGGCTTATAATAAGGTTAACGGTTAAGGTTAATAAGGGTTAACGATACGGAATCCATACTATTTACGGAGTACAATTAAAATAACACGAAGATTATTAAGGGGCTTCAAATTTCTGCAGACGACACGCAACCACTGGTCTGTTATGCATTATCGTATCTGCCCATAATGCAATCGGTTTTCTTAACAAATGAACACGAAAGTGCAGGGAGATCTCATTCCTCGTGTGGTATCCGCGTAGGAAGTCATTACGAACGAATGACGACTATATCAGATGTTAGGACACATAGTAAAGCAAAAAGGTCGCGTGCGTCGCCCCGTAAGGCATGCCAGAGATAAAAATAGGTCATCGAGACACTCCCAAATTGGAAGCCACTCGGAGCTTCATCAAACGAACGTCGCAAGTTACTGACACGCGCCGTGTTTGATCTACACCTCTCCTTGTATCTGATGCACTAGTGCAAAAACAATTTATAAATGTCCCTCGACGATAGACGATATTATGTATCCGGTTCCGTTATTTACAGTTGCTTCCGAGTTACAGTACTTAAAAGGTTACCTTTATCGCATGCGCAGCTTTCAAATTAACATAAATAATAAAAACCCTAATTATTAAATACTGTAAATTCTACGCACAGAAAAACAAATTTATATTTATGTGTGTTATATTTTACCAGGGTAGGCCTTTAATGGTAACCTTTATTAGTAGCGACTATAGAAACTACATTATTGTTTAGAATTCCCAGTCTTATGAGTTGAAGGCATACCAATTTCCTTGCGTTGTTTCCTTTTACCGAAATCAGGAGTGATTCGAACTCGCGACCTGAGGGTTAAGAGGCGCACGCTCAAGCCAAGGAAATAATTTCTTTTGACGCGTGTTGCGACGAAACAGTGATCGCATCTTTCTATTTATTAATTTACTTTCAAACCTACACCATATAGGAAGTGGAGCGAAGTGAACTCTCGCCGAATGCTACTTAATTACGCTCAGCGGGCTAATTAGGCACGCGCCGACTTTTCGGTTCCTGTGGTATCTCCAAATACCACCGGATGTAAGACATGCGTTGCAGCAAAGTCTCCTTCCGCGGAATGGATTCAATAATGAAGGCAACGTTGTTAATGTAATCGTGAATTTGCTGAGGACAAAAGCTGCCGTTTCAAAGGGTCAGCCGTCGGACCGCATCGTATCGACAAAGGACTCTGCGTCGGCACGTATCGGGTATCAACGAGACCTTCCCTTATAAGGCAAGCTTCGGCCGGTTCAGGAACTGACTCGACATATTATGCTTAAGCTAAATAACATCAAAGCAAAATTACGGTTACGACAAGTCTAATAATAAGGAGTATTTATGTCGAGAAAAGCGACTCTTAAATGGTTCGCTGCATCGGTGCGGACTGCGGACTGGATCCGATATGGAAGTTAAGAATCTGCGCTCTCCCATATAAGGATATGTAGGAAACTAAAACACTTCCATGTTGATATAAATAACATCGACACTAAAAAACGACGGTTGTTCCATGACCATAACAGCTGATGATGCCTTCAGTTCCCATTCCAATAGTTATTGTAAGATTGAGCTTTGGAGGTCTCGAGTAATTATTCAATTTTTCTACGAATGAGTAAAAACTATCGGCGACTTGAAAAACCTTAAAAGCTGTTAATACCGTTTCATTTTCTCCGTGGACTTATGAATATATATTGGAGATACCAAAGTCAACCTCAAAATATTTAAATAATTATTTAAAAAGCCTAAGTGTACAATTTGAAGTCCGCCCGACAGAGAAATATTTAAGTAGGTGTTGTTGTGAAATATTCAAAATAGTTATAGGTTTCAAACCAAAGTAAACTAAATGACCGAGTACAGAAATCTCGTCCAATACGTGAACTCGTGTAGTTATTATTGCTTTCATGTGTAAAGTGTCATTATATTTAATATTAAATCAGTTCACAACGGAATTCGATCGTTCCGTTCAGACTCATAAACAGCTTTCATTGCAATATTCAAACTTCACGCTTATTATAAATAAATTGCAACAAAAATTAGTTTAGCTTATTCACAGTTATTAATTAATGAAGTCGACAATTCCCACGTCGCGACCAGCTCGATCACCTACCGTTCGCTACTCACTTCACTTTTAAAGCAAGATATCGAATTAGGTTCGACGTCCGCTGCACGGCTAGGTGTTAACTTTGACTTACTCTGCTGATATTTATTTTCCACTCCAATATTAACGTATGGTGAACGTAACTGTGCTAATTAATACCTTGACAAGATGTAGAAGTATTGATCATGACCAAATGCACGAGGCATCTTTTCTTGCACCATTACTGCGCGATGCAAGGTCGAGAAAGTGCGCGATAAACTCTCAATAATAGCAATGCGTGACTGAGCTCTGATGCTGATTGCTCCTTACTTCGCATATGCACTCATACAAGTATATATCCAATACACGGCTAAGAGTAAGATATGCCACCTTATCGGGCCGGGCAAGCGTTTTTGCGAAACCAAAATCCGTAGTGCAAACTAAATAATGTAATATTATGTCAAACATTGATATATACGATGAAACCATGGTAGCTATGTATCTATTCACTATATTCAGCTGGATTGCCATTACAGAGATAGGTCATTATAATATATTACGAGCCTGTGCATACACACACAAATGTGTGTGGGTGCTTTTGGGGACACATTTTTTTGTTAGTTGTTGACACCCAGTTAAATTAAACTCACCAACGCAGTGGCAAGTTCAGTGTCGTATTAAGTAAATAAAATCACATTTAAAATTAAGTCAGAGTTACATTGTGATTAGTAAATATAAGGCGTATGATTGGTTACCATCACAAAACCGGAAAGAAAGTCTCTCATTTTATAGTCATTTTTCAATATAACAAATATTATAGATCGCAGTACGCATAAGTCAAAGATATCGGAGAAATGAATATAATTTCTGAGATGTCATTGTTTCCTATCACCACACGATAAAAAATGATAAATAGTTTTCACATTTAATTTAACTAGTAGTAGGAGGTAGGCAATGAGCATTACAAATCTTCAAAATAAGGGTCTATAGTGGGTCCCGCTTAGGTAATTTGTAAAAGCCCAAATTTAACTTTGCCAAACATTATTGGCAATAATTGCAAAACGCGGGATATAGATGAGCCTACACACGAACGTTAGAAACTAACAAGGCTACGCCAAAAAAGGTATTGAGTGGGCGCGTACATTGGTAGTTGGTGTGTTGTCCGTGCTTCGGTTTGTGCTGGGAGCCTTGATTTCAAGTTTCATTTGGTCTTGACAACTCATAAATGCCTTACCACTTGGAATGTATATATCTGTATCTTTTAACACAACATGTCCTACAAACAAGCCATGGTAATGAATCATTGCATAAAATAAAATAAATCAAACTGGTAATTAATTCAAAGGCAATCCAATCTCAATGCAACATATTGCCTTATTGAAATTCTTGGTACGAACTCGTTAACTTCACGGGCCTTCTACTTGTCCTTAACAACAAAAACACCAGTAACACCACTACAAAATAAATAAGTTCTTTAGGTCCTAATTAATATAGGAATACTTCGGAACAAAACAATATACCATAAGGAGAAGCCAAGTTCGTTTTTATTAAATGTCTTATCTCGAAATTGTATTTTGTGTCGATTGACACATTTATTACAAGCTTTCAAGTAAACGCAAAAAGTGAAAATATTTAAGCTTCTTGTAGGGAAATAAATGTAAAACATGTAGATATGAAATGTTATGCGAAGATAGATCGGGCACTCGTCGTGTCTCAACTGTGACTTATAACACTTCGTTATATCTTAGATAAAAAAGACATTTTAATTTTTTTATGATACAGCATTAGTAAAAACATATAGCCCTGAATTTTCAACCCTCTACGATCTACCTTAATTTTTATTTGTTAATTAAAAACTTATGACTTAAACTCTGGTTTATATAGAGAAAAATCACAGGAAAACCGAACAATCTCTGCATAAGCGAAGTTCGCGGGGGCAGCTATTTACAATATAAAAATTGAACATAGTTAAATGAAGAGGAGGGCAAGCGGCCTTATCGCTTTCGAGCGATTTCTTCCAGGCAACCACTGTGAGTAAAAGGGGAAAAAAAATATTAAATTACAGAAGCTAGGAAAGAAGTGCAAAAATACATATTACATTATAAGAAAAAAAACTTAACGGGAACAAAAACCCTAGACTGATACAGGGTACATAAAAACAAAAAGTACACATGAATCATGATAATTTAAGATGATACTGATGATACTGATCATGTCAGTTAGTAGTTAGTACGCAAGTTAGGGATATGACATGGACAGGTAATGTTTGTAGAGCAGAAATTTAAAGGAAGATAGAGAAGGAGCTAAGCGAATAGTGACGGGAAGTGAATTCCATAGTCTAACTGCAAAAAACCTTAAAGGAATCGCCAAGACAGGAGGAGTTGTGAGATGAGATTTTTTCGGAAGAGCGTAAGCTATAGTTATGGGATCCCAAAAATTTGAAATCATTTTTGAGGTAGGTAAGAGTTTAAGGGTTGAACAGGGTAGAATATAGGAGATGGAGAACATGAGCATCACGTCGCTGTCGAATGGGTTGAATTTTACGTATAATTTATGAAAAATCTCATTGAAGAGACATCGCAGGCCAAGGAAACTTAAACTCGTCAAAAAGGTAAGAATCTCGTCGACTAACGTAATTACTTCATTGGCCAGGGCCTGCTAGCTCAACCTCTATCCCAACCACTCCTACACATGCTGGCGACATATATTTGCGCGTGACATCATTGAAATCACAATACACATGTGCCGGGGCCAAGGTCGCAACGCATCACAGTAGTACATATTATCAAAAGTAATCATGATAAATACATTAAGCGGGGGCCTTGACCTCTGAATGTTCTTAAAAGAGAAAAAAGGTCTACCGATAGGTTCTAAAATAGAGAACTTCAAACCAAACACTTTCGAATTACCAGGCTCGTTTGATAAATTCTTACCGAAACGGCTACGGAAGCGGACGGTACGAAAGCAGAGTCATCCGAGTGGGCGCCGTTTGGAGCACTCAGGAATCTGCGCAGAGTGCCATATCCAGAGGCAGAGGCCACCATAGCTACCATAGCGAAACACTACACTAGCACTAGGTATAGCGGAATCATCACTTAACGCCAGCGAAGAGCGCGCGTGGTCAACGCGCCGAGCGCGAGTCTACTGACATCCATAAACACACGCCCCACCATTGCCTTCTCTCTAACTGCACCTATGTGCAGAGAGTACAACTTCTCAGTTCTCATTGTATCCCCACATTTGCCATTTAACACACGTAAGTTGCAACAGCTTCCTAACTAATACAACAAATATTCTTCATGTAAATTAAGATTCTCAAAAACTGAATACTGCAAAAATGTCCAGTTTGCACAATATAAATAGACATCATTTTCCTAATATAAAGACTACTACTTAATATTTTTTTTTTATCTAAAAGTGATTACAAACGAATTAATTATATACAGCTAACGTTTTTAAGTGCTTTTCAGCAAATATGGTTATCAGAGCCTGCAACATCAACATTCTCCCCAAGCTTGTCTTGTCTCTTCAAAATTAGGTTCCTAATTAATTTAGTATATTTATGCAAATGTTAAATATAAATTCATTTGTAACAGTCTTGGTATTGTAGAAGATTTATATTTAAATAGTAATTAATAATAATGAATAAATAAAGAATATTATTTAGCTAATTATCTATTCTTTTTCATTTCCTAGTCACACTGGGTCACCTCTTAGTAATTAAATATAAATAAAACAATATAATATAAAAGAGAAACGAAATCAATGTATTAACTAAAGTATTGTTTTTCTCTTTCTATGAAACTGTGACACAAAAAGTGACAGTTGAGTACTTTACTGTATAATTAGACTAATTTAGTTATTATGAAAAAAGGGTGTATTTATAACAAATCAACAAATATGCTTTTTATTGAGATTCATCTTTATAATATTACAATTGAATGTACATTTTTTTTTCATGTGTAAAAGAGTAAAGTGAGTGAGACCTACATTGAGAGATATTTGTTTCAAATTTGCTAACCACTTTGATCATTTTGAAATTGACTATAAAACACAAATAAAACTATAATTTATGTTTTGTTGAAGGAAAAGCTCGCTTAGCTTGTTTTATTACAATATATATACCGGCAATTCTTTGTAATGCCACTATACACAATAATTAACATAAGATAATTAAAATTAAAGTAAAAAAATTTAGTGAAGAAAACATAATTTAAAAACAATTAATGGCATTGTCAGTAGCCACTGTATTTTAGTAAACCTTTTCAATGTTTTTAAATTGTATAAGTAATATATTATGAGGAAGTAAAGAAGGAGAATTTTGCATAGGGTCTTGAGACTCTTTACAAAGTGTCTGTCAATGTTTAATATCTCAGGTGGTACAGGAAATGTCAAGTATTATCAAATATTATAAAAATCTTTTGTAAGCAATGACATCTTTAAAGTCACACAAGGAACAGAATATTCATGAATAATAAATTATACAGTAACAGTGTGCTGTGTGGGCAGTACCCCGCAGTCACCACTCTTCATCACCCACACAAGTAACTACTTGCACAGACAATACAATATGGTGACACCATTCACTCATTAAACATATCAGAAAAATATGTATACAATATTTTCTATGAATGTTTTTTGGACACATTGACTTGAAAACTTATATAAATTGAACACCAAAATCAAATACATTTTGAATTTTTATGAATGTAAGATTTCCCTGTTCATATACATTTAAAAACTGTTATAATAATTTGTAGTGTAGAATACAAAGGCATAAGACCGGTATTAAAACTCGTACCTGTCTTGTGTCGATGGTGTCGGGCGCCTCCATGTTGCCGTGGATCCGCTCCTGTCTTTCCATGGCTTCCAAAACATCAGAAACGTCTAATCCATTTACCGGGAGCAATAAAGGCACATATAACCAGCACAATCATTACTAACTAAAGATTTTTAAAGAATATCGCTACATCGAATGTCAATGATCCTCACAAACACGTTTAATACTTGGGAGTGCGGGTATAATACTTCATTTAGTCTTTATTACAGGGAGCAACATAGATGTTAATTTATTTATAATATGATATGCGATATTTCAAGATTGTAAACTAATTGTAATGAAAATTTGAAAACACATTTGTTCACCAATCACTACCGAAAATTTGATAAAAATTTACACATTGATGATTGAATACTCGGGAGATTCCGTCATCGAATATTGCAATATTTCCTAGATATTTAAACTTATTCTTAATCTATGGCTTAAGAGTGCTGCCATCACTCGATAACGAAAGTACCCCGAACATTAAAAAAAAGCGTTATATTATTATATTCCAACGTATATTAAATACATCTAAAGTTGAGAGCGGATCCAAAATTCTACTAAATCCGCCGGCAAAATGAATCTGATATAGATTGCGGATCTGGCGGCGGATTTAGACTGGACTTACAATCAAGATATATCTTTAAACTAAAAGCAAGTTACGAGTCACCGGAGTGGTCTACCTATGCAGCTATATCTGGGGATTTAGTCAAGATGGCTGGCTGGCTTAACAGTAGTGAAACATACAAGTCGAAAACTAAATTGTCGTTTAATTTGCGCAGATGATTAGAACAAGAATTAGCATAGATTAAGGAATTTGTGGGTCCTTTATTTCCTAACACGATCATAGTCCTTCGAGCTCATGGGGAGCTAAAATAATATTTTACAATAGTGTTCTTGCAAGCTAATATCGTCATTTGTCGACATTTTTATCGATAAAATTAAAATATAGAGCGGTAATTCATCATCAAATAATTATTTGCATAATTGTCCGAAGTTTATACCGAGTATCAGCCTGTGCAGTTGTAGAACTAATTCACGTCGCCGAATATATATCGTTAAGTCAGTGACGTTCACATTGAAGGTTCGGCGGAAGATGTTTGGTAGGCGCCGGGATCCGCGGAAGGACTTAATGAGTCTTATTAAGCTCTATTACTGCACATTTAATTTAACTTTTTTGATGTGTTGATATTTCACAAGATTTAGCTAGAATTTTTTCCATTCAAAAATTTGAGGAATGTTTACTAACAATACACTTAGGTACTTAACTTGATGTAATAATTGTAGTTTATAATTAACACGGTTCCTTTTCATTTTAAAAGCTACAATATTTTCAAATGGTCGAAAACTTCAGCTTAAAGATAAAAAGGCGATAGGCCTAAAAAATCTAAAAATAAATACAGAATTCATCAATTCAGTGACAAATTTGAACAGTTGTCAGTTGTCATTTATCTCTCATTTGTCAGTTTTGACTTGAGACATTTTCTTGTTCAACTTCAGATAATAGTTTTTTGGGTTTGCAAAAATTTTTCTTACAACATACAGAACTGCTAAAAACATGAATATATCAATACCAGCTATATAAGTATTTCTACAAGTAAAAGAACTTGAGCTATATCACACTTGAGCATCGTTCTGCGCAGCAACACCTAATTGGTATCGCTATTATGCCCAGGGATCGTGAAAGAAGCAGTTCCCGAGATCGACGAAGTTCTTCATATAACTCGGAGTCATCTTACGAGCGCAAAAAGTCTAAATATAAACATAAAAGACGATCGCGTTCGAAGGATCATTTACTGACAAAAAGTCATAAGAGAAGACTCTCCAATTCTAGATCAAAACATAGAAGACGGAGTTACTCGAGGAGTGCGTCAATAGAGCGGTATGACAGTAGGTCAAAACTGCGTTCATCATCACATTCTCGTTCTAAGCGCTCTAAATACTCCCGTGACCGTTCTCAGTCACGTTTGTCCTCTCGAGACCGAAAATACAACAAAAAGGGTCACAAGTATTCAAGGTCCAAGAGCAGGTCGAATTCTTTTGATATTGGTAATTAAACTTATGTAATTTATTTATTAAGTTCAATATAATATATTATAAATAAATTTATTAGTAGAAAGTATTAAATATATTATACATACATATAATAATGATATTAAAAAGATTGAGAAATCTGGCACCAGGACCTAAAGGTTACAGTGCCACTGATTTATTTATTTATTATAATAATGATAATATATCAAAACTTTTAGAGCCTCCAGTACAATTAGATGATACAGACACCATAGTAGAAAAGTCTATAAAGGCAGCCGAGGCGGCAGGACTGACTATGACTAAGATTCCAACATATGAGTATAAAGATGTGGCTGTGAAAGAAGATATGCCTACAATACATGATCGGAACCTATTAGATGAACTAAATAATGATGCATTTGTACAAAAATCTTTCTCATCTACTAAAAGGAAAAGGCAAAATATTGTTATAGATCTAAATGCAGAAACTGTTAAAGTACCAGAAGCTGAAGTTAAAGCTAGAAAAGATGATTCAATTATCAATTTTAGTGTAAGTATTTATCTTGATTAATATGAAATTCATCACAACTATTCAATTTTTAACCAACAGATTATATAGAGATTTAAATCAATGTTTAGCTAAATATCAAGCATCAATTTATGATGTACAAGATCCGGCTGAAATTGAAGTGGATGTAACTGTTGATGGGCACAGCTAGATAAATATATCCTAAAGAAAATATGTAGCTGTTTTTACTTTATGAAGAATTAATATTCACTCGTAGTTGTGTTATGGACTTGAAATCAGAATAAATATAAAAAAAATAACTGTCCTGTGGTCATTCAAATCTGTTCTATTTTTGAAATAGATTGAAAAACTTTTTGTTTACTGTTAAGAAATCAGTCTTGTATGTAAATCACACCCTAAGTATGACTCCCATATATTAAAACTTACACTAAGAACTACTTAACACTAAGATAAATTTTGGATACCCCTGCTCCTTAGCTATTGGCTAATAGCTAAAAATCATTCTCTATATTGCAGGAAATTCAATGTCAAGAAGATCTAAAAGAGATGTGGATCAAGAAATTATACCAATACCGGAAAAAAATGTTGAGGGGAGAGTTATAAATAACAATAAAATTTTCAGTTGAAATAATGTGAATATGTATAGGGATTTTAAATAAACAATATGTAACCTAAATTAATTTTAATCATAAACATAACAGACAATTGCAACACACAATTTGTAAAATTTTCTGGTTCTAGTAAGTTCTCTACATTATATACAGTACTGTAATTTCACTTTCAAAGGATTTGTTTGCCTGGAAACATATTCACATGTTGTTTCTTTCCCGCTGAATGCGACTGCTGTAAGTCCTAGAGACTAGATTCCAGGCATCCATATACCTGTCCATGCACATTGCTATGCACTTCTGCTCGGAGTTATCCAATGAAGTACCAGGTTTGTTGATACACTTTTTAAAACATTTTTCTGACATCTTTGTCAGTAACTCCTGAGCATTGGCTATTGCTATCTGCTGTTTAACTTGGTCCATTAAATCTTCCTTCTGTGCGCCGCTTAGTGATCCAGTGGAAAGAGAATCCATTGCTAGATGCTATGATGTAACAATTACAAGCACAAAACAACTCCTACAAATTTTCTTAAATATATTACAATATTTTTGACGACAAATCAGACGCCTAACCTTAAAATCTTGCATAGATCAAGTCCGATAATAAATTGTTATACAATATACATACTGCACAGTGCACACCATGAATTTAAGTCAACTGTCAATAACTATAAAGTGTTTCACAGACTAAAAATGTAGTATGGTAGTGAGTCAAATATAAATGTTAACATCAATATTAATTTTGTTTTTTCGTTAATTTACATCAATTTATTACTGATTTGCGGATAACTTAGATTTTGGCCTAGGCTAACTCGTTAGTTAGTGATTTTGTCTCAAGACAAAATCACTAACTAACGAGTTAGAGAAACCCTTAACACATCAGAACTATATCATACATAATACACTAGTGCGACCACCATGCCTCTATGTTCGCTAACGTGGTCAATCAGAAAATAATTTTAAGTTAAGCTATTAAAAAGAACCTGCTGAATAGATAAGTAAGTGTTGCACATAGTATTGTCTTTTATTAACATAACTTTTACACATTTAAAGAAAAACACTTTTTTACATTAAAATTATGTCTAAATAATTATAAGTTTAAATACAATAATACATAACTATAATCCGTAAAAAAGTGTTTTTCTTTAAGTAAGTGTTGATAAGTACTTAACTTGGGATCTGTTAATATTATTAGTCACTACTCCCGTATAATTATAGTGTATTCCGAGTAGCTCTGTCGCATATGCTACATTTTGCGTCTGTACGGTAACTGAGTCATCGGGTGCTTGAAATAATAAAGATTTTTACATTATATTCACCACTTACGTATAACAATAGAATATAACCGAAATAATAGAATGATAATTGCTATACAATTAAACAGTCGAAGAGAGTGCCTACGTCTGCAGTCTGGCTATGCTCTCGGGGTGTAAATCCCATTACATAGTTAATTGCATTGCATTGCATTGCATAAGGAAATCGTCCTGGGGTTCCCCCAGATTTTAAGTGATCCAAGTGTACAACCAGGGCACGTACATACAGAGTAAATCATCACGTTTATAAATTACCAAAATGTACGAATCTTGGCGCGTACATACATAGGGAATAATCACGCTTATACTAAGAAAGCCTGAGTGAGCAGACTGTACAGTCTTGGCTCGTACATCATCCGAAACCTTTTTTTATTATTGCAATATTTTGGCAATAATAAAAATTGAATTATCAAATTATGGCTATATTTTGCTGGCTAACATTTCTATTGTGCGTATTATTGTAGGCCGTTATGGGCCGGGTGGGCATGTGAAACTGATGGTGATTTCATAATTTTTCCAATATATTGAATACATTTTTGTAATTCAGGGCCACATCTCTATTGACCCTATTGTAGGGGCTCTAAACTCTGAATTTTAATAACGTAGATTTTTGACAGCTATAATTTTTAGGGGAGTGAGGACTGAATCTGAAATTCGAACAACGCCAAACGAATTTGTATGACAATTATTGTCATATGATCACGTGACAAAGCGTTAACTACTGCGAAGTGCCATTCCTATTGGCTATTTCCTATACCAAATGCCAAATGGTTTAGACTTTAGCGTTATTCTACAATTTGTTTATGCTCCTTGTAGTCATGATAGCGAATAGCGATAGTAATTGCTTTTATTTGTGAGTTGTGCCTGAAAAAAATCATAAGAAATTCTTCAAGATTATATTAATAATGACTTTTGATAGGCTAATATATGGCTGATATTTCTCAACCGGAAAAATGAAGCTAAAGAAGTTAAAATCTGACTCGGAGGTTTGATTCATGTATCTTTGTGTGTAATTAGTTTATGCGTGGTGTGTATGGTTGTAGTAATTTTTTTGTTACATGTAGGAGCCAGTCCCTCTACCTGCACCGGAGATCATCGAGGCAGACTTATATAAACGGTCCTATTTTGGTCCTGATGTACCGACGTTAGAGCTAGAATGTTGGGAAGAAGAACTCTCTGAAGTGCAGTTGCAAGCTTACCGGCATGCTGATGAAGAATACAAGAAAATACAAAACACTCTTGATGATATTGTGAAAGACACAGGAGGGAAGATTGTATATAATGGAGACCAATTCACAGCCTATCAGCTTCTTGGAAAGTATGTATGAAAACAGTCATAAAATTTTGATTTTTTAAAATTTATTAACTTCTATATTTTGTTTATTTGTCTAATATTTGCTTAATTGTGTCTCAGGCGTATGTTTAATACTATTTAAAATTATTATTTTTTTATTTTTGAACTTATTCTGGTTATTCAAGTGCCAGTAACACTAGCATACCCAAATTTACCAACACGGGATGGATATTGTACATAATTTTTATTTTCTAATTAACAAATTGTTGTATAAATTATGATCTTTTGAGATAGAAATTGATATTCCTGTATTTGATTATGATGTATAAATATTTTCTAGATAATTCCCCAACTATGTCTTTGTCGTAGGTATGAAATAGCTTACGTAAATGGTATTGGTAACTCGGATGATAAAACACTACTACCTATTTCCTTTATCTACTTTTTGTATGACCTTTACAGCAAATCCCAAAAGGATACCTCATAATTTAATTTGAACATTATTTCCTTTAAATTCGTCTCCGTTACTTTTATGCCCATAGCTTGCTCAGTGTTAAACCTATCCATACATTGGACAATCTGATAAAACATGTAACACCATCTCCTTATCCATATCGCCACAAAGCTAGACTTGTTTATTTTAGTTACTTTCACAGCTTAAGGAAAAATATATAATGAAAAATACCTTTGAGTAGGGATGCCAACAGGGTCGAATTTAATGACGTGGAATAAGTGATACCATGATGATCTTATGTTCCATATTAAACGAAAAGCGTCTGGTGGGGCAGCTCAGAAATTGATGAAAGGGGAGAAGATATTGCTGCAACACTGGAGCAATTAGATATGCAAATTTTATTTCAGGGAGAAACCCCCACATATGATACCATACAAGCCAATAAAAAATATACGAGTCTTATAGACATAATGGATTGCACATTAGAATATGTTACAAGAAGTTGAAAATTGTCAAGTAAATCAAGACTTAATCAGTTCTGACCGCATTGCTATTAATCAGAAAAGAACAAAAAATAACATAGCATTAAAAACAACAAGGATATATTATTATACTAAAAAAGCTAACTGGACTAATTTTCTTGAGCAAATCGGTCAGTTACTTTTGAAAAATAGAATAAATCAGCAAAACATAGATAAAATAAATGATAAAACTGAGTTAGAAGACGTTATAGCCACATATATAAATATTATAACAGAAACTAGTAATACCTGCATACAAAAAAAAAAATCTCTCCCTACCACGCCGTGGTGGACCAAAGAACTGGCAAACCTTAAACGGACAATGGTTACTTCAAAACGTAGGATTCGATGCGTTGCCGCGGTTCGAAGACAGAAAGAGATAAAAGAATATCTAGGGGCTAAGGAGATATGATAAAGAAGCACAGATAAATAGTTGGAAAGAGTATTGTGAAAAACAGGACAAAGAAGGAGTCTGGAAGGTGATACATAAAATTATAAATAAAACCACTGAGAGACATGAAGACCTACCGCTAAAAAATCAAGGCAAAATTCTAAGTTCAAGGGAGTCGGCTGAGTTACTTGCAGAGATCAAGAAAAAGACTATGATCAGGAACATAAGAAAACAAGACAGCTCGCCGAAACAGTAAATAAACAGGACCATGATGAAAACCATGATCTTTACTTTATTTACAATGAACTGAACTCAACATAGTGGTAGCTTTGACTGCAAAAATACACCTGGATCAGATGGTCTCACTCTCGATATTTGTTCACGAGTTATCCTGCGGGACCCGGAAGTGTTCCTATCAATGGCGATCAAATTCAGCACAACGAGGCTTCGCGCTGAAGCTCTGCAGAGGTTCCGAACTGTATCACAGAATGCCAGCTTGATCCTCGCCGGACTATTGCACCTAGACTTTAGAATCCAAGGGACCGCTGTGCTATACGAAGCAAAGAGAGGATTGTTCCAGTCTGAATTGGAAGGTGACCTGGAGCAAAGAGTATCGAGGATGCGTATTCCTCATCCCTCCAAAGAACCTGATATCAAATTTATGGCCTATGGAACACAAGACGGTCCTAGAATAGATGAACCAGCAGTAAATATATATGCGGACGGAAGTAAAGTAGACGAATCGGTCGGTGCTAGTGTTTCGTTATGGAAAAATGGTGCCGAATTTGAGACTTAAATTTAAACTATCTTCATGCTGTTCCGTGTATCAAGCTGAACTGGTGGCTATTCTTAAAGCAACTCAAAGGATCCTTTGTCTCCCAGAAGTAACCTACGGCGTTTATAGTGACTCCCGATGTGCACTCGAATGTGTTGCGGGTGGTCGCTCTTGTAGTTGAAATCCGTAAGAACATAAATAAAGCGCGTTTCAACAACAAAAAATTAATCTCAAAGCGCATCCTATATTATTATCTATAAAATTATGCCTAATTTCCATGCAAGAGAAATATGGAATGCTTAAATGTAGTTGTTTTATATGAAGCAATTATTGACCATAAAAGATGGATGGGTTGGAAGAAAGATATAGTTTTTAGAATATTATAAAAATAATCACTCAATGTTATGATATGAAGTAGTTTTGTAGATTCAAATGTGTTTGTTACTTCTAACTAGTAAACAAATAGAGATATAAAACCTGTGTAAAAATATACTTCATAAAAAAGACATTCATTGTTTATGTAATACACGAAAAATGTGACTTTTAAGAACATTATCTAAATTTTAAGGAATATTAGATAATGTTTATTGGTAAAATCTATTTGATTTGACAAAATCATTTTTTTTTTCTTTAAAAAATCACATTACCTTAAATGTAATAAATCAACATGTGGTCATTGTGTGTACCATTAAAATTATTACATTTCTAGGCAGCCTGTTTTGAAGGACTTGGAACGTCAAAGTGCTGAAATTATACGATCAAGATCTCGGTCCATATCAATATCTAAAGAGTCAAAGTCCGGAAAGAGAAGTAAGTGCTTTAGAAGATTGGTAACAAAAAGCAAGAAATATGTATTATTACTTTTTGTGAACTACTCCAAATATTTTACCAGCTGATTATGACAGCGTTTTGACCAAAAAAATCAATAATATAATATTAAAGAGTTGACTGTTTCTACTTAAACTTGAATTCAGTTCATTAGAAATAATTCGCAACTTTAAAATCCATAATTTCAGGATCTTTTATTAAAAATGTTTTTTAGAAGGCAAAATAGTGTTATGGTACTTTTATGTGTGTGTGTAACATATTTCGTTAAAGTAATTGTGTAATGTCATAATATTGTAGCACGAGGCAAGCGCGATCATTCACGGGACAAGACCGCAAGCCCGGAACCTCGACCCAGCAAGAAAAAGAAGAAAGACAAAGAGAAAAAAAAGGACGATAAAGAAAGCAAGGAGATCACAAAAACTAAGGATAAGACATTGGCTCCATCGAGTTAGTGCTTCCCATCTATCGTATGTACGTCATTTGTTTGCTGCGCTTAATTCATAGCTGCATTCGATTCTTTTCAGACGTGCACAGCGTAGTGACGAACGTGCGGCCCTCGGAGGCTACCGCGGTGGGCGGTCTGCTCACCGGCAGCGCGGCCAAGACCACTGCCATAGTCGACTTGACTAAAGACGACGGAAACAAGAACGTGGCCGACTCCAGAGAAGTTTCCTTTAATAAACTCCAAGGTGGACACGATCGTCCCGCTCAATGTTTCGCGACATAGCGGACGTCGCTCGACCTTGATGCGTCCGTTATTATGTTTGGCAGGGAAGACTTTCCCGTCGCTGGTGGTCGTGGCGAGGCCTTACCTGCGCTCCAAAGACGCGCCGGCCTCGGATCGCGCGGCGCTCGACACCAAGGTCAAATCCGTGCTGGTGCACACGCCCATGAAGTTTACCGAGTGGCTCATCCAGCAGGGTCTGGTGCGCTCCGAGCAGTGGTGCGCCATACACCGTGGAAACAAGCTCAAGCTGGGTGCGTCCCCGAGGCTCGCGTCTGCCGGGTGTCGAGCGATGTAGGCCGCGAGCCTGATCCGCGTCTTCTCTTTCAGGCATGTACTCGGACTCGACCAAGTTCCCGTACTCGGGTGGGTACGTCTGGATATCGGAGTGTTGCCCGACGCGGTTCGTCTCGGTGTTCTCCAGCTCCCTGTTCGAGGGCGCCACGTTTCCGCCGAGCGTGCTGCTAAAGCTCATCTATCACTGGGCGTGTCAGACCAACGTGCAGAACGTGGTCCAGTGGGTGAAGGTGGACAACTTATACGTGAAGGGGCTGTTCACGTGGCTGCGCGGCGTGTGTACGGCTGCCACGCACCGGCACCTGCCTCCGCTCGGGGCCGCCGGCCGCCCCGTCGAGGTGGGCGTCATCTCCCTCGGTACCACGTCACACGACGGCACGCAGCGCCAGGTCAAGGTGGAGGTGCTGGGCGTACTGGATCCCGCCGACAAGCTGGTGGGTGTCGCCCGTTACGCTCTCGCCCCCACGCCTCATCGCGTCCGCATCGATTCCTACGATTTGCCCGTTTTCAGATTCGGCTACGTGCAGTGGAGCCGCTGGCCGAGCACGAGAAGAACTACAAGAAACGCTTCCAGAAGATCTTGGAGCCTCTCGCCGAGTGGGTGCATCCGGGGGCAGCGATCCTCACCGATCTGACGGTCGACAAGAGCACACTGCACGGCATGGGCTTCAAAAACGTCCACCAATCGTCGTCGCACGGCGACGCGGGCAAACACTCCAACGCTAACATCATGGAGTATCTGCGCCGGATCGTGCCGCGCATGTTCCAGAACACGCTGTCGCTGCTCTCGCGCCAGATCATCCAGCAGTTTCTAGACGAGCTGGTGTGGCGCGAGCGTTTCGGCTCCACGCCGGGACAGGCCTTCGACAACATCGTGATTCATCTCGCCGAGCAGACCAAGCTCGACTCCAAGGATTCGATCACCGTGCGTCTCAACAAGATAGCCGCCAACCCCTTTAAAAATTGGAAATACCCGGCCAAGGTGGGCTCCCCGCTCGACTGGCGATGGTGCCTCGGAGGCGTCGCCGAACACCGATTTAAACGTGGATGTGACGTTGCAGAAAAGGGATCGCGAAGCAGAGGAGGTCGCGGAGCCGGAGACTGGCCGAGGTAGAAGAGGACGCCGCAAGAGGCCTTCGCCGCCACCCGTCGCGCCCACTCGCAAGAGGAAGAAGGAGAAGACGCTCTACGTCGACGACGACGACGACGAAGAGGTGCGTGACGTTCGCCGAAACGTCTGCGCCTCCGGTCATCATGACGAACGCGAACGAACTTTACAGGTGCCGCTGGCGCAGCGCCGGAACAAAATAAAGCTGGAAAAGAACAAGGAGGTGGAGAGCGGCGGGCCCGGCCGAGGCCGACGCAAACGGGCCAAGTCCTACCTCGACGTAGACGAGGACGACAACGAGCTCGACATCCCGCTGAAGAATATCAAGAAGGAACTAAAGGCCGACGAGACCGTCTCGCTCGAGCGCTACTACTTCGGCCAGACGCAAGCCGCCGCCGCCGACCGCGTCGCCATCGCCGTGCAGGTCGGTGGCCGCCTCCGCGCCTCCGTCGCGCGTTGCGGGATGGGCTCTCGTTGATACCGGTCTCTCCGCAGTGCCCCGAGTGCGACGAGCGCTTCCACGAGAGCGGGGAGCTGCAGCAGCACCTGTTCGATCACGCGGTGGATGGTGAGGGCGCGACGTGCGCCTACTGTCTGACCCGGATGCCCGCGGATGAGCTAGCCGAGCACCTACGGCGGCGTCACCCCGTGGACACCAAGTCGCCCGAGCTGTTCACGTACGCCTGCCTCATCTGCGAGGTGCGCTTCGCGGCCGTGCTCACGCTGGCAGCGCACATGCAGAAGACGCACGCGCCTCGCGAGCTGCCCTACGCTTGCCCGGCGTGCCCCTACCGCGCCTCTGCCCACCGCGCCGTGGTGGATCACGCCCGCGCGGCTCACGGCCGCTCCGCCGCGGTTCTCTGCCCGCTGTGCCTCGAGGCCGTGCCCGTGTACGCGGACGGCTGCGACCTGCGCGCCAACGTGGCGCTGTTCCTGGCTCACCTTCGCCGCCACCGGGCGACGCTCGAGGTGCGCTGCAACCGCTGCGTGCTCCGCTTCGTTCACCTCGGTACGCGTCGGACTATAACGGCGAAGCGGGACCGCCCTCGATCGTTCGCTAATTCCGCGTTTCCACTTTCCAGGTCGACTGAAGGAGCACCAGATACGCGATCACAAATCCCGGGAAGACGCGCTGCCGCTGTGCACCGAGGAGCACCTGATCAACCGACCCAAGGTAGGATTTCGCTCGCCGGCGGTCTCCGAGGCGCGACGGCGAAAGACGACGCGATGACGCGATTCGCATTTCAGACGAAGGCTCGGCCTCCGGTGAAGGACTCGACGAGCCACTCGATCGGCGACACATTCGAGCGGCTGACGCTGGTGCTGCCGACGGGCCGCCTGTGCCGCGAGTGCGACGCGCCGCTGGAGGCCGAACGGCACTTCTTGGGCGTGACGTCGTGCAGCAAGTGCCCGTACGCGACGTCCTGCTATCGCGCCATGCTGCGCCACAGCGGTTTCTGCGCCGGGCCGCACTCGCTCGAGGACGCGCCCAGGCCCGCGCCGCGTGCGCTGCACTGCGTTTGCGGCTATTCCACTTCCGTCGGCACCGACGCGCTCACGCATTTGCTCGTCACGCGCCACTCGACGGTCTACGCCTCGGAGGAGGAGGCGCGCGCCAACGTCGCGTCGGACGACCGCGACGACCGCAAGGATTCCCCCGTGAGTATCCCGGAGTCGCGTCGGGAGAGGACCGGCCGGGGGCGTCTTTTGACCGAATCGCTCTGCGAGCAGGCCGAGGCCCGAGAGGAGCCGACCGAGGCGGCGAAGGAGGACGGGGCCGCCGAGTGCCGCCTGTCTCCGCTTGCCGAGTTCGCGCCGGCGCCCGTCATCAACACGCAGCTGTCGCTGGACGACCTCGCCCCGCCCTCGCTCCTGCAGCAGGACCAGGTATCGAGACAGCTAAATTTATTCAGATTACAATGTGATATCGATTTATCGACCAAAACGAACGCTATTGCTATTGATTTTTTTTATTTATTTTGACCACAAAATTAGGACATACACATGTTAGAATATAAAAAGCGGTGTCGTCCCTAAAACACGTGGACACGACCAGCGAAATCAGGTAGATACAATAAACAGTGTTAATACAAAAACAACCATAAATTTAAAAATAAAAGCTATAAAGAATTAAACCACTAGAAAGAAGAAAAGAAATTATTGGTATTGTGTCCTAATTCTACTCTTAGCTGAGGCCAGCGAACCATGAAAAATGTCAAAACTCTGTGCAATATCATTACGGCAGCGACACAACCTATTAATTGGAGAGTTTCTGCCAACGTTTGTTCGACAGTGTGGGATGTGAAAACATTTACGACTTTTTAAACGACTCCCGGCACGAGGAACTTCTATGGATACACGTTCTGAAATTTCTGGACAATCCACAATTCCGATGATCACTTTAAAAAGGTACAGCAAGTCGTTGTTTACCCTACGACCGCTCAGAGATTTCATGTTGTAAAAGTTTAACCAATCCTCATATTTACCTAAAATTGCACATTATAATTTTTTAAAGATAAAAACTTTCTTTGCACTCTCTCCAGCCTCGCCGAATGCGTTAAGTACATTGGAGACCAGACACAACTGTTGAACTCCAATATGCTTCTAACGAGGCTGGTAAAGATAGTAACAGCGACACTAGGATTGGTAAGACTCCCCGTTATTCTGGAGATAAAACCGGAAAGCTTTGAGGATCTTTAAAGAAAAACACTTTTGTACGGATTATAGTTATTTATTATTGTATTTAAACTTATAATTATTTAGACATAATTTTAAATTTAACCAACAAAAAAGAAGAAAGAATTAATCGTTTAAAGATATAAGATGTATGTTATAATTTTTAATAATAAAAATAAATATATATTATTTTAATAGAACAGGGGGCAAACGGGCAGGAGGCTCACATGATGTTAAGTGATACCGCTGCCCATGGACACTCTCAATGCCAGAGGGATCGCGAGTGCGTTGCCGGCCTTATAAGAATTGGTACGCTCTTTTCTTGAAGGACCCTATGTCGAATATGTTCGGAAACACTTCAGTGGGCAGCTGGTTCCAACGAGGTTGTGCGCGGCAAAAACTGTCTTGAAAAACGCGCAGTTGAGGAACGGCCGACGTCGAGGTGATACGGGTGGAATTTCGTATTCTGCCTCGACGTCCGATGATGAATCTCAGCTGCAGGTATAAATCAGAACAACTCCTCTGAACACTCTCCATGGTAAATGCGGTAGAAGATGCAGAGTGACCCCACATCTCTACGCAACGCCAAACGATCAAGCCGCTCGGAGAGAGATTGGTCGACGACGATTCGAACCGCTCTTCGTTGAATACGGTCAAGTGGAATGAGTTGGTACTGGGGAGCCCCCGCCTAGAGGTGAGAACAGTACTCCATGTGGGGCCGAATTTGCGCTTTATATAGTTGCAAGCGGTGGCCCGGAGTGGAGTACCGTCTCGCCTTGTTGAGTACACCAAGCTTTTTGGAGGCTAATTTAGCCTTTCCCTCCAAGTGACCGCGAAACTGAACGTCGTTTGAGATGTCAACGCCGAGTATTCCAATGCTGGCTGCGGCTTTTCGAAAATAGGAGTAGCGATAAAGGGTGTCTTCTTGGGGCTTAATTGGACTAGGTTTATTTGACTGACATCTTAAAACGAGCAATTGTATGTCTAAGTTAATAAAACACGAATAAAATTACATTTTCTAGAAATGATTCCTAGCTAGATCGATTTGTGGCCCCCGAAACCCCCCATATACTAAATTTTAAGCCGATTCCGAGATCCCAATTATATATATAATTATATACAAGAATTGCTCGTTTAAATATATAAGATTTCCCTTTCTTTCGCACAAAATTGCCTATGAGAACTTTCCATTGTATTGTTACGACAATATTATGTTTTCAAAATTAATAATCGTTATCGTGACCAAACGGTTTAACAGATTTCTTTCAAATAAGCCTTAAAAATCGACTAACATATTTAATTATAATAATTGAACAATGTTTGACATATTTCTGGAAGAAAACTCGTAATTTCTTGTAGAATATATTAAATGACCCATTTAAAGCGAATTACTCCATATACCGTTTAGAATCGTAAGACAAAACTTAAGAATTTGTGCAGGTTCCCCTTGCAAATAAAACAACAAAATTAATGTGTTTCAAAGTCTTTACGATATCTATTGTTTATTGAGGCTCGTCTGTCACGTCCGCAGGATCGAGAGCTGCCCCGCTACGAGGGTCCGCTGGCCACCCCGCGCCACGAAGACCAGCACTACACGCTCGGGGACTTCGAGCCGCTGCCCCAGGAACCTCCGCCGCAGACGGACTTCGAACAGCTCTAACGCGATCGAAACAGGAAACGCCCACTCGTCACGTGTCTGAGGTGAATCGGGGAAATGTATGACAACGCAAAAACACAAGTTTCATATTAAATTCTATCTATTTTTGCCATTTTTCCTTTTGAACGTTAAGCTCTCCTTATTACACACTCCGTAACTGTCGATAGCACCGTTGTCTTCGTCTAATGTGATTCCGTCGAAACAGAGGTCGTAGGTCTTCCAGATGTATTTCCAAGAAATCTTCACCTTAGGCCCGTTTCTCTGCTGCGAGAGCTCAAAATGACGCGCTATTGACTTTTTCAACTCCCTCACTGTTGCGCTTTGCGGCACCTGGAAGACGAATGGCGCGTGTTCGTCTCGTTAAAGCAATTATTACGATTAATTAGCTAAATCCTCAAATTGAAACACTTACTATGACTCTTAATGGGGGTTCATTTTCCCTACAAATGAATATTGTAATACACTTTCCATGTTCTGCTGCAGTCTGCAAAAGGAGTTTACATAAGCATAATAAACTCTTAAATAGAATATAAAAAGTATTTCTTTTCCTCCCCCAGTTTCAATGTTTTTTATATAGTAATAATACCAACCAGTAATAATATTTCTTCTGTTATGACATCTAAAGGCAAATCGTTGAGCACAGGATCGGTACTTAATAATGTACAGAGAGATGATTTTGTCACTTCGACAACTTCATCGTGTGTCAAAGTGGTTACAATACTTTGCCATTTCTCCATTTTTTACATCGGATTACCGCTCTGCAAATATACAAATGGTTTTAATGTTTTTAAAGACACTACCTACTAGAAGAATGAATCCATAACTTATTTTAATTTAAATAATAATTAAAAAAATTCAGCTTAACAAAAACATCTGGTAAATCCAGGGTCTGAAGGTTCGAGATTTTCTTTTCACTGCCCGCCTAAACTGGATACCTAGTCTTAATGCAAAATACTCAATTATAAAAAATAAGATGACCACTATACTTGGCTATAACGGCAATTTGTGGTTTTAGGTAAAGCGGCGTATATTCAGTCGGGAACCCAATCGGCATACCAAAAACAGATGTCTCAATTTCCGTCTCCATCTTTCTTAAACTCAAAAAGCCTGCCCGCTCGAATGGTCTTACCAATGTATCAAAGCTGTGTACTCGAAAATTTGTAAAACAAAGCTGCCCCAATTAAATGTTTTTTACTTAAACCAATTGACATTTGAATAAGCGGAATCAACCGTTGGTCGCATAAGCGGATAAACTTTCCAATATGGACCGTCGATTTGAAAGCTCAAATTTTTTTTGTAGATAGTACTCACCAAAAGAAAGCGTTTTGTTCAATTAATTAATATTTAAAGAACTTGTAATGTCTTTGTCTAGAGGCAATTCATGAAAAAAAAGATTTAGGTAACTTAGATAAGTAATTATATGGCTTTCTTCGTTTATGTCTCATGTCGATGATTTTACAGAGTAATAAAACTCGCGTTTAAAATTTTACAGTAATTTATAATAAACATCAATTTCTCGCGCATATTCATATACTTCTGTAAAATTACCAACATAACAATCCTTCATATTGAATAATTTTTTTGAAAACCGTTAAATATCACACACGACGGCGACTCGGTTATGAATTAATAATGTGAGATATAACTGCCTTTACCTATATACGATTATAATACTATATATACGAAACAATTACGATCCATCTACATCGACAAGATTATACAGAAATCCTGCAATTGTTGTTATTTACTATTATAAATTTTGAAAATAATGAGCCATTTCTTTTTCCATGCATTTCCTAATTCCTTTTGACACTTGAGCTTGAGAGGTTACAAAATACATTAATTTACTTATATTGTGCTACAGACTAAGAAGATTAGGCAACGAATTTCGATAATCTATCAATCCTCAAAGCGCACAGAACACATCGTTATGTTAGGTAGGTTATTTAGGGGAAATCTTGTTATATAGTCTGTGGTGCTGTCAAATAACTTTCGAAAGCTATCATTCAATGGTCAATTGTCATAGTCACAGAAAGATTACAAAAAATAAGACTTGGCTGTATGGACTAACGTCCTTTGCCTTTCCCATTAGGGATAAATTGAAAAAAAAAAAAAAAGATTACAAAAGCGAAAAAGCCATACAAATAACAAAATTATAATGAATCATGCAAATGTTAAATAAATTGTGAATTTCTTAAATTTCGCTAGAGATATAAATATGGAAGCAGTACCAAAATTTGCTTTTATAAGTTTTGAGCTGAAAGTTAGCCCAGAAAGTACGCATTTTGGGCCAAGACTAAAACAAGTAAGTCACTTTATTAAATCATGTCTGTCGTTAAATGTTCATAAAAGTTAAAAGTATTATTATTTCAATTAATTATTTTACTTTTTAGTATATAGCAGAGGTTTATCGAGAGGATCCTGAAAGTTATGCGGCCGAAATGCATCAGTTAGAAGGCATGCGATCTGCTGCTGTGCGACCAACGGTTGATTCCGCTGGACTCAAAGCTTTAAACAGATACTTTTGTCAGCTGAGAGCAATGCAGAGTCGATTTCCGATGGCTAAAGGACAACCTGCTGCTTGCATGTTTGTTTGGTAATATTCATTTGATGAAATTTTTCTATCATTCTGTTTTGTATGGTTTTAACAATAGAGATATTTGTATTTTGCAGGAAGGATTTGTATGCAAATATGAATTGTTCATTGGCAGACTTGCGATTTGAGATGGCATGTATTCTGTATAACATAGGTGCTCTTCATACTCAGCTGGCATCATCTGAGACACGTACATCAGCAGATAGTCTGAAAATTGCATGTCAGCATTTTCAAAATGCTGCATGGGCTTTCCAGTACTTAAGAGAACAATACCCTCAACCGTCTGGGGCAGATGTGTCTTCAGAGATTCTTAAATTATTACAAGAGATATGTTTTGCACAAGCTCAAGAGTGTATATTAGACAAAAGCAGACAGGATACCAGGAAACCTAGTGTTATTGGTATGATTTGTAAACTTTGGTGCCAGATTAAAGTATTACAATTTAGTCACACATTAAATTATACATTTTCTGAACGGTACAGGTGCTGTAGCAACACAGGTCTTACATTTTTACAAAAACTCAATGGCTCTCCTGGGTCCTTCGACAGGCACAGATAACATCCATGAGATAATCGGCACCAAATTATACAACAACTGGTATCGCCACTTGTCTTTTAAGGCCTCCTACATTGGTTGCATTGTTGCTTTATATCAAGGTACAGTTTTTTGTACTTCTCTCAATGTTATTGAATGTTTTAAAGTTACTGAATATGAATGAGTTGTTTGTGTTCTGGTAGGAATAAGTGCTGAAGAACAGCAGAAAATGGGTGAGCGTGTCTCTTGCTATCAGCTTGCTGTTGATAAATTAAATGAAGCTAGAAAGTTAGCAAAATACATCGAACCAGTGCAAGTGACCCAAGAAGGTCTCACCTTCACGAATGATATAGTTGAGGGTAAACGAAAAGCCGCCAAGAACGAAAATGAGTTTATATACCATGAAGAAGTTCCCGACAAAGATATGCTAACTGAAATAAAGCCTGTGTGCTTAGTGAAAGCTGTGGCGATCGATTTTAATGACCCAGAGGTGAGTGTCTGTACTGAAGTTTAAATTTGTGATTGTGTTTTGTGGGTTGTGCAATGTCGAAATGTTTTCTTCGGGCGCAGGTAGCGGGCAACGACGTGTTCGCTCGGCTGGTGCCTCTGGGCGCGCACGAGGCGGCCTCGCTGTACTCGGAGCGGAAGGCGCAGCTTCTGCGACAAGTGGGCGCCCAGGCCGACGCCAAGGATCTAGAGCTCACCGAGTTCCTTTCGTCGCTTCAGCTCGATCAGCTTGACCGTCTAGAAGACGACGACCAAAAGTCAGTAGTCTCCTTATCCCATTATCTTATATATACTTATTTCTAAACCACCAGTCCCTCGAGTCATATGACATATTTAAATTCATAACGAAAGTAACATTTAATTTCCCTTTGTTCTGTCGGAGTTATTATCGCCTTATCTTGACGATATCGCAGATTAGGGTGTTGACTCTTGTTGTTCTTTATGTATTTTTTTTTCAATTTAAGTCTACGAAGTTGTACGTTCCTGGGTCATCAAGGTGCTTTCAATAACAGAGAATTTTAGTTTTACTATATGTTAACCACTCGCGTATAACATGAAATGATAATTACTAATAACAGTTGAAGAGAGTGCCCGCGTCATTTGCACAAAATATGTTGTTGTCTTAAGTATAAGAAAGAGGAAAATTTTTAAATGCCTGTATCAAAGCAAGCCAAACTACTGTGAAATTTATTTTAAAGATTTTTGAAATCAATAAATCGGGCAGCTACTTGTAATAATTTATTTTAAAAGGTACACTAACGAAACACATACGAACACTCAAGGAACACATACGAACACACAAGGAACACATGACAGACAAAACAAAATACTTGCATGTGCATCAATGACAAGTGTGCACAACATTTAGAGAGCAACATTACATTGATAAAGAGCAAAAAACTTAAACATTAAAGGTAAAAGACAACCTAGATTAAGAAATACAAATGAGCAATTTAACATTTTTATTGAGTATTCAATCAAAAGAGTATTGCATGTCCATTATTTATTGATAAACACTCGTCGACAGCTGTCCCCACAACATACCCTTTCTTAAAAAAAAACGTTTTTAATGATAAACGTTCTTATTTTTTTTTGTTTACACATTACACATATTACATAAGAAACATGTTTTAAATATTTCCTGTTTGTTTACACATAAAAAATACAATTACCTACACTAAATACACAATAAAGGGTTGTTGTTGCACGTGTATTGGTTGCTCAACCAAGCTCAACCAATTTTGGCGTTTTGGCTCTGCAGTAACTTCCACACAGAACCACGATGTCAAGTAGTACCGTACCGTACGGTACCGATTCAGTTTGTTTTCTACACTCTCTTGCAACGGAGTTACCTGGGCCTGGGCCAAAGCCACATTATTGTTAACTTCTTTAGATTTATAATTGCTCAAATTTATAAAGAGATTACCGTTAATTAATAATGCAAAAACAACCAAACAGTTGTTAACTGTACGTTGAAAGGCAGTATAATATTATGTTTTCTGCGCAATAACTCCTATTTAATAGCGTTAAACGCACAACTCAACAAAAGTAAATTTGTTATTCGATTGCTTAAAAATTTGCCTTTTTTATTAATCCATCTGCAATCAGCCTCTTGACTTTTATCAGATTTCATTTAAAAATTATGGCAATTAAGGAACACAAATTCATTTTTTTTTATTCCTTCCGCAATTCAACTGTCAGACTGCGGCAAGATTCGCCCTTTTCAGCCGATGCACACTGTCCGTCGTTTCCAAGAGGCCTGAAGCTAGGGTGTTGACGTCTTGCTGAAGTCTCATTTTGTATCGCACGGTTGATCTTTAAATCACTTCCTCGACAATCGCAATTCAGCATTTCGTGTTAATGTAAAGTGTTTTGTTTTGTACCGCAGGATTTCGATATTAGAGCGGCTTGCATATTGGTTTTATTACTGTCTTTAAGATGAGAAGTTTACTTTTTTAAACTGAATGCGAAATTTCTACCTAATAGCCAGTTCATGCTACGAAGCCTACCAATAGCATGCTCCTTCTTAGCTTTTATATAGCCTTGCCAAGTCAAGCGTTTGTCTAGGTGCATGCCCAAATATTTGGCTGTAGTTCGTTTTGGCAAAACAGCTCCCTCCAGAGTCATCGGTGAGCACTCTTCTCTTAGTGTGAACGTGACATGAACTGATTGAGCTGGGCTTGCTCGTATCCTCCACTTCTTTAACCATAATCCTATTTTGTCCAGACATTTCTGTAGTTTTGCGGATGCTACGTTTGGATTTTTATTACAGGAAAGGATTGCAGTGTCGTCTGCATAACTGGTATGTCGGCTGTAAAGATTGTATAAAGGAATGGACTCAGCACTGAGCCCTGGGGCACTCCTGCTTCTATTTCGCAGACTGATGAAAGATTATCACATTTGAACCGGAACAATACGGTTCTGCAAATAAGACTTCAGGAGAAGGTACGCAGTATTTGATAGATTCAAAACTTACAGAGGTGGCCCTTATGCCATACGTGATCAAAAGCCTGCTGTATGTCGAGAAATACTGCTGAACAATACTCTTCTCTTTCTAGGGCTTACCGTAGTTATAGTTATAGTAGTATTGCATGTTGTGCACGAAAGCCGAATTGGTGGTCAGGTATTACTTCTTGTTCTTTGAGTACTGGTTGAAGGCGACTAGTTCTAGTTTCTCAAACACTTGCTAGCTAGGGTAGAAGGCCAATAGGCCTGTATGATGAAAATTCTGTTGGAGGTTTTCCAGGTTTTTAATAAAACTATTAATAAACCAAACATTAGATGCACGACTGAATTAGTGTGTCTAACCAATTTAGTGCATGCTAAACAGTTTTTTGACCAAATCCCAACGTCACGATTTATACATGGCCAAAAAATTTACTATATAGACACCATTTTTCTAGATGAGTGTATGCCTGGATGTCCTAAATTACGTATTGCGTCAAAAGCTAATATCTACGATATAATAGTCTACGATAATTCTAAGGTAAGCACGGCCTATTATATATAGGTTGTTCGTCGATATTTCACAGAAAATAGGTTTGCTGCACATGGGCATAACTATTTTCTTGAATTGAGTTCGCCTATTAACGTAAATGATGATTTGTGAGAGCTCATCCGCACCATGAGCCTCTGCCAACTCCTCATAATTAATGGAGGTATGACAGTGTATCGTCTTTATGCGTGATAAGGAAAATATGTAATTTACGGCCTTCTATTAAATCTTTAAAATTACGAATAGTAAATTGTATTAATGCAACCATAGCAGTCTTGTTTAGGAGCGCGACAAATACATATAAAAGTAGTTGTTTAATTTAGAGTAAACTCTAATATAATATATAAAACATAAAATTTTGGTTAGCGTAAAGCTGTCTATTATCTGATTGGGTAGACTATTTATTAGCCGCGGTAGCAAATACTAGATATTTAGTAGATATTTTTTATAATTTCGATTATGCTGACCAAAGTTTGAATACCATTCTTACACACTGTATGCCCTAAATATTCAATTCAAATTCAAAGCCTTTATTGCAACTAATACAAGAGAGGTTTATAAAAAATATATATGTGTATAAGAAAGTTCCTTAAGGGTTTGTTGCACAGCTGTCCTCTTTTACAGCTTGCCTTTGTAGTTGTCTTTGCCACAGAGGACCGTTAGCTTTTATAAAGTCATCAGCCCACCGCGCACATGGTCTTCCTCTCCTTCGCTTGGTATTGTAGCGAGGTGTCCATTGAGTTACTTTTTTCGACCATTTTTCTTTCTAACCTGTCCATCTCCATCTAAGCCTTTTGGCTCTGGTCATTGCATCTTCCCAGTTGGTGATCCTTCGGAGATCTACAGCTCTTTTCATATGAATTCGTGTGAAACCTAGTATGCTCCTTTTCATACTTTTCTGGCAAGTGACAAGCTTTTGACTTGTGCCTTGCTTAGTGGTCCAAGTTTCGCAGCCGTACGTTAGGATAGGTAAGATGCAGGAGTTGAAGATGCTCCTTTTGATCCTTAGTGGGTACTCTTTATTCTTAAGGATGTTGATGAAGGAAGGACCAGAATTTTTGCCAGGCATTTGAGGTTCTTCTCTCTATTTCCTGCTGGGCTTGTTCTGTCATGGAGATGAGTTGTCCCAAGTATATGTAGGTTGTCACATATTCTAGGTTTCCGTTCTCTAGGATAATGGAATTTGGGGTTCTGTTTGTCATGGCTTTTGTTTTTTATTTAAATTTCTGATTTTTAAAACAAAATTTACCGAGATTAATAGATAAACCGAATTTACTAACACGTTCACAAACTTTGTCTAAATGTTCTTTATGTTCTATGTTCTATGATTACGCCTACGACAAAAGTAAATTAAAAATCAAAAGCTTGAAGTACCGAATGGTCCTTAAACCGTTGATAAGTTTGACTTGCGTTACGTAAGCCGAAAGTCATCATTGGAAATTCAAAAAATTCAAAGGGTGTCATGATCGCGCACGCCGCAGACATCGACAGCTGTCCCCACATTTTTGATGTATTTCTACTTTGCAATTGTCACTATTGGTCACGGATCAACAGTGGCTGCAGCAACTTACGCCTGAAAACATGGAGACTGTCAAGAGTAAGACTCTTGTATACATATTAAGTCAGCGGTTTGTTTTATATTGTGGCTCTATCTAGTCTCCTAATGTCAGAAATGTTTTTCTTGATGTGTCATCAAGTTCAAGGTCAAGTAGTATATAAAAAATAATCATTTAAAAATAGGATAGGCTGCATCTGGTAAAGATCGAAAGTGCAACATACGTTTATAGAAACATATTTCCTTTGTTTTGCCTTTTATGATATTGCCATATATTTTTATATTATATAGATAGATAGATATTTACTCCTTAGCTCTCTTCCAGCACATGTCGTCCGAAAGAGACAAATTTTTTCTTACTCATTAAGGTCACCCGATGTACTCCGATTATAGGTTTATAGCAGCGATCGTGCACTGCAAGAACTATTAATAAATAAAAATAATCGCGCTCGGGCAGGATTCCGCAGGAGGTCGTTGACCGGTGTGCGGCCATGAACGCCAACACGGACATGATCACCACCCTCGCCGGCTCCATGAACGCTCTCGCCGAACTCATCACCGACGTGGAGCACGCGCTCTCGGACATCGAGGCCGTCATACAGGTACTGCCTTTGACGACTGGCAAAAACGCGTCCTATCCCTTCGTTTACCGCATAATAGAACGACGAACGTTTCCATCTGGTAGGAAGAGAACGAGGCGGAGAAGCGGTACCAGAAGGCGATGGGGGCGCGGCCGCCGTCGCTGGTGCAGACTGAGCTGGCCAGGGAGCTGCACAAGTACCGCGAGGCGCACGCGCGCACCGCCGACAGCAACGCCGTGCTGCACAAAGCCATGACGCTGCACATCGCCAACCTGCAGCTGCTGGCACGTCCGCTGTCCGAGCTGCTGGCCGCGTTGCCCGGTGTCGCGCGGTTGCCCGCGCCGGACCGCGATGCCATGCGTGAGATGCGCCGCGTGCTCGCCAAGGCGAACGACATGCGCGTGCAGCGCCACGCCCTTCTGGAAGAGCTGCGCGTGGCACTCGCCGCCGACGACGTGACGCCTCGACTGCTGGCCGACCCCGCGAGCGACCGTGACCGCCTCTTCGACCTCGAGATCGAGAAGCACACGCCCAAGGTCAAGATAATCGAACAGAACTTGGCGGCCCAGGAGAACATCATCAACCGTCTGACCTCGCTGTACGCTGCTTACGGGGACTCGCGACGCCTACTCGCTGACGTACTGCGCAAGCGAGATGCCATGCTAAACGGTAACGCTATTCCTCCCCCCACCTCCTACGTCTTGCGCCGATCGAGAACTCTCTCTCTCACCGTCTCCGCCCGGGTTTTTCGCAGGTCTAATAACGTCGTACGACAGCTTCGGCGAGCTCGTCAACAAATCGACCAAGGGTCTAGAGTTCTACCGCAAGCTCCAACACAACTTGACGGCGCTGCTCGCTCGGGCCCGCTCCGTATGTCAGGTGCAGCGTGAAGAGCGAGCCCAACTCGGCGAAGCCGCTCCCGCCCCGGTCGCCGGCCCTGCTCCGGTCGTCGCTGCCGCTCCCTCAGCTGCGCCCAAGCTCAAAGACTATCTTCCCTACATGAAGAACAGGACATCGGCCAGGACCGTACCGCCGCAAGGTAGGTCTCTGGTCTAGTCTCGGTGTCCCTTTGAAACCTTTAAACGTCTTTGTTCTTAATTAAGTGGTAAAAGAATGTAATAAATTTTATTTTATTTTATATAATGTATGTAAAAGTTCTTTTATATCCATACGATCGATCCTAATAATTATGATAACATGATAAGTCGTGTCCGGCGATGCGATTGCAGTGAATCGTCCAGTTTGGAATAGGTAAATGAACAGACATACAAATTAACCCTTAGGTCCCTCGCAGCCGCAGCCCGCTTCGTCGCCCGAATTCTTCTGCCCCACCGCCACCCGCCCCGCGCCCCTCGGCTCCGAAGGTAACCGTATATTGACTCGTTGACTGTGTTAGAACTGTTCGCTGTCTAATTTCGCTTATGAATTTTAACTGTGTAGGAACTAAAATTAATAAACTTTTTCCGTTTTCTCCTAAGCCACGGACATCGGCCTCGTCGGGGGTCTCTCAGACGGCGTGTCGTCGGGAGCCTACGCCCAGTGTCTGCCCCCTTATGCGCCTTCCGAGGTCGATGCCTACCCGTACAAGTACGAGAACCCCCCCGACGGACCCGACGACATCCAAAACTACAACCTCTACGGCTCTCCGCGACAGTTCTCGGTTCCGGCGTCGGAAATGCTGTACCGCCCGTTCGCCCCCGTGGGCCCGACGCCGTCGGTCGACGCGACCTTCGACCTGAGCGCCGACGTGGCGAGGATGCACGTGGGCGGCGAGTACGCGCAGACGTACTTCAGTGTGCAGTATCCGGCCAGCAGCTGCGACGTCGCCACGTACAGTCGTGCGCCGCAGGATATCCACACGAGCAGCACGGCGCATGCGCCTCACGCTCTCAACTACCCCTACGCGCAGGTCGATCGACCCGATTCCTTCGCGGCCTCCCGAGCTCCGCCGACGTCGTCGAGTGCGTACTCGACAGTGTCGGTCCCGGTCCCTCTGGCATTCCAGTCCTACACGGTTCCCCCCGAAACGGGGGCAAACGTTCTGTACTACGACTCCAACTCTTTTACCGCCGGTGACCACACGCCCCGCTGGGCTGACGGCTCCGATCACAATCTGAACGTGAATCTTAGCGTTTCGAGCGGATTCGCTCCGGGCGCTCACGGCTCTGAAATGCTGCCGCCGGGCCCCTACGACGTCCCAACCTCTGCGGTCGACCCCGCTCTGGCTCGGCTCGACGAACTCGACAGACCTATAAGATCCCACGTTAAGGGGGAGGCCCTATCCGCAGGGCCGATGCCGATGCAGAGTTACGTGACCCTCGACTACGTTCCGGATCCGGTTTCCCAAACTCCGAACGGGGTGGCGAGCCAGGGGTATGGGGCGCAGTATGGGCAGAGCTACCAGAACCATCCCGGCTACACGTACAACGTCGCTACCGGAAACTACGACTACAGCTACGGCTCGCAGAACTCCTACTTCGCCTACGAGCGACCGGCCGACCCCGAACCCCAGAGAGACGCGGCGAACGCGAGTCGGGAGACCGGCGGCGTGTACACCAGCGCCGGACACTACGACACGGTGCAGTCCCCGGCTGAAACCCCGCAAGAGACCGCGCTGGACCCGGCACGGCACTTCTGCGTCCCGGCCCCGTCGGTCGACACCCAGGTCGCGCTCGCTCCGCCAGGTAAGATCGTCAATCTGTCGGATTAAACGTCGAAATTGCGCCGAGGGTTCTACGATTGTGTATTGTGAAAGCGTAATAAACGGGTGCGAAACGTTGATCGTATTTTATTTATCCGTTCCTATTCCAGCGGCGGCTGGCGAGAGCGCGAGCGAGCCGCCTCCTCCCCCCACCCCCGCGGTGGTGGAGGAACCGACCGCCTTCGATCTGCTCTCCGACATAGATTTCAGCGTCGATCTGAAACCGTTAACTCCCGAAATAAACGTCCCCCGCGTCTCCTCGATCCTCAAGCCGACGATCGCTCCGAAAGTCGCTCCGAAGCCCGCGCCGGAGGAGGAAGAGCCGACGATGAGATCCGCCGAAGGGAATCTTTTCTCGGACCCCGGCTCCGTCAACCGCTTCACCCAGGAGGTTAAACACTTACAAAATCTGGTCGAATCCCTGACGAACGGACCCTCTCTCGGCGAAGCGTCGACGTCGCTCGACGCCGACTGGAGACGAGTGTTGGACGTTTGCGAGGCGCAAGTGAGTTTTTTTATATCACTGTAATATCACGGAACATTACTATCTAATCTAAGTTACACTAATGAGTAATTTAAAACTAACCCAATTGGGTTAACCCAAAAGTAAATTTAATAATAAGGAAATTTACCATCAGAAGGTGTCTAATAACACTACTCAGTTTCATTTAACACTAATTCAAATGGTTTCATCAAAACAAGAGTCCTTGAAACAAATTTAGCAGGTTTGACAGATTTACTCGAGTCAATCTGAGATTTTACGAGGTCTCTCACGGTCTGTAGTTCATTTGCTACAACGGAGCCTCCGTGGCAAGAGGTGCCAGGCTTATGAACGCTTATGGACGATGTGTTCAGTGGCTTACTTAAATTTTGCAGACAAGTATGAACTTTATAAATATTTCGTATGTTTTCTTGATGGTGAAATGAAATAATGAAAACATGTGAAGTGGTTCTTTCAGCTATATCTGACGGCTGCATTTACAATTATAAACCATTGAAGGATAAGCAGAGTTTTCGCATTACTCTTATTGGCATACCTATGTTGGTAGCTTCAGTGTTGTGTTAAACTTCATCGATGCATTGTGCAAGAGTCTTTACTTTTTTTTAAGTAAAGAATCGTACGAATTGGTTCCTTCACAAAACCTCGCCCTTAACTATATTAATAAAAATTAGGTCAACATTTCATCGTAACAGGTCAGAGCGTTTCACTTTTTCAATCACGATAATTAATACGGACGTTTCCAAAGCAGCGTCTCCATTATGCAAATGCAAAATCTTGCATACAAGTTGCATGCAAATTGTAAATTAAAAACAAAACCTTTTAATTAAGTCGCAATTTGCATACAATTAGATTCAAACTTGTACGCACCCAAGTCAGCAAATTGCACGCAAGTTTCAAGCGCAAGCGCATGCGCTCGTTTATAGAGGGAAGTGTGCCGGATTACCATGTAAAAATGAGTCCTAAGTGTGATACAATAATATTTAAATACCACAGCGTCTTCGTCGCGCACGTCTTCTGTTCATAATATAGACTGTACAGCTAGGAGAACTAATTTGTATGCAAGCTGCAAGTTGAACAAAATAGTGTTTCCAATGCGGATTACTTGCAGGCAAGTCTTACGTCAGACATGCATGCAAGTACTTGCATAATGGAAACGCGGCTTAAGCGAAACGAAAACAACAACTGAAGAGGCGACGTCAGGATAGGCGCAAAGCTGTAAGCACAGATGAAGCATCGCCTGGAGCTGATATTATTTCAGCTTGTAATGATTTTCAGAAACAAGAAGACGCGAAAAGGTCGAAAGACACAGCTACGGATAGATCGCCCGACTCGAGATTGACATCCGAACTCGACGCCCGCTACTATAAGGTACGTGCGAGGTCGCATAACCCTTTTACGTTGGGCCGTTTAAACGATTATGTTTCCGTAATTCGACAGGAATTTCTCATAAGACTCCTTCGACGGCTAACTCGATTTATAGTTATATTTTGAAGAAACATATGAACTTACCTGTAGTTCAATTGCAGCAACTGACATCTCACGCGGTCCCCCTCATGATTTGTAAACCTCCCGACGACAAGAATATCGAAACGTTCTGGAGAGCGATGTTCGAGAAAAAGATTGGTTGCGTCGTCTGCTGCCAGACGGAGACGGAGACCGAGGTAAGTCCGTAGCTTCATCGTGGAGAGATCGCTCCCTCTCGTTCTTTTCTCAACTTCGCTTTTCATGAGCAGACGCAGTGCGCAATCTACGTCACTTCCGCCGGCGACGTCAAGGTGACATCGGAGCCTCCGCGTTCAACCGCGCATTGGAGCGAGCGCCGTCTGCGCCTGCGCGTCTCGCCTCACGCCCGAGAGCACGCGCTCTCGCTCCTCCGGCCGCACACCGCGCCCGCCGGGTAAGTTCGCCTCGGCAGTTACATCTCCGTTCGCGTCGCGTCGCCGACGTACTTCAAGTAGTGTTGTTTGCAGGACGTCGGACTCGTCGCGGGTGGCCCTGTGCGACGCGGCGCTGCGAGTGAGCGGCCAGGGCGGGGTGTGCCTCCTGTGCGACGGCGGAGGCCGAGGCGCTTCGACGGCGCTGCTGTTGGCCATCGTGTGCCAAGTGCGCGCCGGACGAGTGGACCTCGCCGGTGAGTACAGACTAGCATTTCGCGGTCGACGTCTATCACCCGTCGATAGAGCCTCAACATGTGTAAAATTATTATATACACGGGGAGCAGGACGGTCAGGTCAGGTTGCGATTTGAAATTCCAGGCCAGTTCTTCGCGTGGTATGCCGATTTTGGAACTGGCATTGTTTATTTGTTTGTTCCTCAGTATTTCTACAGCTATTCATTATATAATATCTAAACAATTGCATTATAGACAAAAACCAAAAGAAACCCATGTAGGGGAATCACACGATCGAAAGAATTGCTAAGTTTCAATGTTTTAATTCAGATACCTTATCGACGGGGTTGGCGTCTCTGAGTCGAGGAGGCGGCGCAGTGGGAGACCTCGTCGAGCTGCTTCGCTCGGTGCTCTTCTACGCGCAGGGTGTTTTGCGCTCCGGTAACGCCTCTTTCGCGCCTTGCGATCCATCTTGGAACCTCGGGTTTCGGTTAACATTCCCTTCATTTCGCCAGGTTCGACGACGTTCACCGGAGAGGTGGTGACGGCGCCGAGCTTGGCGACGACCCTAGCACCCCGGCCGACGTCACATCGGAATAGGTTCAGCCGGGAGTCCTTCGAGGAGATGCGGCAGGCGGCGGGACTGAAGAGCGGCGATATGACCGACCCTTTGAACTTTCTGGATCCACTTTGGACCCTCAAAAAGAAATGATCGCCGTTGCGAATCATCGATTTCCATGTAGATGTAAGATCTCAGCCCGCGTAGAGCCTCGACGCCTCGGGAGGCTTCAGTGTGCATATTTATTCAATATTTAGAGGTAAAGAAGGATATGTAACAAATGTTTGAAATTCTCTAAATGTATTATCGAGATTCGATATTAATAATAAACTATAATACACTGATGCCTCTCACTGTTGTCCTATCCCCCGATTACTAGATTTTTGAAGTGAAAAAAAAATGTGCAGCGTTTTTCTCGAAGAAAAGGGAGAGAGCGATTGAGAGAGAAGGAGGAGGAGCTGGAGGCATGGACAGCACAGCGAGAGGTGGGAAAGAGCCGTAGAGCCCAAGTTCCCCATTCTAACTTGCTCTTGGTCGCCCGCTCATGGCTGACCAAACCTAAAAAAAGTGCGGAGTCGATAGAACTCACTCCCAAAGCCATATCTCTAACCGTTTCAGAGATAGCTGATATATAATTTTCAATTTCAAAATTTTTTTAATTTTTCAATTTGAAAATTGATATATAGGGTAGGTGATAAGATACCAGTGCGAAAGAACTTGGATATAAATTTACATGGTTAAAAAATGGACGTAAGTATATACGTTCGAAAAACGATTGATTCTAAGTATATATTGATTAAGAATACCAAAAGCCTTGCTATAATAAGTTAATACTATCAGTGCATACTCAAGTAACCACAACGGGTAATCATTAATGAATGAATACTTAATAACTAAAATGTATCAATCTATTATCAGAACATAAGAGGAAAAGGAAAAGGTCTACAGAAAAGTCCGTGATGTTATATGTCGCGTATATTATCGGAGCTTTCCAGCGACGGAAATGACAATACATAATAAAAACCTGCTTTTCATCAGCATTGCACCCGTGCGAAGCTGGGGCGGGTCACTAGTTTACAATAATGTATTGTGTAATAACTTTGATATAATATGTTTATTTCTGGGTGTTCGTGGTTCTCAATTGAGTCTTTTCCAAAGTTACCTTAAAAATAGATTCCAAAGGGTAATGGTCGGTGACTGTGTAAGTAATGACTTGCCAATAACTTACGGTGTCCCTCAGGGAAGCGTACTTGGCCCAACATTGTTTCTTACATTCATTAATGACTTATGTGACCTCCAGTTGCTAAATGGGAAGATAATATGTTTTGCAGACGATACTGCCCTTGTCTTTTCTGCTAACAATTGGAATGAGGTATATAATTCTGCTCAGTCGGGTTTTAGCCTTGTTAATGAATGGTTGAGAGACAACGGCCTTACGCTTAATGTTGATAAAACAAAATGTATGCCCTTCTCTATTAAAAATATTCCCTCACATATCCATGATAATTTTTCTATCACAGCCCATACTTGCTCTTCAAATCAGCTTTGCCATTGCAAAAGAATTTCCCTCGCCTATAGTATTAAGTATTTGGGTGTAGTTATCGATAGTAACTTGAGTTTTAATTCTCACGTGGATCTTCTCCCATGCAGAACTCGTAAACTCATTTACATCTTTAAAACTGTAAGACTTATAGCAGACAATACAATTATCAAAGTAGTATATCAGGCTTTATGTCAGTCAATTTTAAGCTATTGTATCACTGTGTGGGGAGGTACTTTCAAAACCAATCTACTAAAACTTGAAAGATCCCAACGAGCAGTGTTAAAAGTAAGTCACTCCTTACCGTTTCTTTTTCCCACTAAAGAGCTTTATGCCTTAGCCGATGTGTTAACAATTCGTCAATTATTTATTCTCAAAACAGTTTTAAAACAACATTATAAAACTAGTTACGACCCCGAATTAAATATAAACAAGCGGATTAAACATAACGTTTGCTGTCCTATTTCACAATGGACAACTTCTTTCTCGCAGAGATTCTTTGGTTTCCTAGGCTGTTACCTATATAATAAATTAAATGGAAAAATTAACATTTACCCTCTATCAAAATATGAATGTAAAAAAACGGTTACTACTTGGCTGAAGACGTTGAGTTATGATGAAACAGAAGATTTATTAACTGTTACTCTGTAAAACACCAAATCACCCACACATACACACACACACGCACACACATACACATAGAGACACACACAAGCGCATGCGCACTCACACACCTAATTTAATTTTACATCTCTGTTTGCAGTGTTTTTCTTTTAGCGTTTACTCTTTTTTTTCTTCTATTGTATATATACAATGTATATACAATGACCTATTGTACGTGTCCCGGTCCGGTGGTGGAGAGGCTGGCTATCTGTCACTCAGGTCTCCTGTTACAGAGACCAGTCTCTCACATACACTTTCAAATGTTATCATCTTAGTTTTAATCATTGTAACCTTGTATGTATATGTGAGAGAAGAAATAAAGATTATTATTATTATTATAATTATTTATGTTGGCTTGGCTTGATGTCGATGTATGTTCCTCTGAGCTGGCCGATGACAGATATTGTGTGGTACGTAGGGATCGTGATCCTGGATTTTGTCGACGCATACCTTCGTTCATGTAAGGATCATGAAAGTGGTGTCGTAATTGCTTATTCTAAAAAACTCAAAATTTTGTTGAGACATGACTGGCAGTCCGACTGTGTCGAGGATTTGTGGGTACAAATCAGATTGAACTGCGATTTTACTATAAATCTGTGTTGCATATCTGCCTGGATATCTATCGGCAAATGCAGCTTGTGATTTAATTCAGAAATGTGGTCTCATAGTTGGTAACATGTCTGATCACAGGACTTGTATATTGGGTGATTGTAATCTTAGTAATGGTCAGCTGAAACCGGCTGTCCTCTGAACAATTACTGAGAAAAGTCAAAATCTTTGTATGACCTATTCAATGTCTACATTGCGACAGATAAATTTTAATAAAAACTATAAATAAGGGTCGAATACAAGATCTAGTTATAACTGACTGTGCAGACTTACAATATAGTATTATTTATTTAGAAGATTTACAGCACAACATAGAAATAGATGTATATATACATAACATAGTGGGCCCATTACAAATCTTCACAAATAGTCTTATAATACAAGAAGGTAAACATTCCAAATATTATAAATGTACAACAAAAAAAGAAAAAAGCAGAATTTAATTAGTTGACAATGAAAGGTTAACAATGCATTTCACTAATCATGGTTGAAATAATTTTGTGTTAAAGCTTTCCTTGCTGTCACCACACTCTCCGCGAACACATTTTAGTTTATACAGAAATATGATATCAAGCAGCTCTCTACGATGACGAAGCGATATAAGGTGAAAATGTAATAGACGATCATTGTAACTAGGAAGTTTCCTAGCCATGTTGCAACCATAGGATAGGTGTCATAAAAATCGCTTCTGTACATTCTACACTAAATTCTTCTGTAGATACCGTAATGCGGATTCCACACAGAACTGCAATATGCGAGAATACTACGTACAAGACATGTGTAAATTGTAGCTTTAGTGCTGGGATTCCTAAATTCCTTGCAGTTACGCAGGACGAAGCCCAACATCCTAAAAGCCCTATTTGTAATGTCATCTCGAGTATGGCTGACATTTTTCAGGATTCAAGTTCATTCCGTTACTACAACACCACATTATCTTGCTCATTTACAAGCATAACTCGACGTGGGCACTCTCTTCCACTGTTAAATTGCATTCATTCGATTCATAGCAATTAACATTCCATTATTTCGATCGTATTCTATTGTTATACGCGAGTGGCTAATATAGAGTAAAGCAAAATGCTCTATTATTTCAAGCCTCCGATGACCCGTACATTTTGGTCCTTCGAGTTATCAGGGAACAGCGGGTCTATCGCGTTCGCAATTTTCTTCAAGGTCAACGAATATAAATATTCAACACAGAGAGGCAAGCTATAATCTGTTCTCTCCCATCATTTTCAAAGATCCAGAAGGGTCAAAAGTATATCGCCGTCTTTTTAACCTAGAAAAAGGCAATGGACGACAATCTTCAAATTTTGTTTTCAGAACTTTAATTCTGAGAATTATCTCATTTAATTTGAGTATTGGTAATTTTACTGAGAATATTATTTCGCATTCGTTGAGCGTTTTTACCAAACCGTTACCATACGCTTTTGCTTCATAACGCATTAATGGTGTATTTTATCAAACAGTCATTTAAAAAGTTACTAAGTTTAAGTCTGGTTTTAGTGTCACGCCGACCGCACTCGCACCGTCGGCGCTCATATTATATCAGCTCGTAGTTCATCAGCGCTGAGACTCGCGTGGCTCGTTTTAGTATCGTACTGACCGCCTTACTGTACAGACGAAGACATGTACACGCTGATAGCTACGCGTCATTCAAAAACGCTTCCTAGAAGTTCATATATCTCGACCATCAGCGCCGACGGTGCGCGTGCGGTCGGCGTGACACTAAAACCAGCCTTATATTAAGCTTAATAGAAAATGCATTCTAAGCATTCTTTCACCGAGAGTCTAAAATTCATCAGACATTCAACAAAACATCGAAGAGTTTGTATGATAATAAGCAGCTTTATTTAGGTTTTTAGGATCATAGAATGTGGGAGCTATCTGATCACTAATACATACTCGGCATCCGACAAATGTGGTCTTGAGGAAGCGCTGAATCAAGAAATTCACGATGGGATTTAATTTTAAAAACATAAAGGTTAAATATCTTTGAGGATTAAGCTCGAAGTATCAAAAAGATATTACAATTAATAATTATTGGCTTTCTAGCCGCCATAGCTATATAGGCGCCAAAAAGAGAGATAAATCTTAAATTACATTCTATTTTTTATCATTAGCACGTAAACACTGTGTAAACAGTATCAATATAAATAAACAAATACATGTGTGATCGTACATGATCATTTATTGGGGGCTTTTACCTCAGTAATAATTATCTTAGTAATTTACAAAGGTAAAAGTAAATACACTTTTTTTGTTTAGGATTTAGGGCTGACAAATAAATCTCAAGAACAATCACTTTTTGATTAGATACTATAAGTAATAAATTACTCTTAAGCATTCTAAAACCAGGACACATTTTTATTTTTTATTTGAGATAAATTAAAATGCCAGAGAGCGAGACATGACATTAAAATTATTATTTATATAAATTAACGAGATCTCTTCTTATTCATATTTAAAATTATATATATCGTTAACGAATCTAATATCACGGGGGCGTCCGTCTACAGTCTACACGATGGTGAAGTACCGAGCGGCCTCGGCCCCGTCGACCTCCAGCTCGCTCGACGCCACGACCTCCTGCAAATGCGACCGCGACTTTAGCGAAACATGTCCGACGCCTTCGGTTAGCCTTCGTCGGTGAGAGAATGACTCACCGCGGCGTCGTCGTACCCGTTCACCTCCACCGGAATCGTCTGGCCGTCTTGCGTCAGGATCTGGACAAATAATTTAGTCAACTTTATCGCGAACGAGACCGATCGAAGATCGACATTCGGTCGGTTCCGTACCTGCAGAGTCTCTCCGTCGAGCGAGGTGACGGCGAGCACGGAACCATCTCGCATGCGCAGGCGCAGAGGACCGCCGCCCGCGTCGCCTCCGGCGATCTGCGAACGCCACGTACGTGCTTCGATCGTATTCGATTGGCCTAACTTCACTAGTGACATGAAATACCAACCTGAGGGATCGGGAGCGAGTCCAGTCGGTCGACCGGCGACTCGGTATACGACTCGCCAGTGGATGGCACCTTGGAGTTCTCCAGCTCCGCCTCCACCGCCTCCGCCGTCTCCACCGCCTCCTCCGCCTGCAACACAACTGGAGGACTCGAGCGACCCACGTCGACGGGGCCGAAGCGGATCGCCGGAAGACGGTCGTACCTGTCGGGGGTGGACGACGCGGAAGGCGGACGCGTCGGACGCCTCGTACGTCACGTAGATGACGTCGCCGCCCACTTCCTGATCGCTCACCAACATCACCTTCTCGCCGACTCGAAACGCGTCGTCGCTCGGGGGCTCCGGGGCCGGTGCCGCCGTCGGCCTCTCGGGGCCGAGCCGGAGCGTCGGAATTCTCCTCACCGTGTCGTTCCTGGAAGAGACGTCTCGTCGCGTCGGTCGTTCGCCGCTTCGCCCCTCGAGGAGCGAGCGGTCGGAAGTCGGCGGAGCGCTCACCCGTGCCGGCGCGCGTGCAGGCGCCTCTGCGACGAGGTGGTGAAGCGCCGGGGGCAGAGGGGGCAGGCGAACGGCTTCTCGCCCGTGTGGATGCGCTCGTGCTCCGACAGGTTACCCTTCTGGCTGAACCTCTTGCCGCATGTCTCGCAGGAGTAGGGCTTGGACCCTGGCGACGAAAGAGTCGTCTTTGAGCGAGAGGCTCCTCCGCCCGAAGGTCGCCCGCCTCGCGGCTCTACGTACCCGTGTGCCAGCGCATGTGCAGCGTCAGGCTGGTCTGGTGCGAGAAGCGCTGGTGGCAGACCTCGCACGAGAACTTCTTGACCCCGGAGTGCAGCTGCAGGTGGTTGCGCAGGTTGGCCTTCGTCTTGAACGTCGCCGAACAGATCTGGAAGCGTCTCTCGTGTCTGATAGGTGCCGGAGCGAAATTCGCCCGAGTGCTCCGCGACCCTTACCTCGCAGTCGAACGGCCGCCGCTTGGAGTGCACGAGCTGATGCCTCTGCAGCAACTGGCGATGGTGGAAGCGTTTCCCGCACTGGCCGCACACGTACTGGGTCGCTCCGTGCGCCGCCTGCTTATGGTACGTCACGGACGACGGATGGCTCAGCACCTGAGGGCAACGTCGCGATCAGACCCGCGTCCGCTCGAGTGCCGTTTCGGGCTTTCGCGTCCGCAGACCTTGTGGCAGACGTCGCAGGCGTATCCGGTGTCGGCGGCGGCTCGTCTCCTGCGATGCGCCAGGGTGTGCAGGGCCAGCGAGCGAGGGTAGGCGAAGAAGAGCCCGCACTCCAGGCACTGGTAGGGCCTCTCTCCGCGGTGCACGGCCTACGGCGAAGACCAATATCATGACTCATCGTCCGGGAGACACTTCGGTCTCATTACCACAGGAGAGACGGTGAAACCTTTATGTGCATGGACTTGCTCTGTTTGCTGCCGAACTTCTTATCGCACTGGGGACACTTGAATTGCTTTTTGACAGCTCCCGAGGGCTCCTCTCCCTCCTCTTCGCTTTCCTCCCGAGCCGGATCCGTCGTAGCTGGAAGGGCAAGGGGCATCGATTCAATCGATGATGCATCATTTGAACGTTGGCATTCGCAAGAGAGACGCGAGGTGACATCGATTAAAGGAAAAGCTATACTGACGACGCGGTTCCTCATTTTCAGCATTCGCTGCGTCGGCTTCTCTGTTCAGTTGCGCGTCCGGATCTTCCTTCATCTCGATGGGCATCGGCATGGAAGGATTCGTCACCGGCTCTCGCTCTTGTGGCGTCGATGGTCGGTTCAGGCTATTGGGCTGAAAATGTGTAACGAGGTCCGTTCCCGCTTATTATAACAACGATGACGAAAAATGAGGAAGGCTGCGATCGGCGAACTCACTTCGAAGAGCGGGTCGCGATGGTGCGACGCGAAGTGCGACATGTAGCGGCCCGCGGTGGCGAAGCGCAGACCGCAGAGGGCGCACTGCGACGGCTGCCCGGCGCCTCGCACGGCTGCACACGAGGGCAAAGGGTTAACGTGAAGACGGACGTCGGCGACGAGCCCGCAGGCGTAGACGCAGACGCTCTCACCTCCCTTGGGCCTGCCGCGCCCCTTGCGCACGTTGACCACCACCGGCTCCCCGGAGGAGGCGACGTGTCCGATGGTCTTCACTTCCGGCTCCGTGGACGCGCCGTCCTCCTTGGTCGCCGCGGCGTCTGGGTCGCACTCCGCTCTGTCTATGACGCCCTCTTCTATGAATATCTTTTCCAGCTCCCTTCCCTGAAAAAGCAATTGAACGCTTTGCTCCTCTATATCACGACGTGGAACAAATCTCTCAAACTTCTCCATGGATATCCACACTCGTTCAGGCACACAATATAGCTGGATATTAGAACTGAGCAGAATCAAAATATCTAGAGATCTGTCGGATATCTAAGTTGCAGGTTTTTTTGTTACCACTTTGTTATAACCCAGCCTAAATGAACCAGACTTGGTAAGTTGAGGTTTTGTACCTGCACGGCTCCTTTCAACCTTGTGGGCATCTTTCTCCTTCTCTTCCCATGACTTTCTTCCTGAGCCCGTTGAGCCTGTTGTCGGGCTTCCTCCTCTTTAGCCGCCACGGCAGCAACTGCCTCCTGAGCCAGCTCTTCGGGAGTCTTGAGCTTTTTAGAGGGCCTACCTCTTTTCCTCTTGGGCTTATCCAAGCCCGCCATCTGCAGACTGATTGGATGCTCCACATGGTAAATACCATCACTTGTATTTACTGAAATTACAGTCAGTAAAATTCTAACTTAAACCGATACTTACTCATGTTTATATCTGTTTAGTAAGATAATATATATAAATTATTATTAAATATTTTTATAGCTCATTTTAAATTTCTTAATAATAAATTAAAAAAATAATAACTTTGCAGGGATTGGTTCAATCTGATTTAACTTACTTTCATAAACAATTTTTTCAGCAATTACTTCTGTATCAGGAATTTCTTTTGTAATACTTTTTCTATATTCTATTTCTCTTTCGTGTAAGTCACGTAATATTTTCTGCAAAACCAAATGGATATTACTAAATAAAACTCCATCGCTGTTATTCGCAAACCTTACATATTAATATAGCCAAGTACCTGTCCTTTAATAATAAGGTTGAAAAATTCTACTGTTGCCTCAACCTGAATAGTACACCCAGGGCAAATCGTCCGAGGTAGCTGTCCATCATCAGACACCTGTAATCATTATTTTTTAACATTTTGAGAAGGCCGAGATGTTCATACTTAATTTTAAGAATCGGCAAAGTCAAATACTGGCGCGAGTATTTATTTCAGTTCATTACAAAATAATGCTTGGTGTAGCTAAACTAGTTATTTAATGAAAAATGATTCGTAATTATTGAATTTGTTTTAAAACCAACAAATACTGAATTGAAGTGATTATTAATTATATTTACATATTATTTTACAAAATGTCTTCCGCTGTCAGACTTCTTGCTTTTGTAAAAAGTCAAATCAAGTACGTTTTAATCTAAAGGTCCTTACCTTAAGTGGCAAATACGTATTAATTGTTTCACTTAATTCTTGATTATATTCCTCATTAGTATATAATAATGTTCCGTTATCATTTTCTTCTCCACAAAGTCTGCAAACTGTAGAATTATAAAGATAAACTTCCATTATTGAAGAGTAAAAACACTAAATTCAATTATGGCGTCATCTACTTCCGCCTACTTCATTGTGTCAAACTGACAGTTGATTAAGCACAGTATACAATCGCGATACCCATGACAAAGCACATGATCGTCCAATTATTATGCTATTATTTATATTTACTTTGTACAATTTTATAACAAAATATATAAAGGATTGGCTTTATATTATTTTTTATTTAGTTACATAATGTTTAAGAATAACTAAGTTAAATTTAATTAAGTAATACGGTATCGACGACTTAAATATCGTCTGCTTTTTGTAATCTGTTCTGTCATCTGTGTCATAAACAAATTCGTCATTCGGTACTTTTAAAGTTTGACAGCCCTTTCCGGTTAAGTTCCCGGGGCTAGTAGCCGTAGTTTTGGGTTTTATTATTTATAATCGCCCTTAATCTAATAAAATGAGGATCTATAAGGACATTATTACTGGTAATTTTATTCAGTTTATTTTGTAGTGCGATTATGTGCTAGTATTTTTAATTTTCATTGAATATTCGCAATTGACATTTGGCTATCATCACAAGTGAAATCTGGATTCGTGTCTTAAAGTCGTATGAGCTACGTCGAGCAATTAGAATAATTATTAACTATGAGGCTTAAAAGTGTGTTAATCTTTCAGGTGACGAGATGTTCTCGGACACATACAAAATGAAATTAGTGGATGAAGTGATTTACGAAGTGACTGGCAAACTGGTGACGAGATCACAGGGCGATATTAAAATTGAGGGTTTTAACCCCTCAGCCGAAGATGCGGACGAAGGCACGGACTCAGCCACCGAAAGTGGAGTAGATATAGTTCTTAACCACAGGCTTGTAGAAACATATGCCTTTGGTGACAAGAAGTCTTACACCTTATACCTAAAAGACTACATGAAAAAGTGAGTGATTTGTGACGAGTAATATAGCATTAAGCTAAATTACGAATTATTTGTGAAATGTACATGAATAACATGTTCATATGGTATATAATAAACAACAAAAAATTTTCAATGTTAAAGTTTGTATTGTTTATCTGATGATTTAATTATGAAACTAGTAGTGCTTTCAATGCATGTACACAACATTGAAAGTAGTAAATAGTATTGTTGAAAAGTGATGAAAAATAATTGTCTAGATATAAGTGAGATAAGTTTTGTTGTAGTAATGTGGCATCATCTAATACCATGGTCAGTTGTCAATATTGCACCTTGGAGACTACGATGCTAAAGAAAAAAACTTTAAATGAAATAACATTCATTTTATAGTGTCTGTTAATGAAGTGAAGCTTACATTTATTAGAAATGAGTGGTATAAAAATATGGTGACACACTTTCCCTTATTTAAAGTAAATTATAAAATTTCAGGTTAGTTTCAAAATTAGAAGAAAAATCTCCTGATCAAGTTGATGTGTTTAAAACGAACATGAATAAAGTAATGAAAGATATCCTGGGAAGGTTTAAGGAGCTACAGTTCTTTACCGGTGAATCAATGGACTGTGATGGGATGGTTGCTATGATGGAATACCGGGAACTCAATGGAGTTTCTACCCCAGTGATGATGTTTTTCAAACATGGTTTAGAGGAGGAAAAATTCTAATATAATATCTTAAGTGATACTCAGCATAATTCCAGACTAACGCCTATATCCTTTTTATTTATTTACAATCATGTCTGTATGGCTAAAATCGGCTTTGGCTACTCCCCGTCAAAAGGCTGAACTTTTGTAAAGATAAAATGTTGCATATTATTGTAATAAATTCAATGAACAAAAACTTGTCCCTTTTCATTTCTCTCATTGTACGCTTTAGCTTATGGAAAGGATTACTCTCTCACTTTTGTATGCTAATTTATTTCATTTAAAATGGTTTCAAATGATACATTTTAATATATGTTTTTTAAGTATACATTTTTTTTATTTTAACATCATATATAATATATTTGTCTGCATAGTGATGATCTTTGCTAAAAATCTATATATGCCCATAGAGAGTACAGGTGCCCATGAGACTGCAGCAAGGCAATCAAGCGATTAATTGGAGCAGATATAATAGAAATAGATTAAGTTTAATTTGAGGAAATGCAAAGTCATCTTATGCAGGTTCATAATTATATAATGGGTACCAAGCTGAAACCTGATACTTGGATGTACCGCGGGCGCACTCCAACTTGGTTAACACAGCTATTTCTATCAAGATATACATATTTGTTTGTATACTGGCCGACTTGACGAGAGTTGTTGCAATATTATTATTTAAAAGATTTAGGTAAACTAGTATATATATTTTTAATGGTCTTAATTGTAGGATTATCGGTGTAGGTATATTATTGTGTAGTTCTATCGCATTATAAAACAAAATCTTGATTGAATCCCATAGGTTCAAATATTGGGGTATTCTAAATGAGTATTTGATCAGTTGTTCATGTTTTTTTCATAGTACATATGTATTATGAAACGGGAAGAAACATCATTATATACCTAATATTGTTTCGGGTAACGGGTTTCTATTAAATAAAATACATTATTTTGAGGTATGTTATATTTATCGAGTTTGTATGTAGGTAATAGCTACAATAAAGTACGGAAGTGATCGATGATCTATTATTAAAGAGTTACGACGACAGCCGTAAACCACTAATCACAAATTTCATATGTATGTTTGTATACTTAGGCTTTATCTAGGCACTAACATATTAATATGCCATTACACATCGCTTTAGTCTTTAATTTCTCCGTATGTACAAAATTATTTCAACGCATCTTCAAGTAAATTGCTATCTGTCGGGTTCGGTTTATAGCAAAACAAGGTCATAATGTTAATTACGCACTAACACACCAGATGGCGCCGAGAAGACGGATCAAAATAAAAAGTAAGGAACAACCGTATATGCCTTATGTATTGCAAATGTTACGCATTACTTTAACATATTACGAAATGGCCCTATAGTTTTCTTCTCTGGTGTGAGCGTATATTTGAAACAACTAAACCACTTATAGGGATACTTTACAGATACATGCATATTATGTTAATTAAAATCATGAACCAGATGAGTGCAAAAAATATTTGTGTGCCTTAGATTGACCATACCTTGGCATGTTCTTATTTATGTTGCCTTGATAAAATTACACACACATATATATATATATATATATATTTAAGTATAAAGATCTTAACGTGACTATAATGGACAAGATACGCATCGAAGTGTTTGAAAAGATTTATAAAACCCTTTTGATAGTCTCTCTCAAAACGATACCCGATCAGAGAGAGAAATATTCTCGTTTTATTGGAATTCGTTACGATTACAATGGTCTATTAAAGGCAAAATTTTATACAATTTCTTAAATATAAAAATTAATTTTAATATGATTGAGCGTAAAAACGTGTTATATTAGAAAATGAGTGCTTCATATCTACAGAGTGTAGTGTAGGTACATATAACGCGGATAACATACAAAGTATAATGAGAGCGAGATGACGTCATCGGTCATCACGACACGAGAAACAGTTTAGAACAGGACCGTATTAAATTTAATAAATATCTCAATGTAGTATAAATATATTTACATTCGTTAATCGTTAAAGCTACCTAATATCTTCTTACACATTGGTGTCTTAACGCACTCTTATTTCTCTACGAATCAATTTATAAGACAATAGATAACGCCGCACTCGAAGACACACATCGGAGACGGGAAGGAGTCTCGGTCTCCGACGCGTTCCTTCGGGAGCGCCCGTTGAATGGAATGGCTTTTGTACAAAATGAAGTTTCTACGAGCTGCCGCTGCACGGCAGACGTCACAGATCACATCATGCACTCCTCACTATTCTTATAACGACTAGTCAATTGTACGCACGGAGTACTCTCGCCGGCGGCTTCGTATCGTCGGCGCGTGCGTTCATTTATTGCTTCACACTAGATCACTATTGCTCTATTGAAGAATTTAGTTTTATGTACAGACCTAATCTTATAATTACGTACGATACGAAACCGGCTCGCGGCCGAAAGTTTGACTTTCGGCTCTCAGCTTACATTCCATTGAAAAATAGATCCATCGCTACTTATTACTTAATTATTACATTAAATAATTTACAAATAAAGTACTCTCTCGACGAAACGTCTCGGGACACGCCGCACCGACGCCGGAGCGCCGGGTTCCTCCGCGGAACGTTCCCAGAAAACTTAACGGAATGAAGAATTATTGCTAGAATTTCAAAATCACAAAGTCGACAGGTTCGGAGCGGGCGTGTCAACACTCAACAGTTGAAGGTGTTCGAGTGCGAGCAGTAGTCGTCTCGCGCGAAGCCCTCGGCGATGACGGAGTACTCGGGCTCGCCGTAGTCAGCGTCTCGATTCGTCCCTCGGCCCAGCCCCAGCACGGTTTCTGAAGAACGCAGGTAGCCGTTTTCCTGCTTGCGCGAATAGCGCGCGTCGAGGTTTCGCTTGAAGTCTTCCGGCCGGCACGGCGTTCCGTTGCGCTTTGCCTTGTCGGGCAACGAGCGAAGCGATCCGTTGTTGAGGTGCGGCGCCGGCGCGCCGTTGTTGAGCGTCAGCGGCTGTCTTTTGCCGACGTAGGTGAAGCCGCTGGCGGGTAAAGTGCCCCCGCCGCCTCCGCCTCCGCCCGAGCGCGGCGGCCGGCGCACGGAGCCCTGGCCGCCCGACATGAAGAACACGCTCGGCGAGGCGTAAAGCTCTAGCTACAGTTCCGTCACCGGAATCGGCCTGAGGCCGGACGCGTGCGGGGGAGGCGCGGGGTAGTGCGAGGGGTGGATGCCGCGTACGATGCAGTCCTCCTCGGTGGAGATCGGCTTGTGATACTCCAAGTTTTTTCTTCCCTTGTTCCATTTGTAGTCCTTCAGTTTTTCTGGCATGCTCTTCCGATATCGGTACAGAACTAGAACTAAGGTCGCGACGAAGGCGACGCAGGCGACAACGATGATGCAGATGATCGTCTGTTGGCGTGAGTCGTGTAGGACGCAACCGAGGTCGTCGGCGTTGAGAGTCCGTAAATATTTGTCTTTAAGGTTTTCGGGACTCGCACACTGGACTTGTGTGAAATTGCTTTTGTCGTTTAAAAGGTCTCGGAGCCAGAGCAGTTGGCAGTCGCAGAAGATCGGGTTGTCTGTCAAATCCAGTTGCCTCAACTCCTTACCGATAAAAGTTGTTTCGCTCAGAGCTATAATGGCGTTGTCTCGCAACGACAGATGCTTCAATTTAGGAAGGCCCAGCATGCTCCCCTCTTCTATGATAGACAATTTCTTGTTGTTGGATAGAATAATTGTTTCTAAGTTTAAATTGTCTTCAAAGGAACCTTTACTTGTTCTCTCGAGCTGAGTCGCACCCGTTATATCCATTAATCGTAAGTTCTTTAATCCTTTGAAAGAATGAATTTCCAAAGCGATAAAGTCATTCTGTCCCAGGTAAAGTTCTTCTAACCGAGTCAAACTGGATAATTGTTCTGTTGGCACCGCTGTCAAGCCATTACCGAATAAGTTCAGACTTCTTAGACCTGAAAGACTTCTGAAAGCGTACTCGCTAATATTCGAGAGACCGGCTCCGTTAAGATCGAGTACAGCAAGTCTATTGAGTCCGGCGAAAGCATCGTCTGGTAGATAGGAAAATGCATTCAGCCCCACGTGTAGCTCGGCCAGGCTTCCGAGTAGAGTAAAGGACGTGGTCGGCACTGTACTCAGCAAGTTATCGTCTAAATAAAGAATCCTCAACGCCGATAGTCCAGAAAATGCCTTTGGGTCGATTCTGGATATTCGATTCTGTCCTAAGTTCAGCTCTTCTAGGCGCGGCAGTGTGGTGAAGACGCCATTGGTAACCTCTTCTAAAAAGTTGTGTTTTAAATTTAACACGGTGAGAGAATTGAGTCCTTGGAAAGTGGCGTTGGAAACGGACGATAATTTATTATGATTCAAATGTAACTCTTGTAATTTCTTCTGAAACGAAAACGACTTCGGGGGTATATTAACGAGATGGTTCTGCGATAAGTCTAGGTGTTGCAGCTCAGTGTAGAACTGCAAAGATGCGTCTATAGTCTTGATCTTGTTGTTGCGGATGATTAGCCGCTGGATCGAGGGGTTGAGCGCAATGGGCAACACGTCGAGGCGGCTCTCCTCGCACAGAACCACCAGCGTGTCGTCGTTACAACTGCAGCCGCCCGGGCAGTTGGCCAGTGCCGCCGCGCCTCCGCTCCAAATCAACAGCGCCATAGACCACATGATAACCTGAAATACATAACATTCCAGATTAAAAGACAATTTAACAACAAAATTTGACAATAGTGATTCGGATGAATAATTAAATCGATAGCATTTAGCATGCGAATGTCGACGACGTGTTTTTCATGAAAAAAAAATGTAATAGGTATTTTCACATAATATATGTGAATATATGTGAACAATTTCATACACTCTTGTTATCTTTAAATATGTGGGACCATTTCTATTTCCCTAAAAATACACACGAATATCGTTAAATGTCGTGCGAGTCGATAACCTCTCCATTATAAAATAACGGAATCAATGTAGAAACGGAACTTGCTGAAGCCGAAAGAAAAAAGTAAAAATTATTGGAATGGGAATTTCGCGAAGTTTTAATTTATTAAAATGCGCTCGTCGAGAGCCCGGGGCGGAGACGGGCAGCTTCTTTGCTTCAAAGGCGAGCTCCTTTATTACTTTTCCCTTTACAACAATTAGCAGATCTGAGCAATGTAGAGATTTCAGCTTCGGATTCGCGGAGTTAATGACGTTGGCGGCGATTACCGAAGCAACATCAACAGTCTGTGTTTTACAAAGAGGCGAGTTTGTCGCAAATAAGTTTATTATTCACTGGATAAAATCCAATTGTAGCGCGTTGCTTCGTGAGCCAGCATTTCGTTTTGCCGGTCCATGCATGTTATTAATCGCGCCGTTTCTCGAGACTTATTTGCAATATCATTCCTATTTCAGACAAAAAAAATTGGCGAAGTGCAACGAGTAGTAAAGGAGCCCTCGGGCCTAACTAGGCCTCTAGGTATGCGGCCGCCGGTCTGAACCTCGCTGTTTTCAGACAAATCCAATAAACTGGTGTATTTCCACGCGAGCTCTTGTTTTATGAATGTCCCGTTGTTTTTGGGAAATCAGTTTTCTGTTAACAATTCACGTGTACGTATAGATTTTAGCGAGAGCTTTTGATTTATTCGACGTGGATTACGTTCGTTCAACGAATACTTGTTTCGGAAATGTTCGCGTACAAAGGCTTAATGTTTTTTCATTTGTATAAAAGTACCTCTCACTGTGTTTCATTTAGTAAAGGAAATCGCTTTAAGTCTCTGATAATAATTGTAAAAATCAACAGAAAAATAAAAACAAAGCGGACGAATACTACTGTTTTATATTTATAGCATTAGAGAGGTGCCGTCTATTATCCGACAAAGTGATCAGTCGGACGAGTCTGAGTATTTACGCCATAATGTGCGGAAGACCTTAGAAATAACATTTTTTATTAGTGCAATACCAAAGTTTCGGAAGTGGTTGCATTAAAATAAATGAAAAAATAAGAAGGCGGCCACTATCCCCATTCCTTCAGCAAAGGATAACGTTACCGTTATTCAAATTAGTGAATTAATTTGCGGGGTTTGTGATTAAAAATGCGAGAACCGAGCGTCGGATGCGGAATAACAAGAGATCCGGAAATTAGGCCGACATGACATAGACTGGATTGATTAAAGTAATTTCAGTACATATATTGGTACTATTTTGTTTGTAAAGAGCAAATAAATATCGGTTGGTGTTTTCCCATTGCCGTAATAGCAATAATTCGAGATGGAAACGACAACTTATCATGTTCTCGCTCAGGTTAGTAACCGAGTATGTACCTCGTTTAATCTTTTAAAATATTCAGAGCAGAAATGCTACAAAATTAGCTCACATCTTTTACTTTAAAAAGTGGTGCAGGTTGCCAAAAGTGGCTGTTTGACGTGTGCGAGGCTTCAATTTTCACTTTATCACAATTTGCACACGACATTTCATTTCTACTTCGCCATGTCCATTTCGCATCATAAATTGGAGCATTTTTGAAAATACGGTTAAAACTCTTATGTTCGATTGCTTTAACTGCTTTAACAAGTGTTTCATTAATGGCTAATAATAATAAATAGAGCTAGGCACCTGTACTCTAATTAATTTCTGGTCTCTCTTTCATTCACCTCGGCATAGACATCTTTGTAATTCTTGATGATCGTTATAGACATCTCGACAAGTCGATGAGTAGGAAGGGGGAATCTTAAGGAAAAATAAAAAAAATTGAATTTTAAAATAATGTAATAAAGAAATAAGATCAAATGGTTTTAGAGATGGAACAAGGCTGAGGTATAATAATAATCAATTTTGAAGAGCAGGTTTCCGACCGAGCTGTAACTAAAACCAATTTCGGAGGCTCGGGAGCTCTGATACGAAAAATAAAAGCTGCCATGGTCGTCCCGGTTATTACAGTGGGCATTTTGCGAATATTTGCGTTTTCCTGACCATTTCCCTTTGATATCCGTTAGTATTGACTATTCAAAGAACGAGGGATCATAGAACCCGGTCAGAGTACAGAGTAGGCTCGCACCTCTAGCGGGGATATACATACTAGTAATTTGAAATATCTACATATTAATATAAATAAATCAATCGAAGTGCATCAATCCAAGTAAGCTCGTCATAGTAGGCGGTAGTGAGTGATATTTAAATAAATATTTGGATCCCGTCAAGCGAGTATTTGCTTTAGTTTGAAGAGTCCGGCGCTGAGCGAAATGTATTTCCCCGCTTCATTTGTTGGCGACAAACGTTCGGCAAATGAGTTGGGCATTATGCAGATTTTGTACCTGGGGCACGCAGCCGGCCGACAACAGCGAGCCGTTTAATCGGAAACTGTTAATTGTCGGCGAATTGTCGGGAAATCGTTGGTGAATCGTCGGCGATTTGTCGCGTAAATAGACGGGTTCGATGTATGCGGATTTAATTACGATAACTGCAACAAATTGTACGTGAAGCTTTCGCCTTATCAATATTTACGCCAGATTCATTGCCCAAGGCTTACGGTTTGTGTTTTCAACGTGTTTAAAAACTGATTTTTAATGCTAATTAGTATTGTAATAGTGAAGGTGCAATAAAATACTAACGACGAGTTCACAGAGCATTGGGTCTAGTCAAGGCGGCTTAACAGTAGTGTATGTAGAAAGTCGAAAACTAAATTTGTATGAAAATGACAGTACCAACTGTCGACACCAGCTGTAATTTTCATACAAATTCGAATTTTAGAATTTTTAAAAGTTAAAATACTTACACATAAGAAATTCGACGTGATGACCTCAAGAAGCCTGGTCGCGCAGCGCGCCCGTGCCATCTGGGGGTAGGGGAGACATAAATTAGTCGCTGCACCCGATAATTTCAATCCGACAAATTGCAATCGTGTTTGAGTTGCAAATGTCCCTCTACCTCTACTTCTATGAGGGGAGGTACTCCCGGACATCTCCGCGAGCTTTAAGAGTTCATTCATATATCATGTAATGGTACCACTAACCTTTCCATTTATTAAGCTTTTCATTGCGATATAATAGAGTAAAGTACCATAAAAAGGGATTGATTATAGAATAAAGAATACAATCTAATTCTAAGTTTCATATTTTAAAAAGTCTCAGTAACAATGCTCCGCCTAATTTATATGTCATAATATATCCAATCACTTAAAGCGAAAACTATTATGACATTTAATTTTTGACGGACTTTGTTTTGCCTCCATTAACAGTGTAATGGGAGGATCATCAAGCACCGAACCAAAATAGTTTAAAATCGAACAGTTTTAATAATTGTCGACGATAAGTTGAAACAAAAGCAAACTTTCCTCAGAAACGGACTTCGATCTTTGTAAACATCTCAGTTCACACGCCGCAAAATGTGAAATAGCGGTCGAAAGTGAAGATAAAATACAATTTTATCACACAAAGTGTACGTAGCATGTTGACAAAGGCTTTAATGCTTGGGAGTTAGGACCTTTGTGGAGGCTGCTCGTTGACCTCACCCACTGACAAGACGCAATAACTTAAGTGTATGGAGTCAATACACACTGCACAACACTAAGAAATGTGGCACTCGTAGCAAAATAACGGCTGAACAGTTATTTTGATGATTTTACATGTATTAAATCAAAGTCAAACCATATTAAAATAGAATCGTTTTGTAATATTATTCTTTATTATCACCGACTCCGAGTTCAAACAAAAGAGCAAAGAAGATCTAATCTGCTTCATGTTCTTGTAAATATAATACGACAACTAAAAGAAATGTTAAACAAAGAAACGAAACAGCGAAGTATAAGTTAATTTGATAAATGTTAGTGCGATACGAAGAATGAACTTACGCTCCAAGGAGTTGGCAGCGGTCGTGTCTGTGGCCGCGAGAATTCTCACTGTACCGGTTTGAAACTAGCGTTGTCATCGCCGGCTTTTTGTTTTGCATTTGTAAATACCTTGTAGAGCTACGAAGTGACGTCGCAAATTACTTTCAGCGTGTTTTGGAAGCGGTAACGAGCGGGGGCCGCCACAAACAAACCGAGCCACTAAAACTTTTCGGAGTCCACCTCGCGGTGGAATTCCGTCGCGTCACTGCTACGGACCACTGTTCTATAAAAGTATTTAAATATGTATGTAGTTCTCCGCTAAAACATTTTTTCCTGTACACGTTCCTTACAAATACGCTTATTCTTCACTGTCCATTCGCTCATTCACGGTGTGATTTATGTTTCTTGTACGAGATACAAATATAATACGAAATGCGAATGCCAAACGGGCAATTCTTTTAAAAGTGTACCGTAATAAAAAGCTTTCTATTATATTTACTATGGGAATTTAAGCCATGGTTGTAATAGCTTCTGGTGGTTGTAATGCCGCGTCATTACGATAATTCTGGAATAATGAAATCATTATATATACGTATGCCACGTGCTTCTGTGAACACGGTACACCTGTCATTCATCAAGTTAAAAGACATACAACATTTCGTTTCCTATTCTTATTAAAATTAGAAAACATGAAGTTGGATATTTGGACATAAACTGTTCGGTCATAAGAAGGCAGAAGTGATAGGTTTTATGTTTTGTTTAGAAACGCCATTTCCTCTTGTTACAGCGACGCTTATCCGGCCGTGATCCGATCGCGAATATTTTCTCCGCAGCGCCCTAATGGGGTACTATTTCCAATACTCGCCTATCAAAATATATTGTCGGATCGTTTAGTTCGGAATGCTCTACAAGTAGGGTATGAGAGGCTGGGAAATAAATTTTCCCATTTATATGGATACAGGTTCTTTGGTTAGCGATGATAGCGTTTTGTATTCGTCGTATTAGGAGGAAAATAATTATGTATAAATATATTTCAATCGGTCAATAAATAACTAAGGCGCTTTCACCTATACCTCAAGAGTACATAAGGTCACGGATCTGCTACGGACAAAAGATACAATTATAATATATGGAAGACGGCCTTACAATAACAGATAACACGGCAAGCCCACTTTCTAGATCGCAGATAAAAAATCCATTAGCGGGCTGTAATTACAACGAGAACATTTGCTGTATACCTGCTTCTATATTAGCAGAGCGAATTCTGAATCGAACTTGAAGTACTTACGTACAACGAATAAGAGTACCAGCTTCTTATTTGATTTATGTTAAATTGGTGTCTTAAGGCTATTTGCGAATTACGTTAAAATCTTACGTTAACGAGTCTTTTAAAGCAGCCACGAGTTCTTTTGATGCTTTTGAAGTCCGTATTAGATTATTAATAACTGCAACGAGGCACTATCTACATTCTCGCGACTTTAAGATAATATTAAAATATGAAGCGAGTTGGAAATACAGGGTTCGTAGGAAGTAACATTGTTCTCAGTAATGTTTCTACCCTCTAGCAAATTCACTCCGTTTCGCGTGATCCCTAATTTCAGATACATCTCAAGGCATAAATAGGGGATTAGGTCGCGTAAATAAGCACGCGTCACGGAGCTTGTGTCGCGATAAGAGCTCCCCCAAATTGTCTGTGGGGTAAAGGATACACGAATGCGGCCATCTTGCTAACAAAGATAGCAATTCCCCTTTTCTATGTCTACAAATATAAACTTTGAACAAAATATAGACTTAGTACAAGCTTTTAAGAAAAATAATTTTTCGAATCAATGAATTTAATCAAACACCTACGTCGCACAATGTCTCGGCGTGAGCGTAAGTGTATCAATAGATGATAATATTTTCTCGTTTGTGCGTGCGCAGATCGCTGATAACTTTGTCTGCCTTTGTATTGAACTTAACTGTACTTTGACGGCTGCGGCGCTGAGGAACTTGCAAACTCACAACTCGTTTTCATATTGAGTTAGGCTTTTGTTTTCGCCATCCGAATCACAGTTCAACAATATGAACGCTCCGTCATGCTTCCATAAATGTGATGTGTCTTATCTAACTATTATTATGAAATTTGTATTTGACTATAATATGAACATGGCAATTCACTTGTTCTACTGCTCATTTTGAACTTAACAATGATTTAGCATCTACACGAGAGACTTTAAAGGAGACATCAGGTTAACAAAGTTTCCAACTGACAATTCCTTACACTGTGGGCGGGTTGTAACTCGGGAAACACGTATTTTTACAATTTCATTAGCGAGCCCATACATCTGTGCCATTCATCATTCGTTCGGTTTAACAAGGAAAGGTCCGCTAAGTGCGCCATTAAATCCGCCTGTTACTAATTCTGATCGGGATAGAAGGTAATTTATCAGAATTATTAGTCCTTCAGTCCTCAGCCCTCCGTAGACCGAGGTGGGGGGATTGGTTCGCCTGCACCCGACAATTTTATAAGGTAAGACCATTCAATCAAAAGAAAATGTCAGCGAATTACTAATTATGTCTCAAATCGCTTTTGGGAAATATTGAATAATTCTTTTGATTAATAGGGTTTGCGACGGAATTAGGAACCACGAATTGGCACTTAGCAAAACCCGGAACGATTGCCATCGACCGGGTGATGAGAAAACGACCAATGCGCAGTCACTAAATCTCTAACATATATTCATTTGTTATTTATATACATCTCATGAGCTATTCAATGCCGAAACAACAAAGTAATTCTTTGTGAAAACAAGTTCCAAGTACCACATTATTGTCCACAAGATGTTGCCGTCGATAAGTATCAGAAAGTTTACATTGTGTCCACCCGCCCGCATCGTCGTCAGCCTGGCCGCCGCCCGGAGCCTTGCCAGCCTTATACCGACACTTGTACGCAACGACGAGATAATTTACGTAATGAACACAATTAAAAGTTGCCGAATTATAAGCGTTTCGACAAATTCAATTGTACGTGCGAGTTCTAACTAAGGTCACTCGCGGAATTAAATTACTAAGTGTCCTTCTGAACACTAACTTTAGGAACGAGCATTCATAACAATAATCCTTTATTTGCCAGGATGTGGTGTCAGTATGATTTCTAAGATCTTTCAATGTTTTCAGAAATATTATATTTACTATTAATTTCCTCAATAATAATATCATATCTTAATAGTTAATATAGAACGATAAGCAAAAACTGCATAATTTATGTTATGTTAGTAAGCTGTTGACGAACAGTTCTTTGACATAGTTTTTCAATGTGTACCAATTAACATTTCCAATTACAAAGTTTATTTGTTTATTGTTATTTATAACCAATTATTTTATATCGCAACTTAGCTTTATTTTCAAATTACATTACGTTTGGTCATATTTATTTGTAGATCATTCGATTCCAACCATGAACCGGCTTCGTCTAGGGAATTTAATTAGCTAATTTTTAAGAGTTGTTTGTTGTTATTTATTATTATAAATAAAAGACTGACCAAATGTTATACATATTGCATATATACGTATTTAAACAAATTGCTGTAAATCTATTGCCGGCCGGTATATAATATGCAATCTGCCGACCCACGTGATGTTCGCAAACATTTCAGATCTGGGTCAGTGGTACCTTAAGTTGGCCTTCCCTTAACCTTAAGTTTAACGCGCTAAATAAAGATTTGTTCGGTACAAATAGTTTTGTGGCCATCGTAGTAAATGTGCCAACATTATTGATAATTTTGCTTTATTTTTTTGAAGACAGGAAATTGGGAATTAAAACGTTACAGTTTGAACCTTGGTTGTAACGTGATCTTGGTCTTTGTCACGATTCAGTTAGTGCGAGAGAAATAAGACGAAACGATGAAGCAAATTTATTCGAACGAGAACAAAAACACAACTGAGAAAATGGAATAACACGTCAAAATAAAGACAATTCTCTAAAAGGAAGCGCGGTCTTTGTGGCGAAAAATTTAAAAATATTTGACACGGACCTCGGGGAAATCAGGGAAAAGCGCGAAACAAACTGTACTCTGTGGATACAAAGGATTTTAATCTTTACACTTAAAGCAATAAGGCTCGTTGGGAGCGCAGAAATGCTTTATTAAGTTTACGCCGCGAAATGACCCAGCGTTGTTTTAGCCGCAGCTTGAGTAAATTTGTTAGCAGCCACGTCATTTCCTGCGTATTATCTTAGCGATACATATTTTTCATTACTTTATATTCTGTAAAGTGATTTAATATAATATGAGCTATGACTCTATCAGGAAAGTATTAAGAGAATCATTCTGGGAATTCATCGCAGCTTTTGAAGTATGCTCCTTCAGGAGCGATACTTTTAAAAAGAAAACAAGTGGCTGGAAATGGTAATTTGGTTTAGGTAGGAAAAAGAAGTCGGCCGGAGTCATAACTAATGAACGGCGGTTGCTGGATGGAATTTGTTAAAATTTTGGTTTACAATTCAATCATTAGCATCATCAATCATATAATTAATCATTGCGTAGGCGTTCAATTGTGCAAAATCTTGCTTCTTTAAAATGATATAGATAAGCCAATATAACATACATATATATATATATATATATATCATAAACGATACAGCCAAATTAGATATTACTTAGTTAAATGATTTTTTGTAAGTATTCCATGTTTGGCTATATTTTTAGTATATTTAGTTAGCTTTAGGATCGAGAAATAATTAAACTATAAATATATGTATATATGGCGTATCATTTTCGTTGCCTTGTTTAAAGGCGGTGAAATTCAAAATCCCAAAGCGTCCGGAACGACGGAAGCTCAATGGGGCGATTTGTCGCCCTATCCCTGATATTGCTTAAGAATTCACAGAAATTTCTTATTTCGAGTCATATGCACGAAATTCGGATTCGCTGTTATGATTGCGATATAAACGAGACGCTTGTTTTTCCTCAGAAAATTTTAATAAATGTACCATACAATACTTTCTGAAGAAATTCTCTTTTATAGACGACATTTTGTAAACGTAATCAAAGTAAATCGCTTGGCTTTATATTTCATCGAATAGAATTATCGTCATTTCGTCTAGCGCCTTACTTATTACTACAGCACATTGGCTGCTGACCACATGTTGACTGCGCGAAAGAAGAACAGAAAATATTATCATTGTGTGATTGTTGATGTTTCAGTTTTGATGCACCGAAGGTAAAGATAAAATATACACCCTTTTTTCTCTTTTATAAGTATCAAATAGCAAAAAAACATTATTAAAATTTATTGATTATTGTTAAGTAAATATACTTACTTATTTTTCGAATTATCCAAGAATTTAATGTTCTGATAACCAAATAGGTTAAGACGCTTTGCGGCATAACGCGACATTAATAACGTCGAGTGTGCGGTCACCCGGCAATTGAACTGCCAGTACATCTGTTGTCTAAACTCGTGTCATTCAATTACATACGCAATTATTGGTGATTGGAGCTTATTGACTGTCAATCATTTTCATTAAAAACCGAGGATCCTTAGGATACCTCAAAAGAAGTGGAATCTACTGTTATGATAGACAGAACATTCAGATTTAATTGTATAAAGATACAGGACAGTTTACTGCAGCCGCTTCGAAGCGGACTAAATCAGTAAAATACGGGATCCTCACAAAACACATGAAATTACACAAAACAAAGGTGTCGTTCGAGTCACCCAAGATGAAAGTAGAGGGCGGCAGCTATTTTGACTATAACTATTTCGACGTTGTGCACGCTCTCACGCCCTAATTGCATAGTTAATCACTGGATATAATGCTACGTTCGGACACATGCATACATATTTATCTAAATTCTATGACACGATAGCTCCAGTGGAAATATTAACACTTGATTGATCTTGCAGTTATTACAAATGAATTGATAACTGTTTTCCATGATCTTCCCTCTCCGTTTACTACATTTACTACAGTTTAATTGTTTTATTTCAATAAATTGATAAGCTAATTTTTCAGTCCGTACAGGCTAGTAAAACATAAACTTATTTATATGACATAGTTAAAGAATGATTTGGTATACGTACATTTAAGTTAATTTCCACGCAAAGACGTCACGTAACTCGGGCAGATTAGCTTAGCAGGTGCCGGTGCAGCGAGCCGGTGAGACGAGCCGACATAAGATGTTCGGAATTAATGCTTTCTGCCATTAATCTGTGCGGACGTTTATCTCCCGTAATTACGTCTTTAGACCACACGTATGTCTGCGGAACGTTTAAATTATAGCAAATGCCTTATGTTCGCTTTGGGGCCCTATGAAGCGCAGCCCTGACGCATTCATCGATTCGGCCGCTTGAAACATTTATATAACTAAATGAAAGGCGTGAATTTTGCCGTGTAGCGTGTAGCCATACGATGTAATCCGAAAAACGGTTCAACCATTTTTGTGTACATTTATTGTTCGTTCGCTGCGCGTGGAAATCTCTCGCGTTTTCTCACTTTAATAAATTTGACTTAATAGCAAGCTTTTTCGCACCTGAACCGGCGCTGTTTTAAAACGAATTTACCGGCTCTTTGTTACGGGCGTGTCTGTTAATTCGTTTACTCTTTGCGCGATAATGGGGGCTTCTCTCGCAATTAGCCGCAATTAAGATACTCTAAGGAAATGCGAGGATTCTATCAGATTAATTTCATTGTAAACTATTTCTCCACTTACGTAATAAAAACACACAGTACACACATTCATTGAAACACAAATCGCATATGTTTTATTTATTTATTTGTTTTGTACTCCTACAGCTAACATAAATTATATATACATAATAGCAAACAAATACACTGAGAATAAAGCCACAGATGGAATACATGATACATTATATAACAAAAAGATTTACAAAAGGGAACAAACAAACAAAGTATTTAATACAATTAACTAACTGTGATTAAATTTAATTAATTAAGCCTAAATTGGTGTAAAAGTGTGGGTATGTACGTGATGGAGTGTATGTGTGTAGAGTGTATGTTTCGAAATATCTTAATATATTCTGGTCGGCTCTGAATGTTAATATTTTTGCAGATATTTAATTTTATCAATACCCTTTTAGTGCTTTTATTCACCCTTTGTTATCCAATCTAAAGTTTACTTGATAACACTCAGATGCAATCTTCATAAATGTTATCTTAAGGTGATGGATATCATAAGGAGCGTCCGATGCGCTTTAAGATGTGATCTTAAATAAAGTATATTTGTAGTTTGTCCAGGATTACGTCGACAATAATAGTGGTGATGGTTCGTATCGATAGTCGGGCGGGCGGACCACCCATGAGCCGCTTGCGCAACACTAATGGAAGCTGCATTAATGTGGTTGTAAGCTCAATTAAGAAACATGTCCTATTAAAATATTGCACATAAAATTATCCTGAGTAAAACTTAAAGGGAATTCATACCAAATAAATATAATAAAATGAAGCTTCTGTAGTATGTTTGCTAGTTGCAAGAAAAAGAATAGATAAAGAAGATGTAGTGTTAGAGATAATTCCTACCGTTTAGGTAATCGTTGTGGCGGTGAAAAGTATAGGGTGCGATCGATCACAGGGGAACGAACAATCCCTGCCTTTTCCTAGAATTATCTGGGATTTCTTAGAGACGATCCGCCCTCGAGGCGGTCCCAGTGTCAGCAGTTCGCGAGAATATACAATAAATACTTCTATATTCAATTCTTCTTATGCATATATTCTTCTTATAATGAAAATAAAACCAACACAAAAATTTATTGGTACCTAATTGTAATTTACGACTACATTAATTATTGTTGAAAGTTGACATTTTTAAGTCTCAAAAACCTTAACAATTATTAAACAATAAAAATAAAAGTAAATGACGTTACTCGAAAAATACTAATTAAGACAATTTACTCGGGACTTTTTGGAATTGTCTAATTATTAAACATTATCACAGAATTCAGTTAAGAGTTTCGGAGGATCTCTCTGATCTTCCATAGCTTGCACCACGAATAACGAGCGTGATTTATGCAGGTGCAAGCCGCAATCACGCGCCATTGTGCCGCGCCCGCGTCGGTGCCCGGCTCGAAGGATCACTGCGACTTATCAGCCATTGTGCACCTACTTCCACTGATATGGCACTGTATGTTTAACAAAGGTATGTATATATATATATATATATTTCATTCGTTTAAATAATTAATTGTTACAAAATCTCAGTCCTTGTTTTATTTAAATGTAATTTTAGAGACATCATTTAGAGGCATCACACTTGTATACTAAATTGATCGCGTTTTCATGGCCAAGCAGAAGGCCACATGGCCTGGTGGTAAAGCAGAAGGTTTAACTTAAATAATCGATTAATTAAGTATTTTTGTACCAGTATCGATAAATTAGTACCAGTATCTGAACTAAATTTCAATTGAGTACCGCGAATTGATATAATATACAATAAGCAAGCAAATAGGCAAATAGGCAAATATAGTGAGGTTTTCACACTCCACAGGAAACGCAAGTTACTAGTTTCACTTCATTGCAGTATTCTTTTATTATCATATTAGTATTGGAGCAGAGGCTTTAGATATTGAATTGAATCGGTTTTTCATTTGTAGAAACAAAAACATCAATTATCGAATAATACCTAAGCGTAAACAGAAATAGTCTCGTCGTGCAGAAAGTTCATTCTAATGTCGGAACAGCGAGTGATTCGAAACATTTTCAGCAGACATGCAGAGTGCCATTCCCGAATTAAATTCCTGCCATTTTTGAACTAGGGAAAACACTGAAATACAGCACCGACGACTGTTTGTGGAATAAATAAGGAGACGCGTGCGATTCTCATAAAAATTGTACTTTACCGTATCAAGGACGTGATCCGTGTCGCAATTGCCGGAGCTTTGCATTTTTAAACTGTTTCGGATCGACTGGACTCTATAAAACCTTCTGCTGTGATACATTTGTCGAGCCTACGTGCTTTTACGCTCGCCTGTATTTAAATTTATTTTGTAGTGTTGAGGAACCTAAAATTTATCCCGTAGCACGTGACTTAAAATATACGTTAACACATTGAATGCACTCGTCGTTTGCCGGCGAGCTACGCCTACGTTTCTGAATAAAATAATAAATTAATTCAAAACTGACTGACAAATGGAACCGGACGGAGTCAGTAGCGACGCATTGCCGTTAAGGATTACTTTTGCGATTTTCAATTCGTCAAGCGATCAATTAAACTGGGGTTTAATGGATTTGGGGACGATGGGGGTGATCGATCACACTGAGCACATTAAGCAGTAGTTAGACGTAAGCCGCCAATGAAGGGCCGCTGATCGATAGACGATGAGTGAGAAAAAAATGGCAGTTTCTATTGGCAATCAAACAAAAAGGTTTTAGGATCTTTAAGTGTATACTTTCCACTTTATACTATTACTGCAGGAAATATGACTGGAATTCCGGCGAATCGTAAAAATAGCCGAAAACGATACTATTTCGATTTAAAAATTGTAAATGGTGTTGTTTCACCCCATTTTGAAGCGTGTATGGTGGTAATGAAAACAAAATTTAACGGAGCGAATACCAATAGCTGGAGTTATAAAGTTACTGTTGGTTAGAGACGAGTGAATGAGTAGATTATATTTTAAAAATAGCAACAAGACTCTCTTAAAATCACTTTATGAATCCATGGTATTTCTTTACTTTGTCCATTTGCTTCGGGAAACCAATTTTGTGCTGCAGGTAAAACCAATTACTGATTGAAGCGTTAAAAGTTTTCGACTATTGAAGGTTACTCGCGAGTATTATAACTGCGGAAAAATAAGCACAAACATGAATATATTGTAAAAAACATTAAATGCTGTCTACGGAGCAAAACGGAGCAAATCGCTAGATACGAATAATATTATTAGATGGTTCATATATCAGTTAAGTTCTGCCATAATTTATGGCATATATATATTATACACTAGTTGAAGGTGTATCGTTGGGATGTCTCATGCGACGTATGCGGGCGGGCCGATATCGTACGTCAATGCAGACGTTAATTATGTTGAGTGATCTTGAACGTAGCCGACGTAGAACGGAACTCCGTCGACGGTAGTTTCGAAATGTGTTTGAACATGTGGCTAAATCTATTCTTCCTAGTTTAATTTATTGGTGACTGATTCGTTTACATATCTAATCTAACTTGCTTTAATTGGAATTATCACAGGCTCTACATATGATAAAGGTTGTATGTATAAGAAATCCTCATGTATGTGTCGATTTAAGCATATAACATTATTAATCCCAATTACTATAAAAGGCACTATTGTAGCGGCCATTAGGTATAATCGATCGGCCACTCCCCTTCGCTGTATATTTCATCAAAGCACGACTAAAAGGGTTATTAACTGGACAATTACTTTAGCTGGCCATTTTTGAATAACCGTTGTTGATATTGACCGGTATTTAGGAAAAAATATTGCAACGTTTCCTTAGTTTTAAATTGATATAACAGCTTCCATTACTTCTTTTACGTTTGGAACAATGTAATTAGAAGAACATTGTAAGTGACACTTTATAATTCAAAGTACAAAAAATATAATTTACCCAAAACCTACAAATTATAATAATTTATTCATAGTCTTCAATAATGTTTAATATTTTCACTTGAAAAGTGATTCTGATTGGTGTAGATTTCAGTCTCTTTCTTGACCACATTTTCCTTTAATAAAATGTCTAAACTATAATCTTAATAAAAAAAATCTGATATACTATTTATATAAATGGCAAGGCAATTAATATAGAAAGTACAAGTACCTATAGCCGATACATTTAATGATCTACTTGAACATATCCTTTGATCGGAAGCCGAGAAGCCGATCATAGTGAGCGAAGTGAACGCAGCCACAAATTGACATCATTTAATAATCTTATACTTTACCAAAGCTGTACATTCGCTTCAATCACACTAATTGTTCCGAATTATGCTTCAATTAAAGAAATACGAAATTATTGGCGCCACAGCCTTTTTAGATCTAGGCCTCAGAGATCTGTATCTATTTCATGATCATTTATCAATCTAACAGGCCAGTAGGTGATCAGCCTCCTGTGCCTGACACACGTCGTCGACTTTTTGGGTCCAAGGCAAGCCAGTTTTTCTTAACCGTTCAAGTGAATGTTTAATGCACCAATGGAACAGTCAGAGATCGTATCTACAACCTCAGGGATAGAGTCGCACGCTGAAGCCACTAGCTTAACCCTACTCACTTACACTTATACCGCAAATAAATCCTCCAAGATATCACCTAATAACGGCACTCGTGTGGGTTATTTATATTATTTTGCATAATACCAATCGAGTTGGGATGACGGCAATGTAAAAGAGACTCGCTTGAACGAGATTCCATCAAGGAAGGGTTGCTTGTAATAAAGTAGCTTATCCTATGATAACCGAGCTATAATCCCTCCTATAGGCAAGAGGCTGGAACCTCATTTAATAGATTGTACTATATAGCTTAGTGAGTCTTGCGGTTAAGTTTACAACTTATTATAATAAAATAGGCTGCGACTCATATTATGTAAATGGTATGATATTAACTATATCCAACGATTCGAAAGTGTGATATACTAAATTGGCTAAGGTATAAACTAACGATCAACTAATTAGCACTGACCGAAGTACACGTTTCAGCCGGCGCACAGATTTTAATCAGGCCCAGGTTTTGTTCGGTTGCAGCGATGTTAATACTGATTGACGCAGCATTAAGCGTTGCTCTTCCCATTTTAGATTGATGGAATTGATTAGAACAAACCGGCCGCAAATTTCCCCGTGTTTGTTAGTTATAGCAGCTTTTCTAATTGACCAGTTTCGAATTGTAACAGTTTTTTATTCGATTCGGTATAATAAAGAACAATTTCATGTTTTTCAGATACATCCATTCAAATACTATTAAGCAGTAGGTATCCATGACACATTCCAAACTAAAATTGAGTTCATTGAATATGTTGAGAACATCATTTGGTACTCTATCAGCGCGAATCACATCCACATTTGCACCGGTGGCGGAAGCATCATTCAATTTTACACCTTCCCGTCTGACAATAAAGTCGGTTTCGCTCTATTTGTGGCCGGTTGGATAATGCGTCCGGGTGCACTAACGATAATTCTCAACGCCATTATTAGCCCGCTTTGTATAGGAAATGTTCTCACTCCGGCAACTCCTCGGGCACGGCCCACCGTGCTTGTCGATTATTGAGGTTATTCACTCAGGATTCCTTCAGCCAAACTCGACTCGACTTTATTCTAGGCATTGACTGTATTGTAGCCGTCAACATTTTGTTACAAACATCATCATATTTGTTTATTTCATAGTAAAAATTAACACCTATGCCAAACATTGGTTCGAGGAATTAAAAGTTTTTAATCTTCTTACATACACAAATCCAACATGTACGTAGAATAAGCTGCAAAATAACTTCCACCGTTTGGCGACGTGAACTAGGCATTTTCTAAAAAAAAGTAATTCAAGTATTACTGGCTCTAATAGCAGAAGTTCAGTGCATACGAGACGGTAGTTATCTCCATACTCTTCATTCGTCTTAAGATAACTCCTTAGAACATAGCGCGAGGTATTAATGTAAAGTTATGAAGCCGGCGATGATTGGTCGTAGAAGTGGAGCGAGCTAACTTCGGCCGTTCGTACAATATTCGATAACGATTATTGTCTCGAATCCCGGTACTAAATTACTGGGAGTTATTGTAAACTCGCTCCAAGTTTACAGCGGACGGAAAATATTGCGACTGCGGCCAGTATTGGGTTTCTTGGCTCTTGAATTTTAAGATCCGACGCTTACAATAAAGTGTTTCCACTCGAATGTTTATTAGCGCGGGGGAAACTTTTGAACTGGAGATGAGCAGCTTTTCAATGTCTACTTCTGAGCTTTTTAAATTATTTCACTTTATTACAAATATTATGTTTAGATAAATTAATAGGTTGCGATAATATAATATCTTAACTATCTACAACATTGGTTCTGATATCATCTAACTTTTTACTTGGAACATCGATAAGTCTCTGAGCACATCCATTTCATCAGAGTACACGCTCATCTTCTAATAGACAACCTCACAAATCCGACCACCACAAGATATCTTGTAAAACTATAAATATATGTATAGGTAAGTTATGTCACGAAATATTGAACAAAGCAATGTTAACCCAAAAGGGACAGTCCATTAAATCTGTACTGTTAGCATTATTCTCCTTCAGACTGGGATTAGGGAAGCGAGTTATAATTGTTTTGCAGAATAGCCTCTGACTTCAGCTTACTACCAAGCCTGCTTTAAATCTTCTCTTTTATATGGATACCCGAATATACATTTTGTACGTACTTGTTAGCTTTTAATATTTACATAATTAAATTCTAAACATTTTTATGAAACATATTCTTAGTAATCTTGCAAGTGCGCATGAGCAATAATTACTCAATTGACTCGTTCCGTTGTTTACGAATTGACTCGACAGTAACACATGCGCACGGGCAGGCTGAGCTAAGCTCGCCAAAACAGCCCGTGCTGAGTTGTAAAGGCCCTTAAGGCCAACAGCGAGATTCCATTCTCAAAAAAAAGCGCACGGGCAATTCCTTTGTTTAAGTTTGAAGTTATAGAGTTAACGAAAATCAGTGGAGTGAATTATGGAGAATCAAGTCATCATTGGAGTGTTTAATTTCCTACCTTTTAGAATCGGCATCAGATGTCTGTACATGTTTTACTACCGAATAATATTTGTTTTAATTAACGCGTCGTAACAATCTAATATACATTGTAACTGATGTTTGCGGATTGTATAATGCTATTTTCGACCGACGCGCCGTGGCCGAAATGTAATCATTTTATTTTCCTATAATTACTAACGATACTATTATTATTGTAATGTTTGAGGATTTTAGAAGATATTGTCTTGGCCATGAAATTGAATTCATGAGAAAATCATTTTTAGGTGTTCCTTATTTAAGTACTAAAGTTGATAGTTCTTGGTTGATGGCAAATAAGGGCGGTCATATTTTATGCAAAGAAATTAAATAATTATTATAACATTTAAAATGAAAACAAATTAACTAGACATCAAAGAATATTCCATTTACACTAAAGTCATTTATAAAATAATTTTAATAGTAAAGTCCGACGAACGGGTCGAACAAATGTGGAAACTCACATTATTATTATTCAATCATGCGATATCCACTCGACAACGGAACATAATAGCTGATGTCTATCTATTATTTGGTAGACACAACGTTAGTGAGGCAACGCAGTGATAATTCAAAGTAAACATGGAGCGATCGACAGGTGGAATTTGGAATATACGTAACTAAATAATTAAGATTTGTCGATACCAGAGATGTGTTGTTTTCGATTTATCGTTTGGATCCGATTACTCGATGGTTTAATTCAATAATTAACAAGTCTCGTATATAAATACTCACATATATTTATTAAATGTTACGCGATTTCATTCGATAGTTAATAATACTTTTACAGTAAAAAAATAGATTACATCACAATTACAAGTAAGAACTGTATTGAGTAAAGGTTGTGCAGTAACCGCAGACGCACCGCGATCGCGATCGCGTGAGGAGATGTTTGGTTTGAAGCTCAACTGTAATTGCGATTCTACCTTTGCCTTGCCAACAATTGCAATTTACACTTCAGTTAAGACAAACACTTCAGGTTTACTTGTATTTTAATTTAACAATTTGCAAGAAATGCAACTAGAAATATCTAGGCTTGACGCACGGCACCTGAACTACATTTTGGACGCAGGCAACTCTAGAGAGTGTAGAACTTGAAAGTTCACTTAGTCAAATGAAGTGAGTACAAGAGCAAAGAGGTGTAGTGGAATGAGTGATGCCCACATAATTGATTCGAGCGGACTGCCCTCCAGATATCGATTGGGCCGAGAATAGAGGAGCTGCGATTGATTAATCGAACGCTTGTCGGCACCGATCCGACTTAATTGAAAAGTCAACGTCTCGATGTTTGTCGATCGATGCTCGATACGTGCTTTATTTTGCTTTGTTCGTAATTAGCCGACATCGTGTCGATATTATCTTCTCTCATTCGATTATAATTCGGAGCCTTTTACTTAACACCGACACAATGTTCAACTGTGGCGTATCCATTTAAATTTTGTTAGTGGTCAATAAGTAGAGGGAATCTCCGAAGTCCGATTGCGTGTTATCGACGATACTTTAATTTTAAACGTAAATTTTAATTTCACACCGTAACCACTGAAACCAACATAATGTAATTCAAAATTATATCAGAGATAAGGAAAAAATAAAACAATAAAACTTGAATGCAATAGCTTTTTATCGCGTAAGCCACTGTTTATCTTTTTGGAGCAGAAAGTCGAATCGAGAAGTTTAAAATCACAATAAACAATACGAACAGAAAGACAGCTTACGAAAACATCACAATTAGAGAACAATGGGCCTCGAAAATTTCAATGAATTCTCTTCATAAAGAAAAAATAATACTTTTGCAGAACAATTAGCGGTTTTATAAAAGCCATAATGCTCGCATCGAGTTCCTGAAGCCGCAGCCACAATGCGACTGACCGTGGCCGCCATTTTGTGCAAAATTCAGATTTTCGCGCGAAATGGCCGACACATCCGTCGCTCGCAGACGCATTGTGCTTGTTTAAATATTAAAATAGAGTTTTGAATAATGAGCCGTTTTCGTGTATATTTTACATTTATTGCCGTGTTTGCAGTCCTCGCCAGATTTGATATTCTTGCGTGAATACGGCTTTATCTTTATTTGCGCAGACAAATTTTAATACCCGCTGTTTTATGAAGTTTGGAGCGAACTGCATTTGATAAAAGGCTAAATTCGTTATCGTTTGCAGAGATAGCTGCCGCTACGGTAAAAGCTGTATATATCTGATTAACTTAAAACCTTATTAAATATTCACAATTATAAAGTAATTTATTGAACTTAACTTGCCAATTTGAAAAATATAATACCTAATAGCATAATCTCTACTGTAATGTAGAAACATGTAAATATAATAATAATTTAAAATCTTCTTTCGATTTTGCGCCATTACTCTTATTTTTTTCGTGTTAATTATTAAAATAAGATTTTTAATGGGCTAGTTAAAGAAAATAGGACTGTAGTGTTAGCCTTGCACCAACTGAGCATGGAGCTGTCGGTCATCTTAGTCATCGCCATAGCCATCGTCCGCCGAAGACCAGAAAATTAGGGACCCGTGCTGTTAAAGCCACAATTTGTCAAAACCCTGTCTGATTCTGTCGCGTATTATAAAACAAGATCTGAAGCTCGATACTTATCGTCAATATACAGAACATAAAAAAGAAAGACAGTTGATCGGTCAATACGCCTTCTGTCGCGAAACGGACAGAAATATCCTCTTTACCGATAAAAAAAAATTCGATTGAAGAATCAAGTGTTCAAGTGATTGGAAAGGTTAGTGGAAATGGTTTCGTGGGGGCGTTTTATCCAGAAGTCACTACACTAAATTTTTGTGAAAAAGGAGTGAAAATTGTATTAAGATCAGTCTTGGATCATGTTGGGATACCTCTTAGCAATACACTGTTTAACATATACCTTGGACTTTCTTGCAGGATTCTGCATCTGGTCACTAGGCACGAGCTACGTAAGCCTGGCTTGCAACTAACTTAATACGAGCTGAAGACTGGGCCTCATCCAGGACAGACTTTAAATTATGGTCAGTTTTAGAAGACATGGCCTTCCCTAAACGACACGGCCACATTCAGTCTCTAAAAGAATCTTTGGAGCAAGCAGTGGCGAAATTTCCCTTGGAAATAGTGCGTAAATCCATTAAACCCCTGGGTTATAAAAATAAAAGCCAAAGGTGGCCATTTCGAATAGAATATTGATATATTTTTTGCTGAGACTTTAATACATATGTAGATGTGAACTTAGAATAATATTACATTACTTCATTAAACAAATTGGATTTTATTTGTAACAGAGCTAATGGCGGGACTAGGTATAGGTAACGTAGTTATTCGGCTTTTTGGGGGCATAAGTTACACGCACACATGTGACCCCGGTAATAAAGAGTTCTTTGTGAGAAAAGGTTGGGTTTCGAAAAACTTAGTTCGTACAAAATACGACTTATTACGAAATTTAAAATAAAATTGGAGGATTGTATTTGTTACAATATTAAAATTTCTACATGAATAAATATAATAGATATTTGTTCTTTTATTCAATTACAGTATCCACAATTCAACCCCGCACATCGTGGACGATGCATTGGCCGCTTCCGCTGCGTCTGTGGCGGGAATGTTCTTTGTTCCAACTAGACTACGATCGCCATAATATTCCGAGAATGTTTCATTTATGTTTAGCGACGCTCGTAAATTTGTTTAGCAGTTATTATGTCGGCTATGATAGGAATTGGGGTCCGCAATTTCAGTTTTAAGGCCCGACCGTGGAAAATCAAATACAGAAGTACGAATATTTACAGCGACTTGCATAATTTCTCTGCCAGAGAATCTCTAGATTGCTGTCGAAATATCTCATCATCGTGAAAAAAGCGCTTTGTTCATTTCAGCAATGTTTCACAAATATCGGACATCGTTGAATAGATTTGTGCACCGGTACATTAGATGTTGTTCTCGGCGATAGTGAGCAGAAAGACAAGGCAAAAGCTCATTTAATTGAAGAAATAACAAAAGGCTGAACTTGAGACGAGGCGACGTTATTAACGCGCGCCTTAAAAGCCTTTTTGCCGAGCTTCTGTTCTCACACGTGCGAGTTGTTCCCAACTAAGTGAGACATCTCTCTACACCCGTAGGAACAGCACAACAAAATATATCAACAAATTTACTCTAGTTATGTTAACATTTTCGTGTGGACTCTGACAATTTCAGAGCTTTCTTGCATTTTTTCAGAACACAAGTTTTTCCTAAAACTTTTAAATCTGCAACCAAATTAGATTAGGGCCTTTTGAAGAGGAGAGGTATTTACTTAAAATTCTCGGGTCTAGACACTCAGAAATTTCCATGTTTAATTGTTTAAGTATTTGCTGAATGGCGAGACTGACTCCGATTAAGAATTAAGGAGAGAATGCTAATAATCCGTTTACGGCTGTTTATTATTTATGACTTCGTTTAGTTTTCCATCGCGGTCTCGTTAAGAGAATCAACGGAGGTTCTAACAATTAACAAGTTTGTAAATATTTAATTCAAAGAAGCGTTTATTAGCTGTTTTCACTTTCTAGAAATCAGTAGATTATGAAATTCACTCAATATTTAGATTAATTTAATTTATAATTAATATTTTCGTCACGTCAACTACGTTAATCAAATATTAAGTAATTGCGATCTAGTTAGATTCACACTGTAATAATTGTGAACCTGATAGCAACTTTTTGTAATATTCAAACAATTAATTGTGTCATATTCTGTTATCAAATGTAACGTACCATAAACGTTTAAAAGACATTTCCGATTCCGACAAAAAAAACTACAATGACCCCAAAGAGGCCATTTTGGGTAACTGCTTGAAGTAATTTGGTATTTTGGTAATTTTAAATATAATCTAAGACTTAATTTGTGTTCGCTTACGTACTTCATATGATATGAATTTTCTATTATTCAATTATTATCATCGTCTTTCCTAGGTATAAGCCCACCTCTGTGAAAGCTTTCTTTATAAAACTTTAAATGTAAAGTTTTCCATCTTATAAGAAACGAATAAAGAAATAATTAATTATCTTGTAACAACTTATTAACGAGCAAATAATAACCGCAAACACGATAAAAGGTCGTGGGAAATTGTCGATAAATTGACGTTCGAAGGGCCAGCTTGCATTTATTACGCGATCTCTCTCATCGCTCATCACTCCACGCGGCTGGAACAGGCATTGTTTATTTTTCACACTTGCTCAGAAAAAAAATCGTATAACGATTATTGTTCTATTAACTAATGATTTGCACTGCTTCATCCCGAAAAATGAAAAACGACTAAAATAACTGTACATTAGATTTTGATAGAACATTGAAAAGTCCATAAGTCCATGCATACTATTCTTAAATTCCATAGGAAGCTCTAGAATTTCAAACATATTCAAAACATTCATGAATCGACTGAAAATATTAATAACAAAAAAGTCGACGCCATTTCAGAAATAGTTAAAAACATAGTTTTTTCAATATAATGCGAAATTAAAAAAATGTTTATTTCTTGTTTTCAAAAAGTACACAATCAGAGATTAACAGCGAACTTTGAGTAAATTAAGACTGATTTAGTTTTTCATAAATAAAAGGGTTTGATTCTCACGTAAGTTATAATTATATTTTTAACGCTTTCATTAAATATATTTTTCAAAGCGCTAATTTACCGTGTGTTAATTATACCGTGACGTCAAATATGTGTGTCGGAGAGCTAAGATGATATTGTGTATTACTTGCTTTAGCAGTTTAGGTTTTGTATAATTCACGGTATAATTTTAAATAATACAGTCTGCTTATGAGTGTTTGACGTGAGGTAATAAAAGTTACACATAATTCTTGATAATATAATGAGTAAATTTACCTCGTTAGTAAACTTTCACACGCGCTATTATTGAACTTTTCTCATTCATGAATTTCAATAACTTAACACGTTTTTGACTACATATAGCGATTGCGAAAATTTGTTTTTGCTTCAATTTAGTCATTGTGTTTGAAATTTATATAAAGCTTTAGTTTCAGCAAATGCAAAACTACGTTTGAAAAATCCAGGAGAACTATAATATAAAAGCGAAAGAGTGAGCTAGGAGTCGTGAGTTGCGAGCCGTGCGCCGTGAATTGAGAGTGGGCGATGTAAACGCCGGGTAGTTAAAGTTGTGCTGTAAATACACGTTTAAGTCGAATAAAGTTTTCATCTCTACTAATTGACGCTTAGCTACAATTTAATCAAGATTAATGTGTGTTTTAATCTGTGCAAAGAGCAGACAAAGTTACCATAGCTTTTCATTTGCTCAAATGCCACAACGCCACGAAAACGGCATGAATTAATAAACATTCATTCCGTGTTAGTTATCAGGCGCGGCCGCAATTAGCGCGCACGGTAACGCTCGCGTACCGCGCACGCAACTCGCCCTTACGCTAGTCGCGTGCGATTCAATTTAATAATACGCTCGCACGATACTCGAATGGGCCACCCGAATAATAAACGATAGTAATTCGTTACGTAAATAAACAATCACTTATGTTAATTAACTATTAGTCTGAGGACTATTGTTTTTTCAAAACAAAAATGTACATGTTCGAGCGATTCACGTAAACGTCAAACGATCAAACAGAAATAAAATATTCCGTAGAACAATAAATAGGGAATCCTCTTAGCTGTGTGCCTTTTATCGCATCGTGAAATAAAAGATCCTATCAAAATTTAAACGCATCTCGCAATCTCGCCGGAGGACGGTTGTTACTTGTTGTTTTAAATTCAAATGGTCCCTACACACCGCTCCGGGAATGCTCCGTCATTGTGTTATTAAAAGCTTTTCCCGACTTACTCGACCGTGTCGGATTAATGATGGTGTCTCGTCATACTCAACTAAAATTGTATAAAATTGTCCCATTTCATTTTTCCCAGGGCCACGCCGTCAAATACGGTCAGAGTCCCGGTTCTATTGTCTCATTACGAGAATATGACGAACTAAAGTGATTAAACAAATCCGAAAAATAAAAGTCATTCGCAATTTTAAACCGTGACGGGTTTCAAGCACAGTGTTATTCGTTTCGTAGTCCAACACTTAATTTAATTTGCGATATGCAAAAGTGCATGTAGCAAAATAAATGAATTTTACTGAGCCCTGGCTCACGGCGTTACTAGCTTAACTCGATTTCCCTTTGTGATAATTTCCACAAACAGTCGCGTGGTAGGAGAGCAGTTTAAATACAAAACAAATTACGTTCCGCCAGGAATGCACGCTAACTTTAATTTTACAACAATAACCACAGACTGAAAGAGTGCTGCCAACGGCTCGGAGGCAACAATGTGCGCGGAGACTCCTACCACCTACCAACTACAGGAGCTAAACGAAACAGTTCATCCAGCTCTTTCTTCTAATGTCAAGTAATCGTTATCGCTATTATAATATAAATGATGCAAGCATATAAATGAAAAAAAAAAGTGGTTTTGTGTAAAGAGAAATAGTGTCACTGTTTCCTTGAAAAGGGGAAATTTATTAATGTCCTTTAACATTTTCCCGTCCAGATGACTGATTGTATGAGAATGGTAGGTAAAAAGTGAAGTCATTAATCTTTTTATCTAAGTTCAGAAATTTGCAATTCCCACAAATGACCTGTGTAAAGCGAGCAATAACTTGATTTGCGAATAAATGGCTCGGAATATGATCTACCGTTCCACTCCAATGCCTTTTAAAAGTGGGAAATTTCCGTTTATTCCTCCATTGCGCCATTAGTCACGAGGTGCTACCACAAAGTAGGTTTAAAACCGCAATCGACAATAAACATTAATGTTTGTCTACGTAAGCTATACAACTGTTTGTGTTTTGTTTTGTATTTCCATTATTCCATACTCGGCAATCGTTTTACACGTGCCTATTTCTGTACTGTGTTTTTAGCCGTTTCATAGTACATATAAGCGAATTCCCTAAATTTTATTCTGTGACCGTTATATGAAAAAACATTCCTTCTCAATCGACGCGAACTGCATTTTTTATTGAAATAAAAAAGCAAATGGCGTGGTTCTGAAAGATGCAAGCGATAAAGCTTACTTGACTGTTAAAAAAGTCGGTAACGAAGCGTTACGTGGTGTACACTTAAATCTCCAAGAGATCCAAGTGCATTCAGAAACTACAATCCTTAGAAAGTTAGAGCTACGTGACTAGCAGATCTTAGAGAGTGCAATCTGAGCTTCAGTTCAGCGCCAATTAGTTTCAACGGCGTCTGTTTAGGGCTGCGGTGGAGCTCCGGGCTTCTAGTGCTCTCGACTCTTAGCTGTTATGTTTCGAGTCTCGATGCAATCGCAGTTTGTGAACTCACTCCGATCGCTACTTCATAACGCCCTGCCGTTTTATATCCACGTTGTCAATGGAACTAATTAAAACTCGGTAACGAGCTAGCTTGTCTGCTTACGCTGAAATAGGCCTACGGAAGCATCAATACCCGTGCCAATCAAATTATTACTATAGAGTCCTCGTCGATAAGCTCACTAATTAACCCTTTCCGATGTTTTTATTAGGTCACAAGTTATATATGGGTTACGCATAGTTTTCATTCGTACTTCCAGCCAAAGCTTTCGCCAAATCAAACGCTAGATACAACGAAGACATCTAAAGAACGACTTGAGAAATTAATGGATTCGAAAACTTAGTAGGAACAATCTCGTCGATTCCAACTTCTGTACTAAGAATCTAAGCACGTTTTAATTCGCAAGTTTTCGGGCTTGATGACTGCACCCCTTGAGGGGGATCGGTTCGTGACGAGACTCTCGATGCCAACAATAAAAACCTCGAAGGTGGGGCGTTTCTTTCAGGAAATTAGCTGTCACATTAGTTGGCTATTAACGCCCCGTGTTTTGTTCGATAGAATTTTTCCTCAGTCGAGTTCGGGCGTCTAATTTGTCGTGTCATCATGAATCATTTGTGTACCTTCGTTTAATAGGCCGTGACATATTGTTTTGATCGGGGAGAACGATCTGTACTAATTTAGCTACCTTTTTCTAATTTTGATTCGCTGCTATTTTTTCAGCCTACGAAAACAATTATTACATACACGTGTTAGGAATTGATATAATACAGTGCTACAATATCATGTAATGTTTGTATGTAATATCAAGGGTTCGTGAGCGCGCTACTTAACAACATCCGAGATATATTTACGGAGTGTTTGTCGGTATAAACTCACTTATTCTCAAACTTGACAAATCATAAACTATCCAATCTCATTGAGCGGGAAACCCCATTCTGGTAAGCGTTCGCAATCTAGCGCAAGAGGCTGCCTCAAACGGAATTATTACAGCGAGCCACCAATAATTCAATGGTGTAATTAAGCGAGATTGCTTGTACCGGCCAGCGGCTACATCACTTGGAGCGAATTAAGTTTACGCGGCTAATTATGAGTGATGAGTTATTTCTCGGTCTGCCTTCAATATTCCTGTGTTTCTGACGTTCTCGTTAATTTTTATTTCCTCACTTTATCCAGTTTGCGATTTCGCTCGGAAACTAACTCTGGCTTCAATTAGTTTTCTCGTAGTTAAATGTTATGGGTTACGCTCGGTGAGCATTTCATTACGCGAATGCTTACAACGTTGACACCTTAATTATCGACCAGCATCCGAATAAGTATTGAAACATTGGCCTTCAATTTTTAGTTTTACAAGGTCAGGTCATACGCAGAAAACATTACCTTGTATGTGGTATAACTATAATAAACCAAGGAATATTATTTTAAAAGTTTTTTGTTTAACTTTGCAAAAAATTGGAGGCAAGTTAGTGCATCTGCTCAGAAGAGCCAAGCGAAGCGGAACTCACTTTTGTCTAATTATAAAGTCAGTACCTTATTCCAAATACATATGTGTCTTAATTACTACAAGATCTATTGTATAAGAGTAAAGGAATGAATAATATTATTTCACTTTAGGCCCAAGTAAGTTTGTGAAGTTCTACACATCCTGTGTACATATAGAAATTATTGACTAGATCTCTATCTAGAATAGAGATTGCCAAATTGTTTTAAGGCATATGAAGTGATAAAGCATTTGTTTTGTTTAACTGTTCACATTGGTAGTCATAACAATGCCACGTTGTCTTTTTCGTATATATTTAAGTAAATCGTAAAAGCCAAAACCTTTGGGTAGAAAGCTATAATAATATGACGCAACCGTTCATTAGACCATGGAATTTAAGGAGACAGGACAATTTACTTATGCGTGAAATTTGCATTTCACTTCCTCCAAGTAAGAAACAAACTTTGCAGCAATTGGCAGGAGCGGACTGCGAAGAGTTTAAGTTAAAAAAGCGTTCGTTACAGAGGACACACTGAAGTGCAATTAAAGCAAAAGAGTGAAGGGTCGCAAGTGAGCTCGCAGCGATCGACTCCGATCGTTTTTTACAATTTTCAAAGCTGTAAAGGTACGACTCATGAATACAGATTCGAAATGACACGGTTGTGTGTTCGTTTTTCGGGGGTTGTTTGAAGGCAGTTTGCAGTTCCTCGTACATATGTGACGTGTGTGGCGTGACTTGTATTTATGAACGGGTTAGTGGCGTGGAAACCTGCCTTTATGGCCCCGCCGCTTTTGTTTCTCTAATACTATTTTTGTAGCTTTCGTTTGACACGCGTATTCTTTATTGTGCATTTTTTATGTTTCGCCTCGTAACAAAGTTGTGAATTTACGGAACAATTATGGTGACCTCGATTATCGATATATGCCAAGCGCATAGTAAATATTACCGTGAACGGGCCCAAAGTATGTGAATCTCTTTTCAAAGTTTAAGCACCGCCATCTTGAATAATCATTTGTCTGAAGAGCTACACATATGCGTATGTACACATTCACAGCAGACACAGGACTACATCGACACGTCTAATTAGCGTAGTTAGTGCGCGCCTAACGAGTACGTAACAAGGTAAACTTTGCTCACCGTGGATATTCTGAAGGAAACGTCGCTGTGTGCGTGTCTTCCGATACCTTTCATTGTTATCTGTGGACAAAAACGTTTTTGTTATAATTTGGGTTTTAATTGGATATTGATATTGATTTGGCGAGTAAAAGAATTATCCAACAAATTACACAAGTTTTTGTTTTACAAATTGTCAATGGGACAAATTATTATCAGACGAAGGAAACGATATTCAATCGAGATTTAAAAATGTAGAATACTTCTTGGAAACAAGCCTCGTGTCTACGTTTTAAATAATAACGAAACCTAGAAGAGAAAAATACTGAGCTATTAGCTAGGATGGAGTTATTGAGCGTAATATGTAGATGTTGTATTAAATATTAAGATCGACGGTTCTCGTCGATGTGGAACAAATTTTACGCTGAAAAGAATTGGACAATATTTGCAACGCTTTCAATATTTGTACGTTAAGATGTTGAAAGGAGTTTTCTTTCTTGACTTTTATTTAGGTTTCCTTGTAACAAGTATCAGAGGAGAATAATGTAAAAACCTTTAAAAACAAGGCCTAATGATTTGTTGGCGCAATGATTAAAGTATTCGTGGTAACAACGAAGTCGATCCCAAACATTAGTTTGTGCCGGGCCGTGAATGAGCCGAGCTCACATCGGCCAAATGAGCCCAGTATCGGGCGGAACGCAATTTGCAGTAAATAAGGATATCGGTTAGCGTCATTATCCGCCCGCCCTCGGCCGCCCGCCCTCTTCTTAATGAGTCAGCCTTGAAATAGAGCTGCGTACTCGCCTTTATAGGAACGTGGTAACTGTTCAATTAGTTCATTTTATTTAGTTAATTACGAAATTATGCTGTTTCCGCAATACAATAAATCTGCTGCTTACTATTATATATAATCAATATACAATTCCAATATTAATTTTCAACCTCCGCCACAAATAAAATTTACTCAACATTCGTCAAGCGACTCGCGATATTCACAATGTAGTGTTGCCATTTTCGTGTTAAGAACATTGACGAATTATTTCAAATATACATGCGGCTTTTAAAAAAATGCACGCACTTACTGGATAAAAACTAGTTGAATTGAAATTTGTTTATTTTTGATTGATTTCAATGAAGGGTGGATGTTCAAAATTTTTATTTAATTTATGTATAATAACAAAACGGTTTAAAAAATTACACTCTGAATTTAAAGCGAAAAAGTAAAAAAATATTTATCTGTGGTTGCACTTGAGCCAAGATAGGATCATAAAGTAGCGAGCAGTAGTCTGTACCGTTGGGCCGATTGTCGTAAGCCCATTGCAATTCAAATTAAAGGTATGTAAGGTGTCTCACTATATCACACTCGACCCATCGCCCGTCCTCCGCACTGTCGTGAACCCGTATACATTCCGGAAAAAAGATAATTTTCAATGGTGTGAAACTACCGCTTTTTGCAGATCTATGTGGAAACAAAGTTTTTGCGTATGTTCAGATGAGATTAGAAATGAACTACGGAAGATAATACTAAATATTGTGTATATAATAGTAGTAATTCCTTCTAGGTGTCCATAGCTTTTCCTTTTAGGCGAGTAGCAGTAGTAAAAACCTCCTATGTTTAAGTTAGTTCTTCTTATAGACAAGAAACAACATCGCAATGCCCTTTAAATGTCATCCGTCCTTTCAGTCTTTATCATAAATTGAAAAGTGTACATGCTAATGAGCAGTAATTCTCCGCGACGTAGGCATATTGTCACGTGAGTGCAGCAGATAGCAGTTAGTGAGGTACAGTTAACATGAGGTTAACAAAGCCGAGCGACGGGTTCGCGCGTAATTAAAACAATGTACACTTCAACGTACGCCGACAAATACTGCTTGTGCAAGAGGATTATATCCGATAGAATGTAGTCTATTCAATTACCTTTACACAGTGACGATCCGCAAAAAAAAGAATTTTCAATTTTTGGGCGGACGGTGGGCTTATGCATTTGCGTGGCCCCTTAATTGTACGTGTAAACGAAATTTGAAAATGTTATGAGTTTAATACGAAATGAAATGGTCTGTGACGAGGGTAGTTACGTTAACGACTGCGTCTGTCCGTGAGTCACCCCGCACTGGAAAATCGTTCGGTTTAAGTTCCGCCTCAATGGATAATTATAATTTGTTCGATTTATTGAAACGGGAACCACACATACGTTAAACGGTTATTGGTTATTCGAATATGGCTGTTTTATTTTAAATATACTTTAAAGTATAACACAATTTTATTGCTTGTTAGAAGTGACAATTACGGAATACAACTATGAGTTTAGGTGAACTATGAAGAATTACAATAGAGTCAATACATCATATTGTACAGTGTGGTAGTAAGGGAATCGATGGAAACAATGAGACGTTGACACAATGAAGACAACTCGAGAGCAACATACGCGTGAGTATTGTCGCTCCGTCGCATCGACTCCACTCCCGACACACTGCTGATAGTCACTTTGCATTGGAAAAATTCACCACCACAGTCTAGTAACATTTGGTAATTGGAAGAAAACAATTCTCAGTGTTATTCAAATGTTTTCCAAAACAATTAAGTAGGGCTTGATTTCTTTGACACTTTTGAGTCAATTAAAAATAGATTTTTCACTTTTAAACATACTGTTTAGTTTCAGTTGTGAAATTAGGAATAAGATTTGAATTAAAAAAAATTGATTAAATTATTATAAATTTATATTAAATTGATGCATTTCAAACAGAATTGCGCATTCGTATCTACCCGATGCCGAAACTGGGGGTGCGAGCTAGTAACAGAACTTTTCGTGTCGGCTTGATGCCGTACACTGTGGTGCACTTGTTTTTATTCGTCACTAACGAGTGTAACGCATTGAACTGCGAGAGCCGCCCTCAGCGCCTTTGACGAGCCCCGATTGTTTCGATACAAACGGAAACACTCCCCGCCCTAAAAGGTTTTGCAACTGAGCCTACACCCAGACTTAGGCTGCATTTCAATGAGAGAACGCGCGGTTTTGCATATTTCACTCGGCAACGATGAAAGCAAATAAATACAGGCATTCCATTTCTTTTGATACTGTAACCAAATAGGTCAAGTTTTTGTCTACAACATGAACTAATTTCCAGATCGAATATAACTCGAGTCCATTATGTAGTAGATCCTCTCATCTCCGCTTTAATCGAAATTACCAAAATACGAAGCGGGTTTTAAAACGTTTGTAAACTCGTTTGCCCGGCAGCTTGTCCGCGGACAGTTTTTCGCGAAAAATGTGCCCCCGAATGCGGCGCTTTTAGCCCAGTTTCGGGCAGTCACGGCACGACCGGACGATTTCCTTCGCCGGTCAATTGGAGTGCTCCGCTAAATAGCTCCACCTAATAGTGCTGAGGAACTCGTTTAGATTATATTAACGATCGATAGGAGACTATTTTATTTAGAGAAATCTACTAGAAAATCGACATTTAATTCACCGCTAAGCTTTTGCATGCATTTACAAAACTAATAATGTCTGCCCATCGAAAAGGATCAAGTCCATGCAAAAATAGATTGATCAAAGGGCAGTGATGGTTGTTAAAGGCAGAGCATTTCGGGACAAGAGCGCATGTTTATTACAGACCGAGCCCGACCCTCGATTTGCATAACCGTCTCGTAATTAGAAACCATCTCCGGTCATCCTTTGTCCCATTCCACTCAGGACTAGTCATACGGGGCGTTCCGAATTAGTCTTAGCACGTTGCCGGTAAGAGTATTACCATTTCTAAATGCACTTTAACGGTAACGTTTTCACAATAACAATTACAGGATTCAAATCTCTATCTCTTAGGGCATTTATTCTACGCAACTTAAAAAAAAATTTAAACTATTTCCATATTCTTAATTAAACATACGACATTTAAGTCACGGGATGATGTTACAGACATAACGCAAATTCTAATTGCTTTGATAAAAATTTGGCAATAACATTTTCAAAATATTAAGTTTATTATGGTTGCATACAATTTTGGAAATCCTGTATGAATATGCATATTTGTGTCGACGGCATGTTAACGAAACAGCCGGCTGCAAAGAGCTCCATAAATAATTAATTTGTGTGTTTGCATCCTTAATGCGGTGTAATGTTAATCGGCTCGGCTTTTACTACTTTTACCACATCGCAGGCAAATAAAATTCCGCAACATTACATTTAAAAGCTTTATACTGACTTATTCATGAAAATTACCCCAAGTTTTGATGTCCCATACAATCGAAGAAACTATCCCAGTAAATGCAGAGATCTGAAGACACAAGAGATTGACATACAAGGTTGTATAAGAAATAAATACATTCAAAACATTACCTAGCTTCAATGAAGTTAGTATTTAATATATCATTTGGTAAGGCTTTACCATGAAAATAACTAAACATTTCAAATGACTCTCGGTGACTCTGAATATGTACGGACTGTACACGTCTAATTACAATTTTAATGCGTACACACCTTCCGAAGGGGTCGTTAGTTCGACATTATATAGAACACAATGGTAAGAAAAATAAGCAGACAGGTGGAGAGGCACGTTCCGTGGCTGAGGGCCCTTGCCTCGTCATTACCGCCCTTCTAAGCTGGCTTCCATTATTTTGTAAGGTTTACTCACTGTTACCCAGTCAAATAAAAGAACAAACATCAAGCAGAATTGGGAAACTCGGCGACTGGAATGTATATTTAAGCTTTCGTAATTTAGTAATTAAACGTGTTTAAATTATAATTAGTTTAGTTTTGGTTGGATACAAGAAGCAAAGCAACAGTAGCCCCGAACTAAACATAAACAATAGAACGAAATAAATGATAGCCGTGATAAATGTTCGTCTCAGAAATGGCGCTCATTCCCGATTGATTGCGGATCATTCCGACAATGGAAAATTGCCTTTAGGCGCCTAATATCCGCTGCCTTTCAACTGAATGAAGCCTATTATTTTTCGAACTGTATCAATTTGCAATAGCATTCCTAAAGTTCTAGACTCATTTAGAATTAATTCTTTCGTTTCATCATTAACTAGATGTGTTTGAATATATTTTTCATGAAGACATGGGTGTGGGTCAAATCAACTGCAAACTATTGCTGGATGCTTTCGAAGTTTTCAGCAACAGTCGTATGTTCCTGTAAATCGGCTGGAGTTGGCCCGCGATCAGATTCACTTGTTTTAACTCCGCTTATTTATTGCTGAGACAGTAATCGAATTTGAATCGGGAGGGGGTATCCGATCGGATTAGGGGATTTTTTGTAGACAGTAAAAACGGATTCCGTTTTAGATTAAGAGCTCAGCTTACTGTCTTTTGTATTGTAAAGAGATATCTATTAGCGTTTAAAGTGTCACTTTAACTACTGAAGCCCCTTGACATCCACGCGTACAGGGGTGAAGGACGGTTTGTATGAAAATCACATTAAGTCCATACGGTATCATCGGATAGTTTCTAATTGTTTTCTAGAATATTAAAATTGCAATTAAAGAAGATTTCTCTTCCACCAAATTGAAAAGCAATAAATCAATTTTTTTGCTGTGTCTTCTATTCTCCGAAAATGAAGTGCCACTTTTAATAAAGTCCAAAGCCGGCCACAATCATTGACTCTTGTATACTCGCGATACGAGGGATATTGCAATTGATACGGGCCCTTCAGGCGGTCTGCGGTTGCCGCTATAGTTATTTCATTAGTGTTAAGCGATTAATCAGTGACCGACACAGAAAGTGGAGGGGCTCAGGGGGAAGGCACCCCGTGTGGGCTTCGTGCTCCACCTAATGTTGGAGATTGAGGATTTCAACGGTTTTCTGCATCTTTGTTGAAATTACTGTTACTTTTAATTATAGAATAACAAATTCGAAACAATTATGAAAAAAGGTTCTAGCAACATAAAAACATAACTTTAAATTAACCAGTCTCTCCCTGACCACACTGTTGGACTCAACGTTGAGTTTTGTAAAAAAATAGTTAAGGAGTTAGTAATTGTTCAGTATTCGTTTAATAAAAAGAACGGCTTAAACAACTGAAACTAGTTGTACAACTGTAGTTAATTTTGAAAGTAATTATATTATATCGTTGTTTTAAACGATGTTATCGCGGCAAAAGCAGTGAAAGAGAAGAAATATGAGGGATGTGACGTTACAGGCGCGACGAACAGGCATTAATGTCCCAAACGGACTTGCTAGTTTATTCGGGATTTCGACAGAATAATTTTTTATTCACAATACTACAATAAATGATTTGCTTTTATCATGATTCTTTCATATACATATTTTTATTATTCATCAGTATGAAATTACAAACTTATTCGTCTCACACCAACACGCACCTACAAAAAAAAAGAAATTCAAAAATGCAAATAAAAAACTAGTTGATCATGTCGATTAATATGTTGGTACACAAATTTTTTATCGAATGCAGATGAAAGATTGCAACTCATACACTAAATTAAAATTTAAACTGTAAATTTTTTACGTCGAATCAGTTATGTTTTATATTGTATACATAATATAATTAGCAGTGAACTAGCTTTCCGTCGCACTATTTCATTAAACTTTAATCATAGAAAATCAATACTACGAAGGAATCCTTGCATGATGAGGCCGACCGACCGTATCTGGACGATCGCTAATGAAACTACTCGTCGTAAGCTCGTCCCCTGGTTTCCTGTGGATTTATTTCAGGCCTGATAGCGTTCCCCAGTCCCCCACACGCAAGTTTACCAAGATTTATGCCCTATCAAAAAAAATGAACGAATTGTAATAACGTTTTTATTTTCTATTTTGCTTTAGAATCTAATTGGTTCTAAAACGTTTAAAAAGCAGCGGACGATATGCAAAAGTTTTCGCCGCAAAGTATGTCACGTCCTGAGCGGTGATTTTTCGAATTTATTTCAATTGCGCAGTAAATGGCCAATATGGATACTAGGCAAATAGCTTTAAAACTATGTCGAGAAATAATTGAAGTCAGAAGCGAAAGCAGAGTCAATAAACATAAGCTTCGATTAACGATATCGGTACTGCGTATTAGCTCGATGGGATCCGACTCGATTCCTCAGGATTTATGTGTAAGCTAGTGAGATTCACTCCGAGATTGTTGAGCAAACAAATCGACTTCCAGCGTTATTACCGACTTAACATAATCTATATTAGACAATCGCATTCGGTGATGGAATCCATTCCGTGCGAGCATCTTCCTCTCCCAACTCGCGGTATTGTCATTTGCTTATAGCATTTAGTACGTACACTATAGACGTAATATTATATACTAGTGAAATATACACTTTGGTAAACTTTTATAAAACATTTAAATTATTTTTCCATCGCTTCACTTGTGCACTATCACAGACATAACAAATATGTAATGGTAATGTAATATCGTGTGTACTATAAACAGTTCAATTACTCTTCGTACATAAACCGTGAGTCGTAAAGCTGCGGGTTTATGGAGTGCCTACGTTCACGTTGACAAATTAAATTACAGGCAGTAACAAGCGTTTGATATCTCGTAAAAACTTTGTCAAACCGTAATGATATACGTGCAGGAGTTATAATTACCGCAAATGAATCAAAATGATACAGTTTACTTGAAATATACTAAACGTGTCAAAAAATAAAACTTTACTGAAATCAGATTGAAACCAACCCCTGCTTTAGTTGACTTAATCCCAAAGGATCTCTCTGCCTGTTATCACGCGATTGTGGAAATATGGAAAAGTTCCTGTAACAGTTCAAACCTAACTATTTCGCACACCTCCAAGAAGTACATAGTTAGCCGTAAGCCAGGTCGAGTTGTTCACTTTGAATGGGGGGATGCATTGGGGGGAATTTTAAACCGATTACTGGTACGTGCCAGCGATTAGTTCTAAACCAACAGTTCAATTTATTTAATGTTCGAGTTGTTAGTTAGAATGAACGTGTCGGGTACAATACGAGGAAGAATACAGTATTTTCATTATTCCTTAACTTGGTATTTTCAAGTTACTTAGCTAAATGAAATAAATTTATTGCAGCTAGTAAGTTACATTTCACGTTAAACTCTGATTTCAAACTACATTTTCACAATAAAGCAAATAACCCAGTATAGGATTTTCCACAGAAATGCAAAACTGTAATTTTTCATCCTCTCAATTGTAACTCGAGGGCGGAGATGAAAGCACAGTAGATAGAATTCAAATAGTAGTACCTATACTGTTCAAAAATAAACCAAACCGCACAATTTATTAATATGACAGACTGTTAATGAATACGTTTTCATGTTGATAGGTTGACTGTTACTTTTGTGAGGTTTTGACTCGTATTAAGAATATACGCAGTCAATCGACCACTGCTACTAATCGACTACTGTGTCTGTGTGTGTCTCTTGTGTAATTTAGATGAGATGATTTGAGATGTTAGATTAAATTTCAAATGTGCGTTGGTTATACTTGCTGAAGCGATACAGTACTGTGGGTACAGCATATAATACATGGAGTATTTCGTGTAAATGGCGGCCGCGCCGCAGGATGTCCTCGGGCGAATATTCGAGATGCTACGCCCAACTCACTCGCGCCATAAGAAATTTCTTTCTGTTGCGTTTCCTTGACAATTTCTGTACTATTTCTTTTCTCTTTTCGAATATATTTTGTCATTATTTAAAATAGCGCCGTTGTTAATAAAGTAGAAAGGGATGCATTTAATATAGAATGTGGCCAAAAGTAAGGTCTGAAAGCTCGCTTCAAGCCTCCATTGTTGAATTATGCATCCTCTCTAACCTCATTCGCACTACTTATTAAGTTATACAACACACATTTCACGAAAATGCAGTAAAAATAGCACAGTAAGCCGGCTCTATTGTAGAGCAGAGATTTACTAGGGACACCTGTGCGCGACACTTTTTCCGGACACTAGCTGTCAGCGACACTTTATTATATAGTGCCCGAGAGCGACCGCGGCGTCCCACTGCCGAGAGTTAGACGTTACGTGTTTTATTGTCTGCTACTGCTTTTGATAATTTATGGAAAGTGCCGAACAAAACACCTAGAGTTTTATTTAGAACAGTTTTTAATTCAGAGCAATTTTAAGGCTGATACTAAAAATTGCCCGGGATTTTAGAATAATTTCGAAACGAATCCACCCCGGTATCATATTAGAGGTACAAATAATCTGCGGAACGATTGTTGCTACGTTAGTACGGGCGGTGTAGGACGAAGGGCGGGCGGCATTATAATATCAATTAGCATAGAGAGCAGTCCACAGTGGGTTGGCGTTGCCGGCCGATTGAATAATCAATCAGACAAATGCAAATATGGCCGCAACAGGCGACGTCCGATCTGTTTTTGGAGCCAAGTGGCTGAATACAAACGGAATCGCAAAGTGGATTAGTTTCATCATTTCCAACTTACCTTCGCACCAATTTGGTCTCCTTCCTGATGTATTTAGCATCCACTAGTATTAGTCGTACGTACGCCTACCTAACCTAACTTACTGGGTTATTTTCGCGACGTATGTTCAAAGTTATAATTCTCGAATATAATTGAAACATTTTAAAGGAGAGTATTTCTACGGGGTCGCTTAGTTTAAATCTGATAACAAAACGTAATTTCAAAAACACATCAAATTATTATTCCTTTGAATTTGATACTTAAAAAGTTGTAACAAAGCGGGTTGATTTAATTTGTGTTTGAAACAAAAAGACATAACAGTAAACATCGCTAACGAAGATTTTATGCAAAACTTTTATTTCGCGAATACTTTTTAAACGCTTTTGTTCCCCGAACCGTTTCCTAATTGAAACAAAAAACCTATTATTAGCGGAAAACGGGGATTTTACTATTCATTCGAGATAAACAGCACTCACACTCGTGACCATGCTTCGCACTTTAAAAGTCAGCGAACTGTGTCAAATTCCAAAAGAAATCCCATATAAAATGTGCGAATGGAATTTAACAAAAGACTTATGATTCCAATTCTAAAAGCTCAAAATTTGAAGTACTTTAAGCTGCAAGTGAAAAAGGCTTGACTGTTGGGACTTTGCGAGATTTAGATCGGCGGAGAGGACTACTGATCCTCACACTATTGGGATTTGAGACAGTGGTTGACGCCTTGAGGTTGAATTGACAGCCCAGGTTAGGCTCCAGTAGAAGATTAATCATATAAATATACATACGTTATAAAAAATGTTTGCATTACACTATGGACGTGGCAGACGGCATTAAGACGTGGATATTGGATATTGGCTAGCGACAGTACAATTTAAATGCTTGAAGCGACTGAAGCGCAGCGAAACGCTTTGATGCTGAGCCCGCCCACCGCAAGTGAAGAGCAATATCACGGAAAGCGTTTTTTCAATCACCACTCTGGCGAAGCGAAGAAATGGCCGCTTCATGAAATATTTATGTGTCAGGGACGGCTTTTCCCCGAAAGGCGCATAACAAACCGAATAACATTAGTTTATGGCCCGGCTTGAGTGCACTAAAACGCTTCCCCAGTTTCGCTCGCCTTCGAGTTATAAGTTAGTCGGGGCTCGGTTCTCTCCTTGTTCGACGTTTCCGCATATTAAAACTTTCCAACAGTCCGTTTCTGTTTTGGTAATTACACTCGCAATAGAACAATAGATTCAATTTGGCTTTCACCTCTTTATTGTTTTGTTAAATTTCGATTCTTTATAAAGTCTAATTTCAAGCAAGCACGATAAGTGGTAAGAGAGAATTGCTTTCTAAACAAACCATATATCTTATAGTGTAATAATGTGTAACGCAGGATTATCCATTCCCTTTTATTTTTTTCATTATTTAGTGCTAAACTAGACTAAACAGGTACCTATGGTATCACAGTTTTTTTTCTGGAAGATCGTACGCATAGCCTTTTCCTTGCAGTCTTATTTTCACCACACTGTCCTATTTTCGGACAATGAGGCAACTATAATTTGTTGTATTTATTTATATTATATATATATATATATATTTGTGCTTCTTTATGGATTTACATTTTGGTATGCTCATTTAAGTAGAAAATTTGTTTGTTTAATAAAAGCTAATATAACATTCTTATGCAGCTGGCTCCACAAATATCAAAATCGAATTGCAGTTATACCTCATCGGCATGGGCAAAGGAGGTGAAAATGAAAAATAGAACCCGTTCCCTTTCGGGAAATAATGGAGTGGCCGAGTCGGGCGGTCGTTAGCGAAACTCGAAACTTCGCTCGAACAACATTCGGTTGTCGTTCGAAATTTCTAATGATAAATGTTCTTGCTGTTTATTATGAAGTTGTACCGAGTTACTTAGCGGTCGCCCGCACTCAGCTCTTTCATTTTTAATTATTGAAAATGCGAGCAAAGCTTTTTACGACAACAGCTTACTTTAAAAACACTTATTGCAAAAATATTCTATCGCAATTCTAAATTAGCATCAGTTTTTAATACAAGTCAGCTGTGTAAAGTTACCGCGAAACACGATACAATTATATTTGATTAGAAGTGTTGTTCATATTATATTAGGTTCTAGTGTATCGTGTAAGCAGAAAATAGAACAACAGCCTTTATATCGTCCATGGTGACAGTATCATTAACGGAAAGTTAATCCCGCGCCTGGAAGCGACAATGCCGCTGTTTGCGGAGCACAAAACATTTGTCCTATTTGTTATCTTGGCAAATATTGAAATAGTATTATTGGATGGTACACGGAGAATGGGATCCGACATAATTGTGTACGGTTTAAAATATTTTTAATTTTTTTTTTATGAGAAATAATGTGCTTTATAAACAAAAAGCTTATATAATCGGAGATATTGCAATCACATTCTAACACGATAGAAAATCAATATCGAAAATGGAAGCAACAAATTGTAAACTCAAATAGAGATCTGCGAGAGATAACGGTTTTGTCGCGTAGTGGGAACGTATGGCAATACTTCAGATCGAATTTGAAAGTAAACAAAGGCACATTGTGTTTGAATTGGCCGTTCAATTAACAAAATAGAGGCAGGTATGGCTGCCGCTGACAGCCGCCTATACTCTATACTACGAGTGACGTTACAATACATTACAAATCCTATCCGAGGCTACCACAAAATCCAAACTATTAGTGTAAAATGTAGATGCTCGATAAAGCGAAGGATAATAATATATTTTTTCTCTTTTTGACGTTAATTTAAAATGTAATAGAAATATTACCAGATAACGGTTTAGCATTATTTACAAATAAATGAAATATAATATCTTTATTTAACCGCCGATAATAAAATGTTTGTTTCTCTATTCAATCCCTTTGAAAAATAAAGGTGGAGACGTGTAAAAAGCTCAGAGAGTAAACGTTCTTTGTAAATAAAATGGAGCAATATCGAGCTCTGTCAAAGTGAAGTTAAAGCAAGGGCGAAGAAAAAAACATTGGTTCATTCCCAGAGACATCGCTAAAATACGTTTCATTCAAAGTGTGAAATTGACGTTCGCTAACCCTTTTATTTTAGCCATTGAAATGAATAATGAAGCAAAAACAATATTGATCGATTGCAAAAAGAAATCAATTGTTAGAATAGTAAGCCATTAACAGGGTTCAAACCGAAACTGGTCGCGATAGCGCGCACCAAATGGACTTTTGATGTAAGGAGCAACCTTCTTTCATACCGACTATTTGTAAACCAAATTTTATTCTAATTCATTTTCTTGCGCTTAGTACTATTTAAGGTAGTTGATTCTGATTGTTGTATTGACAACTATAGTAATAAACCTGATTCTCTCCCAAAATCTAGGAATAAAAAGGTTAAATATCTATATACTGGCCATAGGGAACTTATTACAATATTATTTATTTCAATCGTATAATAACTGTAATCCGATCCAAAAGGAGTGAAATCAAAATAAATAAATAACTAACCTTAAAAAATACATTTTCAGATTTAGATATACGAATACTACAGAATACTAATTAAAATTGTTTAAGACATTAGACAAACATGAAGACCGGAGTTAAAAAGAGCCCTTGAACCGATTAAACATTAAAGTCAACAAAGAAACATTCCGATCTCAAATTACAATCGCTTTCAATTCCATTTAGCATATCTACACGTCAATTGTTATTATAGAATTTCCAACGCTTACTCACTACGCAGGAGGGTCATATAGATTCCTTATCAGGGGGTCTATACAATATATCGACAACATTTAACGTCTTTTTGAAGATTGATGTTAAGTTTAATTGAATTCCTTGCACTTTCTGCAAATGTTAACAGGAGTTAGTTTATTAAAGATAAAGCCGTCCGTCAACATCAACATCGGATTCTGTATCTGTCTTTATTTGTAAGTTTTGACGTAACTTACGAGTCTACAACATTAACAGTAAAAATTTTGATATAATCGTTATAAACACAGTGCGTAAAGTTTGATATTTAATATAACTTTACAATCACACGCGTAGAGCGGGGTATGGGGCAAAGGCGCCTGCATTGTAATAGGAAAGCTTTTTGTGGCGATAATCACATAATAAACGTGGCGGAGCCGCTCATTCTCAAGCGTCGAGTTGAATATCTAATTATTATTAGATATTCAACTCGAATAACGCTATTGCGTTATCAATATTGGCACTAAGCTTTTTAAATTGCGAGTGAGTTATTTTTAGCCATAATATATGTCGGAATGCACAAGCTTCAATTATTTTTCTGTGCTTGAAGTACGGTTATTTGCTACCTATTGTGCATTTGAAAGAAAACTCTATCAGTCGACATATCGGTTGAGAATCGCCCGATTAACCACTAGGCAACACTACTGTAAACTCTAAACTAACACTCAAAGCTCACGTAACATTCTTATAAAGCGAATGTTTTCACATGTTAGAAGTGTTAAGCTTTACATTTAAAACAAACGTCAGACCTTTTTTTATTATTAACAAAACTAGCTCGGGGATCATTTAAATAAAAGCCATACAAAGTTTCTTCAAATAAACGTGTCTGGACAGAATTAATTTAATTTAAAATAGTTAAAGAGCCAGGCACGAAGTTTCATTTAAGAACAATTACGGTTCGTTTTAACAACAACTACAGCAGACTAGCCTCGTCACACGCATTACTGCGTCTCAGAAAACCTTAAGATATTCCACTACACTGTTATCAAACAACCATTATAAAGCTTGTAATGTACTGGAGAGCTTTTATCTTTGCATTTATTTCATTATCTTTTGATATAAAACAATCCACGGTAATGTAAAGTCTAGTAAATTTAATTAAACGTAAACATTTCAAGAAACTAATAACTGAATAGTAGACCAGATCATCATGAACAATATTCAAGTTAACTTAGTAGGATCAGTTTTTGTACCAAACGCGACTAATTATAGATTTTATCAGTTAATTGACTGATAAATAAATACGTAACTTTGATTAGGTTAAATGGGTTTTGTAACTAAAAGGCCAACGGAAGGAATAAATGAAACATTTTCGTACCAAGAATGTATAAAGGAATATTGAACACATTTCTTTGAACGTACCTGGAAATTGCTTATTTTTTAGAAGCTTCACATTACATTATTATTCTCTGTAAAGATAGTCAAAGGATCACCAACACAAAGACTTGAAACTACAAAGCGTATCATAGTTCAATATTAAAATCTTTACATATTTATTAGACTAATCGTATAGAACCTAGATGCTCAGGATTTCTATTAACGGTTAAATTTTTTCCATTTGAAATATTTTTAAATGATAGTATACTCTCCGAATAAATATATAACATTCAACGCCCTAGCTGTTTAATTAAAAAACTTCAACCTAATAATGGAAAGATACTATATTTCTAAACAAAACATGTTATTTTCCCGTTGACTGCATTCAACCCTCACGTATTTATTTCACACTTTTATCAAGGTTATTATTTAATCTGCAGAATCGAAGCTAGAGAATAATAGAAATAGCTGAATGGACACGTGGTGACGTATCCGCCGGAATAATATTATCCTGGGAATCAATCCCAGAATAATATTATCCGGAGCCGTGGGGACGAAATCGACTCCATTATTGTCACGCGCCTATTGAATCGCACTATTTTTTAAATATAGAATTTTCTTTTTTGCAAGGCGTGCTCGTTTAGTTCTCAGTGGTTTAACTAGACTTTACGCGGATTTCCGGACAGTCAAATAGATGAATCTTCATAACGAATAGGCGTTTATATTTTTTATACAGGCTTCTTCAAATAGAAACGCAGAAAAGGGCCTTATACAAGTTATACTCCGGCATAGATTTTGTAAATAGTGTATTTAATCAATGACTCCACATCGGATAAACATGGCGAAGCCAGGTCCTGGCACTAGTCACTCTAGGCTTCTAAATTACACACGCGTGTCGGTTTATTGCATTCGCTAATAAAATGATGGCTGTGAAAACAGCATAATAAAAGCGATTCACAGAAGTCCTGCGGGATTAGAGCCGGGATAAAATTATCCCGGGTTGGCATTCAGTGACTACGCTTTTGCCAAATAAAACTTTTTTCTATATGAATCGTTAAAATATAGTTTAAAAAGCTTAATATCAAAAAAAAACATATACAGTCTCTAAACACGACGAATACACGTCGTCGTCGTAATTTACAAAATAAACTTGCTTTTTATTTATGTATGACTCCTTATATGTGTCATTATATTTATATTTTCATTTTTTATTTCAATTCATCAATATAAATGAATAAAAAATAATCTAGTTATTTAAAATATAATTAGTAGCAAACGTGGCACTTGACACTTCCCGATGACAAAGTATTCGCCGGTGATAAGCTCAGCTGATCCACGGGCCGCGACTAATCCTTTAACGTGACATTTCTTAAAACAAACCGGAGATTACGTCACAACTTGTAATCAGTTAACGCTGGTTATTTTAGGGGGGTCTAACAACGAGCTACTTAACTATCGACTTTGACTTTCACACATATTTCTGTTTTACTGAAACTCCAATGCAGATTTTCTTCGCTACTCTAAGTACTTAATCGTTGGTTATATATGATATATAACGAAGCGCAATATGAAATATACATACATTTATATTTTAAACAATGCGGTCGTAATCTATTTTTCAAATTGGCGTATATCTTTTTCAAGTCCATGATGCCTATTTTGATATATATTTTCTGTAGGAAATTCCAGCACAATTAGCGGCAGATGTAAAGCCGCCTTAACCGGGAGCGAGGCGTAATCCCCTGTTTAAACGAAGATTACCTCTTATCAGCTGAGACCAGGGCTTTCCTCACTTTCAATTAAACGGCTTCGCGTTTTTGTACACACCAAGAGGGATTACATCGGCCCACCACTACTAGCCTCTGTGAACTATACTTTGAGAGTGCCACACCTAGGAAATTCAACATCATTTATAGAACTAATCTAAACATAAATTGAAATTAATTATAATTATGCTCCCATACGATTGTTATAAATAAAAACTTTGGGAAAATCTTACCATTTAACTACTGTAAAAGCTTAGCTCCTTGTTGTTGTACACGCAAAGTATTAAATTATGACTAAAACTAAATGAATACTTTGAGATCTAGAAGTGGCAACATAATGTTAGGTATTTGATATGAACTAAAGAGATTTGTATGAAAAGCGTAGTTCACAGGGTACACCAGAGTACAGAAAACTATCGGTCTGACAAGTGCAACAGTGTGCCTGAGCCCTACCCACATGAGAAGGGAGAGCATTCGATTACGTTGCTATCGTGCCCAATACAATCAACATTACATGAGCCAGCTGCGGAGGCCTAAATTATGGCCCTTACGCGTAACGAAGGGCTCTGACATGGGGGAAACAATCCAAATAAAGTGACAATTGGTAACGGGAACACGTAGTTTTATTTGTCTTGTTTATAGCACTATTTCTCTTTAGTGAGGCTTGATATAGTGTTAAACGTATCGAGGATGCGTCGCGAATATTTCATTTGTATTTTTGTCTGATAGGCCTTCTTTTACATCAAGCGGAGGAGGAATTGTGTAGTATACGTAAGTATTATACAACATTTATGTTAACCTAAATAATTTTTTTATGAACAGTCGCCGCTTTTAAAACTTAATGAGAACTTTTAAACGCTGGAGATTAACTTACGTAAACGAAGGTTTAACAACGTAGCATTACGAGACTATCAAGATTAAATAAATCACTTTCGAGGGCAAGTTTAATTCCCGCCGAGTAAAAGGAAAAAGATAGTAAGTATCGAAATTGACAGTTCAATCTAGAGAATTGGGTGTGCGGCTAGCCGAGTGCAGCGAGAACGAAAAAAAGGTTTTCGCTAGAATAGGAACTTGGGTCCGAGTGATGAATGAATTCAGCGACTTTCATTATTGGAATTCAGCCAACCTTTGGCAAATGCGCGAAATAAATATTTAGCAAAATATTCGTACATATTATATGCAACATTTTATACAACTACTATATCAAATGACAGACTCCTTCTTTGATTCGATATGGCGAAGTTTATACATCGCAGACAAAGTCATTGGAATTAGTGACGAATACTAAACTTTACGCTCCTACACCAGATATCTTTTAGCCGTCACGAGTGAAGATTATGTATATAACGAAAATTAGGCACTAATTAAAATTGTTTGCCGAGTGTGTATTTACGTATATACAGCGTGGGAAGCGCGGGATGCCTCAATTAGATGTTATTTCGTGTCGATCGGCTTAAAGCGAATAATTTCAATATTTTCCCTCAAACATTGGTGCTACTTAAGCGTTCTGTTAATTATATGTAATTACTTGAGACTACACAGGTGTAGTAAAACTAAGTAGGTCAAGTTTAGATGTCAAATGTCATTTACAGTTTAAGTTTGCTCGCACATTCGCTCGCGTGGAAATATTGTCATACGAATATAAATGTTTTATTTAGTTTATATTACTTTTAAGTATGTTTCTCACCTATTATAAAAAAATATATATATGGTACAGATATATTAACATAGCTATTTCAGCATGATCGAAAGCGAGGTTCGCATGAATAAATGTGATTATGATGACGGAAGCCTCACACCACATCTGGTCAATGTCTTCGGACGTCGACCTAACCTATTTATATACGGCACGTTATATTTGTAGTCTGCACTAGTACGCGTTTTCAAACATAAATATAACTCAAACAAAGCTAGATAAATGTTGCAGTTTAAAAGAGAATTTTACATCAATATGTATCCTTTAATCAGTGAAGAAAGACTTTTATGTGACTATATGGAATAAGCTGAAATCTACCGTTTAAAAAATCATTATCTAGGCTACTTTCCAGACAGAGAATAAATTTTATGATCCCCTATATTATTTACATAAGCAGAAATATTTACATTTATTGCCCGATATAAAGACCGCCTTGAAACATTACGCTCGCATACAAACTTTATATGTATTTATTTTGAAAAAGTCGTAACAAACGTACGTTTTCCCGCCATAAACGGCGGAACGTTTTACGCGGCGTCGCAAAAACGCAACGCAAAATATATTATTTTGTTACGTTATGACGTGAATAACAAAGTTAAAGTCAATAAAACATTCAAAAGGAGCCATCGAAGCGTTCGTTAAAACCTTTCATGTAAAACGAACCGAAATGCGGAACTTCCAATTTTTCCCTCCATTTCAAAACGAACTTTTTTTTAAATTCTATGCCGCTTTGGCCAGGCCTTTCGACCGGTTCAAGTTCACCTTTTTATTCGGTTATCTATATCGGTATTGAGCTAAATGGAAATGTGGTACGCGATACATTTCCTTGCATTTAACTTTATACATTTTTAATATGCAATATTAAAAATGTATATTTGTAACCAAGATACGATAACAATATGTGAGAAAACGTTAAGGCGAATGAAAAATGGCCCCGGAATGATTAATACATAATACATTAATAAAATATTCATCAATAACGCGCTGAAAAAATATTATGTCAATATATTAAGTCTCTAATCTGTTTCTGAATGCAGCAATGTCTATTTGAAATTAAAATCCGCAAATATTAGCAATCCATTATCAAGCAGCTGTTTGTAAGTTTAACTTAAATCTTAACTCTAAATAAGAGGGTATAGCTAAAAACTTTTTATGTTATATAGGTCTCTCTAATAAGGGTACCCACTTAATTATCAATTAAACGTATTTTTTTTTTATTATATTATGTACTTAAAATGGCCACTTTTAAAAATATAATAATTGATTCTATTTAGTATTTATTTTGAACGGATAAAATGAATATTAAATAAAATAATAGTAACATAAAATAAATTGCAGAACTTTCTTTAATTATATCCAAACATGGTTAATAATTCGCAAAGCTTCAATTGTGCAGTATGCAGGTAACAAAGGTGAGGGTAGGGGGTTCAATAAGAACGCACCCCCCCCCCCGTGTTTCCACCCGAGGGATAGAAATGCTACTGTTCTTTTATTGTGTTTGCTAACTGTGGACGATGATGGATATTGGCAACAAACGTGCGTAGACCGCACACAGTTTCATCAGGTCTGATAAACAAAGATTTAATCCACTAAGCCAGTGCATATAATTCTGGCTTATAAGAGAAAGTGATAAAAAATTTAGAAAATATTTTTAGAAGCAAGGGGTTTCGTTTTATTTACGTAACAAGATACAATTTAATTCCCCTAAGGTGCGGTTGCAAGTATCTACCGGGAGCGCATAAGGGTCGAGGATCTAGAGAACATTGACAGATGCAAAATCCCTAGCGATTTGCTGCAGAGAACCCAAGGGATAGATATAATACTTTTTATTTTAAATAACGTAGAATTAACCACAGGACTACATGCTGACTGAGGTACGGTGTTTCAGCCAGCAAGTATTCGATGAATATATGATTTGAAAATCACAATTAAAGTCGTCGTAAGTGTGCAGGTATATTTAAAAAACGCTTTATCGAGTTTTTAATCGCTTACATTAATAAAATATTTCACTTAAATGCTTAGGGAGCAGCAAAGTTAATTCAGGATTAAAAGTAAGTTTCAGAATGTTGAAAGAGTTTTAAATAACAATCTTTTGTATCAAAAGCTGAAATTGGCGACAGTACAAACATTATTTTATTTCTGTGCACACATTATTCTGAGTAACGTGTCTCTCACAGAATCGATGCCCGTTCGGTTTGACGTGAGGAGATTCGACAAGGGACATATCCATGGGGGACCTAATGAAGGGATCGGGGCATTTTTATGGTCAATTTGTACTGATATTACCCTACCGGTAGTTTAGCAGCAGTGCAATGTGATTTCAAATATAGAACGTGTGAATCAATCAAATTGATAAAGAATCAAAGATCAGTTAAGTTTCTAGGTTAAATAGAAACATTTCATAGAAATTGTTATTCTTTCGTTACTTTACATATTCTTAATTGAAAAGTTAATAATTCAAATGATTCAAATCACATACAGATAAAAGAAAATGGAGGACATTTTCTTGTGATATAACAGCATTGCAAACATCGAATGCGTAGTCTTAACTATAAACGAGTAATCGGAGAGCGGCAAACATCTGGTAGCAGGGGTCGAAGCGACCCCACACTAGGGGGGGTCAAATCAACTACGAGTAGGGGGCCGATGTAGCCCATAAAAGAAAGTCTGTTTGTGAGTTTAAGTACGCTCTTTGCAAGACAATATCTTCGCATTTTTATACAGTTAATGCACGTGAAGAATATGTGTAAGTTGTTAGGTAATGCAGCTGATCTCAGTATGGGCAATATGTTTTATTTAATTCTTATGTTCATTCGAAAGACTTTTCCATTAATAATTGTTTAGTTATGGTTTATTAATTGCGTATGTTATATGTTCTAAAATAGTTTGATAAATTTAAATTCAAAATTCAAAAATCATTTATTTATGTAGGTAACATGTAATGTACACTTATGAACGTCAAAAAAGAAGAATGCTTTTAATTTTACATTTACTGCCAGTTCTCAAATCAAGGGCGTAAACCGGAAGAGAAGAACTGGCATTAAACTCTTCGCCACTCTTTTTAATCGCCAAGTTTTTGCCTTAATCCGTCAAACGAAGCTTAAAAGTTGTTTTCAATGTCATTGTATATAAATCATCTATCCTTCATCGCTGTAGGTCAAAAAGGCAATAAATTATTTGAACAGGAGATAAGTTTAATTACAAGCCGATAAATAATCGAGACAAATTGTTACCGATAGCTATATCTGAACAATTTCTGTTGTCCTGTCAATCGTCACCCGTACTACTGCAGATAACCCTAGGCATATTGAGCGCCGACTGCCGACAGACATTTATGGAGATCTTTTTAACGAGATGCAATGTTTCGACAATTGGGGTGGAGTTACTTTTCTACACATCATATGCTTACTTATATGTATTAGAGGTTCATTATTAAATTCAATCTTCAATTAATATTAATATTAAATAACAATATTCAATATATGATTAATAAGAGGTCGTTAGCGCGTGTCAAAACTCGACAAGGGTTAAATTGGTTGCGTCAAAATAGCTCGAGCTAACGAACGAAATGTACAAATATTAAGCATTTTATTCGTTACAGCGGGCTTGCGCCGGTCAATACGATAGATTCAATTTCCACAATTTAGAACAAAACTTATAAAGCATTTAACTAAATGTTATACAACGCTTCAAAGGGATTACGAATTTAATTAATATATTTGTATTTTATTATAGAAAAATATTTCTCACTTTAGCAATGGATAAACCCAAAGAAGTTTCGAAAAATTCAACGGTAAGGCTTCATTTACAAGCTACGAATATGTTTCATTTTTCCACTTTCAAAATTGCAATTATACTGCTTTTATTAATATGTGTTTCTTTATATTATATGAAATAAGAATTTGAAAAACATATTTTAAGTCTACAAAGTTTTAACGCGTGTGTGACTACTATGTTTAGTTTAACGTGCTACGTTAAGACTTAATCTTAACGTTAGATAAGTTTCGCTACGGCCTCATAAAACTAGGGGTCATATCGCGCCATCTGCCCATCCATACCGGAATCACTCAAAGCAAAATTACACAATCTCGAAGGGGACCGTTTTCATAAAAGATTCCGGAATTTGGAGAATAAAATTCTTCTCTTTACGACCTCTCAAATCGATGGTCAGTATGGAAAGGGCAAGTCTAATTTGACGCTAATATTATAAATGCGAACGTCTGTCTTGGGGTATTGAAAAGGAATCCCTCTTCAGCCTCTTATAAAAGACAACCACCCTCTAATGAAATATACTCTACCAGGTGGAAAATTAAACACGATGAAAAAAAAAATATAATTTCTAAATATTGAAACAACATAAAAGGCAAAATTTAGAAATTATTGTTTCATTACAGCTTAATAATTACTTTTCTTCTTTATCAAAAGCTCTTAAAACTTAAGGTTCATTTGGGCTCGCTAAGTCCGCGTTAATGTCGGGTCACGCAATCGGACCACGAATATTAAAGTGTAAAACAAAAGGAACCCGGAATAATATTATTTACGCACGCTTCTAAACATCGGAAACGGCGGGGATAAATTTAGCCCGTCCCGGGTTTTTTTGGTCCAACTTTTGACCCTTCCTTCCTGGCGCTAACTTCGCCGTAGGCCCCGTCTCTCGAATTATAATTTTATTCGGATTACACGCGGGACAGCGAACTTATCCTCAACTTTGCATTCTTGTAAACAATGTATTTCTTTCCTATTCTATTATCATTCATGGCCCAACATTGCTTACCCAATTTTGAGAACGAACGTTTAAACCGTTCTTTATCTTGATTAAATGTTTTTTTTTATAAACACGAGAGTATCGGACAGACAACTAAATTGCTCAATTGAGTGTAATTGTAGCTGAAATGTATTTTGCCTAAAACGAAATAGGTTCGATTCTTTCAGCCGCTTGGTATATTTTCAGTGAGATCTATTAATCATTTTATATTGAGAAACATGAAGCAAATGAAAACAACCAGACTAATGAAATTGATACAAAAAGATCATTTATCAGCGGCGTCTTCGAGGCATCAGAGAGATAAATTGTCTCGAAATTTTAAACTAAGACGCCGCACTAAGATATCACTATTACTAACAATGGCTAAAGCTTCTAAAAAGCATTCTTAACTCGTGTGTTTGTTTCGTTACTCTCAAAGGATCCCTCTCCCTCCCCTCGCCCCTCTCGCCCCTGTGTAGTAACTCTCCACTGGAGCCTGCTAAAGAGCCCGTATGTTCAGCTTTTAGATGCTAGGATTTTATCTAAGGTGTTGCGAAGCATGTAATTTGCTACCGTGTTTTGCATTATGAAAGTAAACTGTGTTTTGTGTGTAACGCTGTTAACGGAAGCGTTGTATTGTTTTAGTTAATTCAAAATAATATAATATTAAGTTTTCAGTTGGCTTACCTTAGTTGTGTTATTTGGAGAGCGGTAAACAAATCAGCAGCTTTCATCAGTTCTCTGTAACAAATAACAAAAGTTTAAGTGTTTACAAAGGAAACTAACGCCAACTAGATTATGGGTTTGCCTTTTTTTGTACTATTACTGCTAGTTAAGGCATGCTACTAGATCTGGCTGCTGCTAGAAAAGGTTAAACATATTTTAAGAAAACAATGTTCTAAAGTAAGTGAAACAACGCTCACTCGTTAAATGTTACGGAATGGAATTGTATTCGTTTTTAGTAAGATACAATACATATTCATCATTGGCAGGGCCGAGCTTGGAGCTGGGGTAATGGAGTGAGTGCTGCACCTGGGACGACCTTATACGTGCTTGATAATTTACTGGACCGCCGTGTTTGTTACCCAAACATGCTTTAGGCGCCATATTAAACGCTATGTTTTATTTACGAAAACACCTAATGCCGTAAGATCTCCCTTTTAAGAGGTGAAATAATTATTGTCGATTAATCTGTATCAACATGAGTCATAATATAATGACGTAGCAAATTACTATTTGCTACGCTCTACGCAGTCGACTACGCTACATAGCAAAGCAGATTTTATTAGGTATGTCTACGGCGTTGTATACAATGGCAGTAAATTATTTACTTTATCAGGCCTTTATTTACCTTTCTAACCGGACACTTCCAATCTTTTGTGCATCTTTTTTATGACGTTCATAAGTGTACATTATGTTACCTACATGAATAATTTTTGAATTTTCTAAAATTATGAAAAATTTCTTAAGCTACAAATAGAAATTAATATAAGCTGCTATGCATATTTTTCGGTTAATATTGTTAGAAATCTACAGTAGAACTGCACAGTCCGTCGCCCGCAGTGAGCATTCCCGCGGGAGCTTATTGTTATCCTCAACACGCTCGTAGCAAGACTATCAAGATTCTTGGAAATTATATTTCACAAGTATTGCGAAATCTGCATAGAAACCGTGAGAAAATTTAATTAATATGCAAATAAAAAAACACTTCTGTTGCCTTTTATTAACTTAATAATAAATAGAGACGGGTCTATGTCACTAAAACAGACCGTCATGATATCTGTAATTTTAAGGTGTTTTCTCATATCAATATATATTTTTTTCTTTTCACGCCTTAGCGTGATGAATAATTATTTATTGGCTTAGCATCCCTTTAAGAGTCTATTTGCCTTAAAAATGTTGAATCTCATCAACATTGAATACAAAACGGGTAATTTTCATCAGAGCATACATGCGTACTTAAGGGTCTTGTATCTTTCCAACTCAAACTGCCTGTTCACCTGTAGCTCAGTTGAACAGGTATAAAAACTAAGTAATGACTAATCACGTCGCTCTACTGTAATTTCCTTTCGTAATGGAATAATAACGTGACCTTCATTTGTTGAACTGTTTGACGTTCTTGTTCTAAGATTAATGTGTGAAAGAGAGTTGGGATAAAATAACATATAGAAATTTATGGTACCTCTACGATATAATGAAATAAACGACTGAAGGATCATCGGTCACTTCTGTGTGTGGGAGGTGTGTGTATGTAACTGAAGTTTTTTATAGGAGAAATTGAAGACAACAGGAAAATTTATTTATAATTCTTTTAACATCAAAATAGCAAAATAGGACGTGTAATATATAATATATTGAAGCATAAAATAATAGCTTTGAAGTAGAACTATATGATACAAAGGAGTAAAACGGCCACAGAACGTTGTAGAGTAATCTTCACCGCCATTAAGTAGAGCCGGCTTTGACCACCTCTGTTCGCCGCCAATTAATTGAGTTAGAGTGCCTCTAGCACCTTATTCGGAAAAGCTAAAGCAGGAAGGCCTCGAAGCGATTTGCACTTCCATTGCTTTGTTACTTTGCAAAGTATACAAGATGCGAGGCGAGCGATGGATGCGAATTACATATTTCATATGAAATTATAGCCTAAAATGTTAATTTCGAAAAGTAAGAATAAAAATGCGCTGCTTAAGAAGCAGGTGTAAGTCGACCGATCTAGAGGTAGTTTTAAGTTGTTGCTTCGCAACGAGTTAAAATAAACACTATCGTAATGAACTCGTTCGGAATTTTTAATTTTCTCTCAGAGGCTGCAGTTTAATTAGGAAAATAAAATTTCCGCTCTTTAACTTTTGTTAACCGTTGCAATGATACTATTTACAAATATTATGAAAATATTAGCTGACCCTGCAAACGTTAATTGCCATGTATGTTATTTCTAGGAAACATATTTCAAATTCTACTACAATTATAATATTTGATTGCCATCTTGCAACCTTATTGCGGGTCGGTGGATATATTTAAAAAAATAAAAATCAGGATGTTAAAATAGGGGTTGATCGTATAAAAGTGAAAAGTGAGAGAGAAATGAATATTTAAAATTGTCATCACAAAATATAATTTTTTTTTTTGCCAAAACCTTAAAGTTTTTAATTAACAAATAAAAATAGGGGTTGGTCGTAGAGGAGTGAAAAATTCAGGGTCATATGAATTTTTTTATTCTCAGTCATGACAAAATAAAAAAAACATCTTGCAATAAAATTAAAATTTTTAGTTAACAAATAAAAAATAAGGGTTTATCGTAGAAGGGTGAAAATTTAGGGTAGCATGTAATTTTGTATGGTGTATCGTGAAAAAATGAAAACGAAAAATTTTGACTAAAAAATAAATAAAAAAATTTAGGGGTGCACCACCCTTAACATTTAGGGGGATGAAAAATCTTGTCCGATTCTCAGACCTACCCAATATGCACACAAAATTTCATGAGAATCGGGAAAGCCGTTTCGGAGGAGTTTAACCACAAACACCGCGACACGAGAATTTTATATATAAGATAAAAGATCGTCATTAATGACACTGATGACACTATTTCTGTGGTTGCAGGGCCATTAACCAACTGATAATAAAAATCGTACATATTTAGGGCACATAATAATTTCATTTATAATGTCATGTGTACGTCCCTAAGGGTAGCCAATGACCTGGACATACAGTACACACTAACAGATGACACGAATCCTGTATTTAGGCCAAAGGGTAACACCACGGAGGTAGCCACTTGTGAGCACTTTGCGTTGGGTGACGTAAAAATATCTTTAACACTGATGAACGTTCTTTCTACTCCAATCAATCGGTAGCTGCTTGTAAATCTCGCCAGAGTTTTCTTCTGTACTGAGCAAATTTATACATTCATAAAAATGACTACAGAATTTTTGTGTTCGTGTCAATGATTATTTGGGACGTAATGTTGAATATTGAGTAGAATTCTACCATAATCTATCAGCAAACTAAAGGTATGAAAATGAATATATCAATGAGTGGTGGCTTCGGCAACTTGTCAGCACCGTTAATACTCTTCCATTCTCGGCGAATAGTTTAATACATTTTGAGAATATCATCTGCAGGTGAGACAACTGAATATAACCTCAAGCTCAATACTCGCTATAATGGTGTGTAGCTGTCAAAACGGTTTGCGGGCGGCGTCGGGCGGGCGGCGAATGCAGAGCAGTGACAGGTCGCGGCTCTGTCGCCGACACGAGAGCGGGGTAATGCATAAAATTTCACACGGCGGCCGCAATTTAAACTGATATCATATTTGAGTTTAGGCGAGACGTGCTCGTGATAGCTCGATATAGCGGGCGACGCCGAATATGCATAACTCCCAATTTCAAGTCACGTTTCTGCATAATTTTTTGAAGATGTTACGATGCTTGTTTGAGAAACACATCTCGCTGACGAATTTTATTGATATTCTTACTTAAAGTGCTCTTAAGGGAAATGCATTGTACTTTTTAATAAAATGTTGATGCCACTCCAATATTTTATTATTTTATTGGCCATTGAAATTGAAATCTTCTTTTCACTCTACTAGACATGCTTTCTGCTAATAATATCGAACCATAATAAATGCTTCGGAAATACAGTTCACAAATGGCCTCTGTTTACGGAGGACTTAACAAAAATAATATCAAACAATATTTGTTTCAATGGAATTCGAACGACTAACAAAACTTTAGGCTTTCGCCGTTGTAATAACAAAGGTCAAACAGGCCAAACGTCAAAATAGGGTGATTGTTTGACGGATATACATATATGGGATTCTAACAAAAATTGCCAGTTAATACGACAGTGAGACTGCAATTGTTCAGTCAGGAATAAAAAGTACAGAAATATTTAATTTTGCAACTCACTAGTGGAAAACGTTAAATGTTACTTTGTTGTCCTCTTTAATTATTTCATGATGTTCTTAATTTTTAGCTTTATAAGGGTTATTATATATATACATATAGTACAGTGATTCCCAACCTTGGGCCCTCGCCCCACGGGACAATTTGATTGCTAAGCGGGGCAATCGAAATCAGCTGGATATAGCACAACGTCGAGATCTGAGACTGAAGCTAACCAAATATGAACGTAACATAAAATCTAGCATAAGGATATCACTAAATAATTATAGAAAAATATTTATAAACATATGAAATTTGAATTTTATTTTTTCAATATATTTTGAAAATTTACTTATTTACTTATTTTTTCAACAATTTCCTAGTAATTTATTCGTAGAACCTATCATTTAAATGTCTTAAGTGAACAATTTCATAAAAAATTGAATACGATTTGTTTTCATCTAATATAGAAATTACGTATTATACATATGAATTTTAGGTAGACTAAGGTGGAGTACGGCACAATAAAGATGTAGGGAACACTGCTTTAGAAAGTGGTTAAGACAACTAAAGAATAGGGTAGTACCTTAACATAGAAGTGCAAAGTTCAGGAGTTTAAGGATTTATAAGTATCAAGATTAGAATATTCATCGATAATCTATTTGGAGCGTAGGCATCACTATCAGCGGAGTACGCACTGATTTATAGTGACGTCCGCGGTGAGTTATCGATATCGACGCTTCGTTTGATTGCCTTATTGCCTTTTGTTAGCTCTCCGAATATTTTAGCTTATAATTTGCATTAATTTCACGAGCGGGAGATTTGTTCCACTCAGTATTCGAATTGTTTTCAGAAATTGGCCTTCGAGTTTATCGTAGACGTAGTTGACTTTAATACCGACTCTAATTATAATATTCAATTTTATTTCGACTGAATTTAATCTTCAGTCTTTGATATTAAAATAAGTATTTAAATAATAAAAAATAATATCTTAATTTAAATTTATTTAGATACACGAAATTAGTCAACTAGTCACGCATATATTATATATAATGAATTCCCTATTTCGAAAGTATTATTAACTATTCCATCTGATGCGTATTTATATTTAATATTAGATAGCAAAGACAGCATTTTTGAGTTTTAATATTTCAGATTGCATAATACGTCACGGCCATTCTTAATAGCGAAATGCATTTTTAGATGCAGCGTGATGTGCATTATTTATTGTGCATAAATATCGTAGACGGGAGAAGTGCTCGGAACGTGGAGTAATTTCGCACTGAATGTGAGATATTATTGCCGGGACGCTGTGTTTAATGCCTTAATTCCGTCCTTCACAGCTTCCATATAATATATTAATTAATATCAATATTAATCACGACGTACGATTAGGCAACTTATTACTACATTTCTGTAGTTTTAAGTTGCCTAATCAAAAACCCAAAACAGCAAACGTCAAGTCGCATATGCCGTTCCTAAGGCCATGAATTACTTTTAATTCTTCTTACCATGTATGATGGTACTTTTTGTGAGCGTTTGGGACATAGCTTAAGCACAAACAAGGCTTTGTATAAGATAGCAATGTTCCGATTCGATCAAAACGAGATGCATAATCCGTTACACAACTAGCGAGTGCTGGTGGCACACCGCCAACCGTTATAAATGTTTGATTTCGGGCCACCGATTTGATTTCTCGCTACTTTATTATTATCTGCTAAACATATTGAAAGGAGTTACAAGTCTGTGGCTATAGATAGCAATAAAGGCGTTCCTCAAGGGAGCATATTGGGTCCATTGCTGTTTCTTCTGTACATTAATGATTTACCGAATTTGGTTAGTAACAAATGCATTCTTTACGCGGATGATATTTCAGTGGTCGTGTCAAATGATACAACGCGTAACCACGAATCATTATTGAATGAAACAGTAAAGAATGTCACAGAATGGTTGGACATTAATAATTTAAGTGTAAATATAAAAAAAACCAATTTTATACAATTTCGGAACTATAATAATTGCAGACCCAATAACCTCAAAATTAATTATAAGAGCGAGTTTATTGAGGAAGTTGTATCAACCAAGTTTCTAGGCATAACACTAGACCAAAATCTTAATTGGAAACAACACGTTTTAACGATATGCACGCGCCTTAATAAATTTGTTTTTGCTTTGAGTCGAACTCGCAAAGTGGCTTCAAAACACGCAGCAATTATTGCTTATCACGGCTATGTTGCCTCAGTTTTGCGCTATGGTATCCTTTTATGGGGAAATTCGGTAGATGTGAGTAAAGTTTTAATTACTCAGAAAAAATGTATCAGGGCTATTATGGGCGTTGGACCTCTTACGAGCTGCAGACCGATTTTTCACGAACTCGGTATTCTGACAGTACCGAGTTTGTATATCTTAGAAGCAGTTATGACTGTAAAGAGGTATCCAACATTATTTAAAACATTTAAAGAAACTTCCTTGCATATACCGAGGGATCCAACACGGCTGCGGGTACCTGCATGTTGCACCACGCTATATTCTAAAAATTGTTACGCCATGGCTGTTAGAATATTTAATCACCTTCCTAGAAGTTACAGATCGCTGCCATGTAATGTTTTCAAGGGGAAGGTGACTGGGTTTTTAAAGGCAAGGTGCTTTTATAGCGTGGGCGAGTACCTAGATCATAAGTTTGAAATTAACGCGGGGAACATCACTTCAGATGTTATTAAATACAAGAAAAAGAAGCCTAACGATTAAATCGTTGTATTTTTTAGATAAGAATTATTACAAACAGTTTCGGGAATTGCGAGCTTTTTAAATGTTTAATATTTTTTTTCTTTTTTTTAATATATAATATAGAACGAAGCCTGTACTCTTGATGAGCTAAAGTATTTCTGTTAATTTAGTCCTCTGTATTGTTTGCATAATGTATAAAATGGTAATGTACCCATATAATTAGTTTGTTGACAGTTGTATTATCTGTACTGTTTACATAATAAGCGATTAAACCTAGATTGTGTTCTTTAGTTCAAACGAGAGGACTTAAAAGGTTGCCTGGAAGAGATCGCTTGTTAGCGATAAGGCCTAAAAAAAAAAAAAAAAAAAAAAAAAAAAAAAAAAAAAAGTGAACACGATTTACAATTCCGATTTTTGATAACCCTAGCATTCAAAACACACATTTCCAACTCCTACGCTTCTATATATACAAAAATTGTCCACATTCAAATCTTTTCAAAAACAAACTTTTTACTTTTTTGAATAAGGCTTTATTAAAACATAATTTCATATAAAAATGGAGGATTATTCAACTTCTATAGCACGCGAAGATAATAAATCTTTTGATGTTTGACCTTCTCGATTCACTCAGTTTTACATATTTATTACTGTTTTCTGAGTAAAATCAAATCAAATGGAATTGCGCTCATAAAGGGGACATTACCTACTCAGCTACAGTGGAGTGGAAAGAAAGGCCGAAGTGGCACGGTTAGACCAAGCAAGGTAAATACCTACGAGTGTTACTTGAGCCTCGGAATAACCTACTTTCAACACTTTTGCAAGAACTTCGAATAAAACACTGGGAAAGCAGTCATTGTCAAAAAATATTTTTTGTACTCGTAACATTTCACTTACAAAATGCACAAAAACGCGATTCCATCTAGTTAATGAATTGTTAAACATTTCTCGTGTTCGTCACATCACAATCTTAAGAATTTATTAATACAATCATGTCATAACGATCACGATATCAAAGTTATGAGGCACATTAGAATTGTCTAATGAATGGAATATGTCGATAATAAAACTGACAATAGAGTGTGAAGACATCAGAATTAATAATTATTATAGCTCGAGTGCTTTCTAAATAATATAACTGAGCGAAATGAAGCTTATTTGTAGTCAATATTCCCTTATACGAGACCAATGTGTTTATATTATGATTACAATTATCATGTGTTTAGATGATGAAGTTAGATATTATTATAAAATCTCCAAGTTTTGTGTTACGAAATTGATAATACATACCACTTTACAATAATTTTGACTTGGCACCGACGTCCAAAAAGTTGTCTCATGCGTCATGTCCGGCTTTAAAGATAAGCTAATGAACAAGTAATATATTTAATATTTTAATAATACGTAACAAATAAAAATTATTACACTTTTTCGTGAATTTTAGAGTCAGTTATGTTTATATATAGTACTTTATTTTACAAGTTATTTAAGGTAACATTTAATAATGTTTAATACAATAACATTCAATGACAACATAACAATTTTAGCAATTAAATATTTTATGCAATGATTTACTGCGATGCAATAGAAAGTGCTGTCATGATCATAACATTTATAACAGCGTTTGAAGTAATTCGATCTGTATGTAATGTAGGCTGCATCAAGTGTTTATATGTGCTTTATTGTGATATTTTGACACCCATGTGCAAATTTCCGTCTTTCAAGGAATAAGAGAAGATATTTTTGTTTATTATACTACAGATCTATATATAGTACACAACTGCCTCATAAAGGTAATAAATTAAGGTTGCGTTGTTTTCAAACAGCGGTGCCTCCGCTCCAAAACTTAAGCAAATTATAAGTTAGACGACATACGTCAGGAATTTGGAAGTTTAAAGATATGGTTAGCGAGACGCCAGTTTAACATAAACTATCTTAGATCTCGACTAACTCCTAGACTTAACTCGGGTTAACTTAGAATTAAATTAGTTTTAATTTTAAGCCTGATGCTTGGCGAGATTGAGAAAGTTGTAACCCTTGGTTTGGACGATGTTGACTACGTGACGTGATGCTCAGAAAGACACCTAGTTAACAACTCTTAATTAGAAGGTACTTTAAGGTATTAATATTAAATTCTTTGCCAAAGTTCTTCTGACGAGCTTTGGTGAAGGGATGCTTCGTCCTTGGCGAGAAGCTTCGCATAATCTTATCCAACTAACATTAATTAAACAATCAGACAAATGAGGCCACTACAAAAACTCTAATATTTTTTTATGTGTTGCAAAGCGTCAATCAGATAGTCATTATCAGCTGATAGGCGGCTATAAATGTAGTTTCCACGCTGTTGCGGCACTGGCGTGACGCCAGCACGGCGCGTGCCACGTGAGACATTACTGAACAGTATTTACGGAGACTGGCAACCCCCCATAATGAGCTGGAATTCTGCTAATGTCCTGAAAAACGGACAACTGAGCCCGAGCCTAGCCAACTCACTCAGACGATTCTTTACATATTCCGGTACGAATACGCCATTATATCGGTATTCAAACGAATATAATGGTAATCTATAATAATTCAACATTTTCTTGAAGCTGAAGAAATTTTAATAGCGCTCACCTACCAATTCCTATTTAAAGCTGACGATATCTTGAAGTGATTGATAGCAAAAATATGAATAAATGAAATGAAAGGGACATATCTAGTCGTAATAGCAGAATAGTCATAAATCAACAGCAAGTGACGAACGTTACAAAGAGTAGAGTTGTAAAAATCTAGTTACATTTCAATCTCCGGCCCGAGTCGAGAGATTTATTATTGGCAGGTCATTGGTTCATGTTTCTCATAGATGGACAGTTCGTGTATTGATAACGTGTGCACATACGTTATATCATAGAGAGTGCTAATGTAAAGTTATTTTAATCAAACAATATTTTTATTTATTTATTTCACTTTAAGTCATATAAAGACTAAAATATCGGTGATATTTGTTAAACAATAAACCAGTTGTCGCCTGTCTTTTCACCGCAAGTTCAAATATTTTCTCCGCAAACACGGATCGATACCGCGAAGCTGTATTCAAATGTAAGTGAGCCATTGGTTTCGGCGTGTCGTGCGCTAATGGAGCGATTGTGTTCCTCACAACAGGCTTCGGAAAACTACGCTTTCAGTTCATACTTTTGTAACTGTACGCTTCGCCCACCTTTCAGTGCCATTACTATGCTACAGAGTATATATAACTACGTTTAAGATAAGTACTTTTACGTAGGGTGCTTTTTGATGTAAAACGATCAATTGGTGTAAAAACCATACAAAATGCACGCAAAAGTTTACATTAAAATTTTATTTTAATAAAAAAATATACAATTTTAGCCCGATTGCATCACTGCGTCGTAAAAACAAATTAGCTCGCCCGTTGATCTTGCCAAAAACGTACAAGTTGTTGTGTTACGTTGAGGCTTGAGTTTGTGCTTGTAGCGTTAGCATCATGGCTGCGACAACGGGCATACTTAAGTGTAGTTTTCATTTGCTATGCTTCAAAATCTGGTAAGTGGATTATTATAGTAATTACTTTATAGATAATTTGGAAATTATAATACAAATCTAAAGTCTCAATCACAAAATGTATGATGTAATTATGAGTATCAAGAGATTTAATATAATAACAACAACAAAATATCTCTATTCATCTAGGTAAACAAGTACACTTATGAACGTCAAAAAAAAATTAAATTAATTGTAAATTTACATTGACATATAATATAGTACAACAATAAAAGATGAAACATAAAGACTTGTCACGAAACTGGAATATAAAGATAGTTGTGAATTCGGCAAAGGCAATCAAAACTCTGCCAAAATGTGTTGCGCTCGGGTTTACGTGCCGTCTCTATTTTTCTCATGCCAATACGTGGCTCTGACAGTAGCGATATAAAGAAATATTATTTATATAGAACTGACATGAGTTGTTGAACCGTCAGGTAACAAATGTATGTACAAATTATACACATCCTGTGCCAAAAAAATTATGTCATTTTTTGTATCATTATTTCGGAATGGAAGTTGCTTTCTTCACAGGTTCTGAACCTGGTCTCAGGCCAAAGGTCAGTACATAAAACGTAGCATTAAACTAAACTAAAAGCAAATTATTTTCCTAAACGCCACCAATGCGATTGTCGCTTAGTGGCCCTACAGCACTGTCTGTTGCAGGCAGACATACGGAGGAATTCAGTCGGCTTTGTTTCCTAAATTGAAGCACTTATTCCGTTCGCTCTAAGATTTGCTTTATTTTCAAGACGTTATTTATTCACTTGAATATTGTGAGACTTTTTATTCTATTCAAGTCGAAAGAACGAACAAATGGAGATTGGAAGAAGCGTTTTATAACTGCACACATCGAAACTACTTGCAAAAATATTTATGTAAAATTACAAGTTTCATATAAATAAGAAAAGTATTTTTAACAGGACCATAAACAGACAAATAAAATAATGTAACCTTTTACCTGCATTCAGTGCAAATTGTAAGAAACATAGAGAGCGAAGCTCTTTCTCAAGTAGTCTTTCTTCTTGTTAAGTATAAGTGTTTAAAATGATTATATCATAAGGTCCATGTGAAGTTATTAATAGGAGTACCGGAGCTAACGCGAATCGATTCAGCCGACAAGTGGGTTTAATCAAACGGAGGAAATTACCTATAACTGAGCTCAAATGGGTCACACGCGAGCACCCACTAGCGCCGTCACCCGGCACCCGCTACGCAAATAGGACTATTAGTGAAAGCTACTTCTTTATTATACTATATCTTAATAAGAACAAATGTGTAAATTGCGCTTACAGTTAAATATTTCTACTTTTATAGAATCAGAATCCCTTTCCTTAGTCTAAAACTCAATATTTTGACATCGTAAGGTATCACGATCGCACTCACACATAAGTATTGGTATAATTATTATTATACGGAACATGATGTAATGGTTGCAGCTCCTTAGAAACGTTGTGTAAAAAAAACTTGGCGATTAAAAAGAGTGGCGGAGAGTTTATTGCCAGTTCTTCTATTATATTTCTTATATTTCTTATTTTTTCAAAGTTCATAAGTGTACATTATATATTATTTCATAAGTGTACATTATATTATATGCTACCTATATGAATAAATGATTTTTGATTTGATTTGATTTATTATGTAAAAATAATGCAAAGAACCTACAAACAATCCACAACACGTGCAAAATGTTGAAAACAAATGCATTCAATAGTAAACAATATTTAAATAAAAAACAAATAGAACAGGCATAAATTTATTCCTGTTGACGCAATAGAGCCTTGAATGATCGGCAGAACTTCCGCCCACGAGGAAGCGTCGCAGCTTGTGGGCGATCGGGTTTTAAGTTCATTGTGTCCTTCAATGACCTTGTTTTGTTTTCCATTAGTCAACCGATTTAGAACATTGATTTAAGCGAACTATACCTATAAATTGATATTTCGTACATAATTTAAATGTAATTGTAACCTAATAATTTAGTAAAATCTTTTCTGAGGTTAAATATTAATGAAACAAAACCATTTCATTTAATTTAAAAGCGGCATCGCAGATATAAATTCATACAAATGAACAAATTAAATGTTAAAGGAAAATGAACTTGACTAGCCTTTAATCTCAAATGTTTTATTCGGATAGTAAATTTTTTCGGCCTAACCCATACACTCAGCCGGCGGGGGTAATAACCGTATCTTAACCCCTCAAGGAGACTCGTTATATTTTTATCGCAAGCGCCGGCATCATAGCACCAGGCCTATACCTTTATTAAGGCTTTCGTGAAATATCGCCTTTTTCAGATGAAATATTTTATGGATTTTTAAGGTGGCGTATCGTTGCTTATATTTGCATAAAAGCCTCGAGCTTTTGTAAAACTAAACATTACTAAAATCTCAAAGAGCTTTATCGTTATGATACAATTTCAAGATTAGGTAAATTCCCAGCTTAGCGAGTGCACTTAAGCATTAATAGCAAAGGCAATTTCATTAGAGATAAGCAAGGAATAATTAAAACCGATATCTCTAGGCAAGGATTTATAGACGTACTCATTCGATACATCGAATTAATGGCCCATAGAATTCGAGTTATCTCATTATTGGTGAATAATTCGAGATAACATCGAGTGCGGTTATCGATTCAATAATCGATAATGTGTTATTAACCTCAGACCTGTTGTGTGTAGTTGATAATGGCTTAATTTGCCCTAATATTCCGGCAAATACTAGACCACCACTAAGAATTGAGGGAGGGTAAATGGACATTGGTAGAAGAGAATGTGCGCTATGTGTCGATAAGGTTATGCAACGAAGTTACCGAAGACACGTATTTCTACTACATGGGGGGAATTCAAACGTTTTTGTTTTTAAACTAACTCAGAAACGGGTGCCGGCCGCTAAGTTCTTAGCAAAATTCTACGAAGGAACTTATTCTAATATAGCAAGGCCATATATTAAACAGTTAAAGATCGAAAGCATAAAGCAATGTTCCATGTAAGGCGCCGCTTCAATTAATAGTAATTGCTGAGAAATGATCAGTAATTACTGTTCGATATCAGTATTTACTGACTTTTTGTTCCAGCTCATAAGGCTCGGAGATTATGTGCAATTGATATGGTTTTTGTGTGCAAGACTTTGGCACACGCATCGGGAGATTACAGTCCAGTTTAGGGATAAATGAATCGAGGTACCGATAAATATAGTTAATAGCCTCGAACTAATTACCAGATTACCGTTCAACTGGGTCCAATTAATTAAAACAAAATTGGTTAATACACGTAATAATGATCAATGTATAATTTAGTTATTGGACTACGAATATTATTATTGCTACGAATTCATTGAAGGTAAGTTCTCTAAATAGTGACAGATTGATAGGTGTAAAAATCCATAGTTATACTTTTTAAAACCCAGTGTTTTTAAAATTTAAGTGTGTACAGGACAGGTGGATAAACATTCATGAACAATACGAGTTGTTTCTTGGTAGTTCAGAAATGACGACGTAATGAAATTCAGTAAAGTTTTGCGTTATTCAACATCACGAGTCGTCTTCATATTTCGTATATCTAAATGCTAAAACAAAAGTGTTGCGGCGATCGTCATTGACTTTCAAATGCGATTCATGTAATATTAAGGCCGCTCGTAGACTGCGGATATTCAAATGCGCCTGCGCAGTGCTCGTGATAGGTCACTTTGCACCCGCCTCTTATGTTAAATGCTAGAGCTATGTAAGTGATACTGCACATATCATATAATTAGCTAGATAATTTTGAAGGAGTTTAATAAATAAATAAGAGTGTACATTGGAAGTTTCGCTAATAGTAAGCCCTTATTAATAAAGATTCATACAATTAAATATATATATATCTCTCTTTCATTGAATTATAAATACACCAAAAGACATCGGTATAGTATTAGCAAAACAGGTAGGAACGTAAGTCGAGTACCACGTAACTTGACACGCAGGTGCAGGCAATCTGGTCTCGCAGTATCGCGGCACAATAGGACTGAATTAAAATGAAATCATTTTCTCACAGCTATTGAAATTTAACTATGTATTAACTTCCTTAGACGGTATAAGTTTTATTTATTTTATCAATTTTTAAATACTTTATAAGTGAATACAAATTTAGAGAACAGATAGTATTTTTTTTATACACCGATTCGACAATGTGAAACACCCAAAAAACGCAAGATGTGCGGAGCCGATATCGGAGCTACGAATAGTTGGAGCTTACGAAATATGCACAGCACATACAAATAAAACTTGCTCAAAGCTTTTGGCATATCACGAACGGTTGAAGTTGGGAACAAACATCGCGTTTTAGCCACGCGAACCAACAACAAACTTTGAAACGATACCTCAATACTATTTGCAATTGATTCTCAACATAAAATCTTCAAATTTTTACAACTAAGTTTTACAAAACTCTATACCAAAAAAACACGGCAGCTTCGCAAATGCTAGGCAGAAGCTTGTTGTTATAACAGACATATTATAAATGCTCTACAACTTTTAAGTTAATACCTTCGACGTGATATAAACACGCAACCTTCTGAAATCTGTTTTTTAAATAATGATCGTGTTGGATTTGTACCCTGAAATAATATTTTAATTTATTTTACATGCGCATATTTACACTGGGCGCGTGCGCAGAATTAATGTGAGTTGGCGAAACACCTCGTCAATAATACTACGGTCATTGTGTCACAATGGCAGGTGCGGGTCAGGTTCAATGCTCATATTATGTAACGGATGTAAACGGTAGAACTATCTATAAAAAGCACCGTGAGAATACTCGAGAGATTTTTTAATTATCCATATTAGTACTTTCAGGGGTAAAAGATTTGTTACGCGTTGTGGTTACAATTATTTTGTCCATGTAGTGAAATTAGAAGTGAAAGAAACCAAAAGGGTGAAATGAAAAGCAGATGGCCTGATGAAGCCGCGTTTCGCGAGTGGTCCTTTGGCTATTCAAGCTTCCAGTTAAACTAATTAATGCACATAACTGAAATCATCAGGTTATTTTATTAAGTCAGAGCAAGTAGGTCGAGAGCCTCGGCGGCTTCGTACAAAGCCTCCGCCAATTTACTCTTTTAAGTATTTAATACTGTATACGTGACCCAAATTCATTTATTTCGCAATAAACCTACTCACCTAGTCCTGTAAAATATCTCTGATATTTCAAACGAGGTGCTCACTTTATACCTACTAATTAAACATGTAATGTTATTTAATTTATTTCTCTTTGAAACCTAATACAGGTAATTATTAAGCGACTAAAATCTAAACAAATATAAATTTCTAAAAATACAGAAACTGTATATAAGTTTTAGTAAATGAACCACGTAAACTTGTAAACCCAACTCCCAATCAGCGTAATAATGCGTTTAGTTAGTGAACGGCGCGATAACCTTGGCGCGTGAGCCAGGCTAATGTTATTAGCGAGTTATCAAATGAATGCGAAGATACTGCTGCGACCCAATTTCTCAATAAACTCAATTAAAACCGAAGCAACGGATGCGAAATGCTCTAATCGTAAACCGATTGCGATTACGAAACGATTTAATTAGAATTTTATTGAATGCACGGTGAATAACAGATAAGTGCTCTTCAGAAATCTACATATTCATACTTGTGAATTTATTTTATGATATGTATCTATACCGTTTTACACTCAGCATGGTTTTGGGCCGTTGTGTAAAATCCGATCCCATTTTCGTGTTGGTTAATTGGGAATTAGGAAAATACATTACTGAACTGTATTTTGTTCAAATTTTGTTCTACAAGTAGGTTAGATGAATGCAAGAATATCAATGTGAGAACAAACAGTGGGGCATTATGCCGAGTGTTCTTAGAAAGGATTTCCATTCGAGGCCTTTTTACCTAAATGCCTTTATAAATATTTAACGGTAGGTCTTAACTCAGTGAAGCAGGATATTTATATTTATAAATATATTATTGATTATTCATAAAATAATTATGAATAGATTGTCGAAACTGCAGCAAAAAAATAACTTTTGTAAGAAACAGACCTGAAGTGATGTTATAGTTAGTTTCAGACCTTAAACAAATGTCAAGGACACTGACAATTATGAGAAACTCTTAATTAAATAAAATTATAATTTTTAAATGTTTTAAAATACAATTTCTCTTAGTATTAGTTATAAAAAGAGAAACTCACCTTACATCGTTGGGTGTCCCCTTAAAGTTTCAGATTATTATTTACCTGCAAGTAGAAAAATATTTTGTAATTTTGCTTAGTATATACTCGTAATCAAAATTAAATAGAACGCGAAATTTCTATCGAATCAATTGTAAATAAAGCTTCGTCGTGGGTTTAGTAATAATTTATAGAATGTTCGAGAAATAAAAAGAAATGATATATGCAAGTCATCAATATATATTTGTACATATATTAGCAATAAAAAATAAATTGTAACATTTGTGCAGTTAGCAATAAATATATTATGAAGCTGTGTTTGAAACTAGCACAGAAACATAAAATAAAAGTAACTTTTAGTTGAACGTTCGTATTTAACCTGCTGTTTTTCTGTAAACAGTTAAAAAGGTTTAATTTCGCTACTTTCGCGAAAACTTTGCGTTTCAGACTTAAATGGCTACGGAGAGGAAAATATTTGATTCCACATCAAATAGAGGACTTGTTTAAATTGGGTCAGATGCTTTCAACTCGCGATGCCACGATTCACCCACGAGTATTGTGTTTTGTGTGTGAAACATGTTGTCTTACCGTTTCATGTTTAATTCTATACATTTCGAGTTAAATTCAATTGAGGAAGAATATAACATGCTGCTTATTCTCGTGATATTAACACATTCGTAATATATTAATTAAAAACACTACGATTGGAATCTTACAAGCTAGTATTTAACTGCAAAATCAGGCTGGTATTTTTTAAAGTAAATGACTCGAATATTAAGGCCACAAGATAAATAATTTGTCAGGCGTCGTAGAAAATACGAGGGTCTCGAAACCTAGGCTTGAGCCTTAATATTTAACACCTGAAAAGGTTTGTAGGCCTCGCAGGAATACAACAATGTATCCTGCGGATTAAGTATTTTGTTTCACTGTAAATATTACTTTTCTTTGTTTGAAATACAATGACAATTAGTTGAAGTCGGACGTTTTTCAGACATTTTCTTACCACGGGGTATATGGGTTTTAATTAAGTTAATTGTTTTGAAAGATCCACAATGCTAATCTTATTTAAACTAACAATTGCTAAGTTAAAAGTCAAAGCCATCGTGTCTGGGGTCAGTCGGGTCGGTATCCACGAGGTGAAGGGCCGGGTTAAACTGCTGGCGAGGGTTTGTAGTTTATACACGTGAGTTAACATTGCATTTTTTAACATCCGCACATTGAATTGAGAGTGTTCGAGTGTTCGAAACACGATCATTATGATATATATTATTGTGATGAGAGGCGGTTATCATCGGATGAGCCTCTTGCCTATTTACTATCTAATCTTTAAAACACTTATTCGAACATGCAAGGGTTTGAGAGATAATGTTTTCCATGAGATTTTTTAGTGGTAATTTAAAAAAAGACATTTCCAGTCAGGCAAGTTCTTGTATTAAAACTAAACGATTTTAATGGAGCGTCTATTAAAACGTCCTATGACATTATTAATGTGTTTGATAGCGAGACGGCCCACTAATCATTCTGTAAGTTCTATTATCTATTTCTGATGACAACAGAGGATCCGGTGGTCTAAATATACATCTCGAAGAAGAAAATAAACCTAACATCCTTTTGAAACTCTATTGTATGCTTTTTTTTCAATATATCAAACCTTGGTGGTTCACTAACTTGAAGCATTGTAGACACCTTTTTGTATTTGTACATATTAAGAACTAATAGCAGTGCCGTTTTTGCAATTGATTACAGAAAGTGAAATTAGATAATCAACTAGAAAGCTTTGAAAACTGTATAATTTCCGCTGTAGTTCATTGTTTAGTCCACACAATATGATGCCGTCGACGTCCTCGCACCTGGCCGATTCACGGCAACTTGTTTATCCGCTTTTTTGTTTAAATTAAATGCCATTCATGCGCACAGACACGCCATTACCTGACATTACGACGTTTTATTCTTTCTTTCGGAATTCTTTACACGATTCTTTACTTAAATGTTCCTATTATTATTACATTGAATGAAAGCCTAATGCTTTCTGGAGTAGTGAAGACTGTAAAACAAAATTTACATTTTAGAAAATAATCCGTTCGTCATAAAATAAAACAATAATTCACAAATTCAAAATCTTTATGCCTAATATTAAGTTCAATAAAGAAATATATATTGAATGCTACACGGTCCTAATTTTACATTTATTGCCAGTCCTCAAATCAAGGGCGTAGAACGGACGAGAAGAACTGGAAACAAGCTCTCCGCCACTCTTTTTAATCGCCAAGTTTTTTTGTTTTACACAATGTTTGAAAGGAGCTGCAAGCATTACACCATGTTCTATATAACATCTTAAGTAATAAAGAAAAAGCCCCCTCGCCATGTTTAAGGGATAGACAACCCGACGCATGGTCGCCGCCACAAGCATTCATATTTAAGCGAGCACGACTATCCTGAAATGTGAACTTGGCTACATAAGAAAGTGAAATACTCAATAATTTGATAGCACATGGATCACGCACCCACTTTACATTAAATCAGTTGTGGATGTTGACGATCGCCCCAGAGTCTGAAAATGCAGCCCAGAGATTCAGTCTCGGTACCCTCTTTAGACTGAAGCAATTCATATTCAATTGAATTTATTTATTTACAACCACAATCTATCAAACGGAATAACAAATAAGACGTTTCAAACGTAATAGTCTTTATACATACGAATGGAGGAAAAACTCGAAGTCGAAACACATGTTCCAATAACAATATCGTCAATATATCTTCGCATTTGAAAGGAACGCTATATCAAAAGTGCCATTTCAAAAATTTCAATACACACAAAAGATTACATTTACATAGAACAAGCGAGTACACGTCAAATAAAATCGTTTTGTGTGAAGATTGCGTCTATATCGAGTTTTAAAACGCCCAAACGACTTGGCAACGTCACGCAGCCACGATTAAACGCCGCTCGGCTTTATCTCTTACGATATGAATTTAATATTGAACCGTCTTTATCTTTACTTTACTTTTATTAATTTTTAAAACAATAAATGCAGCCGTGAATTCCGTCATTGGTTTTAATGAGTCAATAGTCGCAGAATCGTAATACATTCACTAACGAGGGATAGTTGGACAGGACGCATGATAATTCATAAAAAGGGTCAAGTTGAGGGTCAGTAATAATTATCGTCTAATGGCGCCCTCTAAGCGGATTACTTTGCTCTGTGGCGGCGAGCGATTGTGCCAAAGTGCCGCTTACAGAAGATTGGGTTTGGGGCTGCTTTAAGTACGTCTCACAGCACCGTCTATGTGTGTAGAGATAAAATGGTTCTAATTAAATTAACTTGATCAATGAAGAACTGTTTTTATACCAACGTATTATTTATGAAATAAACAAATCTGTTACGCCTAATCGCATCTGAAATGTAAACAAAAACGTCCCGATGTTAGATAATGTCATGGACATAATCGAATAATCTGTGTTGAAAGGATGAAACATGACGGTATCAGGTGGAGGGTGTTTTGCACAAATTAATCAACTTTGACAGTCACTTTATGCAATTTAGGAATTTTAGATGAAAAATGTCACTTTGTGATTCGTAAAAATTGTGGTTTCTTTAGATCTTGGGCGTTTTGTTGCCAATTTCAATCATTATTTTGTTTATTCGATGGCGGTCTGTAATCTCCTTGAAAAGAGCTATCTTTTATCTCTAGCCAGAGAAAAAAGGACATAAAAGTACGAGGCTATAAAATAATAAACAAACGCCAAGTGGTAGAGTCTTTTCATACAGTCACTTGACTAATACTTGACACAACAATGGTTGAATGTTTTTCGAGTGACCTATAAAGAGAAATTGGGTTAACGGTGTATTCGCAACTTACCTCGGTTATGGGCCATTTAATGACAAGTTATGGACGGAAATTAAGATAGGTCCAACTGTATGCAGTCATTTTATACAATTACTTAATATTCTTCAAAAACTTATAGAGTAAGCAAAATGTGTATCTGAGTATAGAATTTTATAAAATGATTTCCGATTCCCATAAGATAAGAAAATCCAATCTGACAAGCTTTAAAGCCCGTGAAAAGTGTCTAGGAGCTTTTTTCCAAACACAGTTGATGAATTGGTCCTTAAAGTGAAGGGACGCTTAATGGAGCCCCCTGAGATAAATCCCCGAAGTTGGTTCCGACAACTAGAGAACTTCAAGTCTATAGTTAAGGCGAAAATACTCGCAACTCGGACGTTCAGAAGCGATTTGTAATTGCGTAACTCTTTCGAGCTCGTGAGCTCCGACGGGACACCGCCTTCAACTTTTTACTCACCTTTTATTATTTTTAGTCACTCGATGGATTGGACTGAGAGAAAATATTTGAAAGTCGCTAAAGTTTCATAAGTTGTTCTTAGTAAGTTCGTTATAATTTAAGTATATATTAAAGAATTGAATCTTTTCATGATCTTTTATAATAATTCAAACGTTTAATACTTTTATTCTTTAGTGTTTTACAATTGTACAAAAGTAGCACAAGATTTTCACAATTACTACAACGTGATATATTCCGCTATCATTTCCCTAAAGTTCTCAGGAGGAACATACATTATAATTAGCGGCGCGCGACGCCATGTTTTTCCAAGAGCGTTAATTAGGTGGTTTCTACCAACTTACACAGTCAGCACTTTAAATTTCCCAATGGGTATTATTTTCCCATAAATCAACCCTTCCCTGGGTCGCAATGGCCTATCGCAAAGATTCCGCGCACCAATCCCCAGTGATTAATTGATTAACCTGGCTCCGTTTTGCAATTTTCATGATTTATTACTTTTGCTCGTGTAAAGAGTCACATGCGGTTAAAGTCTTTAGACGATTAGAATAAATGCTATTTTAGCGTGTGTGCAGCTTTTAATTAACGAAACCAAATGGGGAAAGTGACGGTGCAACAATAAATTGAGTGTGTTTTATAAAGTAACAGACTTGGCGGTCGTGAGCCGTTAGCACGGGGGTATTGAAACCGGCACGGTCAAAATGACGTTTTTTTTGGAAATGGACAACATTGTGGGTCTATTCCTATGTAACATGTAGAAGGAGATATACCTATATACCATACCCTCTTGAGATATTCATATGAAATCAAATCGAAGATTCGTACAAGGAAAATGATATCGTTACATCAAACGTCAGGGAACATCTTATGTCAATAACATCGTTTACAAAGACCGACAAAATCTACTGAATCAATTTCAAAAACCTTTAATTGGCCTTTTTGTGACAGAACCTTTTTGATGTTCCCTCGACTTAAGAAAATAGATAGAAAAGGTACGACAAAAGAATTTAATTGATTTTCAAGAACGTCTTTAGGAGTGAATCTTTTCGCTGCCTGGATTGTTTCTCATAGTAAGTTATTTCATTTACAATGCATTTTATTATTTGAATACGATATTCTTGTAACACTTCTATACATTACCTATTTTAATCAATTTATACACACACATTCACGCTGATTTATTCCGTGCGGGTGCCCCTATGTGTAGAGAGAGTGTTATAAAACTTTACCCCATTTAAAACATTTTCTAAAATCAATCGCACAAACTTACAAAGGAAGTTGTAAACACAAAGTCCGAGTAACTACAACTAACAAACGCGTGTGTAACCATCCGATGAATACATGAGGGAAATATTTCGTAATAAGTTCATTGAAAAGAAGTAAGGGTTCGATGCGAGGGTCCGAACACGAAACGGACGCCGTTAGAACGCGATGAATGATATAAACGAGTTTCTAATTCCACTCACTTCCTTTGCTTAGAACAGGATTTCAATTCCCTCTATAATTAAATAACATCACTCGGCTCGATGACACGTTAACATTATTATTGGTACACTTTTAATCTCTTCTATTGCGTTTAATAGAATTTCATTCTTTGAGCCGTTGATTTAGCTTTTTATGCGTCTTATGTTGCATGTTCTGTTGAAGAAAAAAGTCAATTATTAAAGATGTCTTCTTTAACGTAAACAATAGGTACTATTATTTTACTGCCATTTCTTTTAACGTAAAGAGGATGAAACCCAAAGTAATATTTAAACATTGCTATTAATTTGCTGAAAACGTTCTAGGGTCACTAATTACACGTTTTAATTTATAAAAAGTCAACGTTCTGTGGTAATTGCTGGGAAGAGGGCGGAGACGTTTCACCCGAAGGCGCGTACAAGAGGACACGTTTTAAGCTTCCGTAATCAAATTTGAGTCGACTCTTTAAGGTCGAAACCAACTTTGAGCCTCCCTAATAAATTATATTGCCGACAAAACTGCTCCCGAGTGCGACACACTTCGTTGAATCTAATTGGTCCAAATTCGCGTCGACCCGGCTTATAATTGGGCGGATTCTCCAAAATTAGTGCCGATCCAAACATCGGCTTTGCGTCGCGACACCGCAAGACTAATGTAGCCAACGCTCTAGTCAAACATACGTTATAAGTTTGGACCGGAGCTAACGAAGATCCTTGAACACGCAAAACAAATTTCTCAAAGTTTGGGGTTTTCTCAAAGTTTTCGTCGCACTTTGAATACGGTAAATTCTTGCTTAATTAACGCTCCCTCGCCTTATAAACATCTTCCGCCTTTTTGCGGCGCACATCGACACATATATGTATATTTTGTCCAGGTGACGCAATGATATGCTTTTAATTTTTTAACAGATTGGTTCATTCACCCACGCAAAATTAGAATTGTAGAAAATGTGAAGTAAAGAAATTATATTTACGACAATAAAATATAGGTCGCCGGCTTTCGCGTAGGCTTTTATCCGTAATACATGTTCCTCCAGCCATGTTTTTAAATAAATGAGGCATGAAACGTACAGTACGAGCGCTTAACTTAAACTTTTATGTTACAATACATCGCGGTGTATATACGTTATTGAGATTGAATACAAATGACGCGTAAACGTATGAGAATACTTTAATCAATTTCAATGCTCTTAAATAACAAGCAATTTATATTTTATCTACAGAGCGATGAAAGCATCAACGTGTTTTTGTACGCAACTTTAACTTTGTGTGGGTTTTTGTTTCGTTCGACTTGAGAGTTACATTAGTAGGTGGCGGTGACTTTTTTCCATCAAAAACTGAAAATCATTTATTTCATATTTATACCTGTCTTGAGCTTGTTGACATAGTAGTTAGGGACGCACATCATCTATGAGATCGCGTATTCGAATCCAGGCTGTTCATCGAAGAGGGAAAATATAGGAAAAAAATCAGTACGATATGAACCAAACATTTATAACGCGTTTCGAACAGGGAAGGGTGATCCACTTACATCTGTGACCTTCTTCGTCATCTAATTCGTGATGAAAACAAGGCCAACTATCGAGTCTTCTGCATTGAATCCCAAAGAAGTTGTCACTCCGCACACGTACACATAGTGGTAGATTTTAATTACACACACTCGCAAATCACAATCAACGCTTCGAAATCTGGAAGATTCACAATTAAGCATGAGTGTGACGAAGTTGGAAAACTTTCTTATTCAAGAATTCCAACTTTATTATTAATGCAAATTAGCTATTTTGTTACGCTTCTAAGCCAATAAACTAAACTACTTACAAAAGCGGTTTACTTCTTTAGGTGCTACTGACAATTTATTTCCATTCTTAAGATATAATATATAAAACTGTATATGTTTATGAGTATCGCTAATTAACTTCAAAATTGTACAATGAAACAAAACTTCTACTTCTTATTCTTTCGGTTAGACAACTATACGTAATGGCAAAAAACTGACTTCTTTGGAACCAAACACTGGACCACACACATACGGAACGCAAAGCTTCCCAAAATACACACATTCTTCGCCCAGTGCTTATTCGCCTTCAGAGGCTCTTTCAGCGTGAACTTTCTTAAAAACATCTTCTCAACCCGTCCTATGCTGAACCGCGAAAGAATCTTATTGTACAAAGTTAAAGTACATACAGTTCCTTCACAATGGAAATATTTCGATGTGTTCAGAAGCCGAGAGCGGGGTTTTAATTACTGTTACAGGTTCTTGTCAATCAGTGTTCGCTTTTTATCGCGGCATGATAAATCTCCGCCACCGAAGTTCAATTAGCTGTCGCGTGGAAGAAATTTATTGTACCACAAGTTTCTCAGTTTTCTAAATGTTTTAAATAGTATTTAATACTATTTTCATAGGAACAAACATGTGGAAAACAAGAGACACTAAGCATTTTTTACAACATAAGTCTGTACACATGTAAATATATAGAAAAGATATTGTCCAAATTAATACGTATATTTAAATTTTTTCTCAAAACAGCACACATGAAAATCCTATATAATTTAACTTCTAATAAATTCATTGTCTGGAACTACAAGTCCTTTAGCTGAATGCGCTTCATAAATCTTATTTTCTCTAACAAGAATTGTTTCCGCGGACATAAAAAGATTGCGATAAGGCGGGCAATATGAATGGAAATAACATTTAAGCGGCGATTCGGCGGACGACTCTCTCAGCCTTGTAAGGAATTCATTTCATGCAAATCGGACTCGCTCTTGCCCCCTATCTAATGATACTTTGCGGCTTGCTAGGCAGATATTCGAGAAAGATTATCATCATATAAGCAGCATTTAGTATTCGCTTCAACAAAGTTATAGCCAATTCAATTGGTAAATAGAAACTGCAGTCGGTTAAATATATATGGTTATAAACGGAGATTCGAATCAACTAACATTTTTAACAACACGTTAAAATATGTTTTTCAAAAGGTCAGTCCATAAACTGTATCGTGTTACTACATATGTTAAGGAATGCAATCTACAAAAATCTATAATTTGAGCAGCAAAGGCAACAGTAAGGAAATCGCTCGTTTGTATTTTCCTAAATGGTAGGGTTTCTGCTTATTCAACAGTTCAGAGACGTGATAATAATAAGCCGGGCAAAACTCAGGCCTGATGAGTACTTGCGATTAAAAATAATAAGCGATTTAGAAGCGGATGAACCGTTTGCGTTTAGATTAGTCGCGTCAATGGGATCATCAAAACTCAATGGAGATGATAAGGTATTTTAGAGTTTCTCTCACGGACTCCACAATCAATTAAAATTACGCGCAATTCATTTAATTTTACGTCTCTCTTTACAAAATTTGAGTTTAAAAGTTTATATATCTGTACACTTATTACTCCCACCAACAATGGCCCTGATTCGGCAAATTCTAATCAAACCGCCAATGTTTTTCTTTGCTTATCGAATTATCGGTTTCGGTTTGTTAAGCTGAATCAGATTCGTGAGTCAGTCGGATCTATACATTCCTCATATCCGCAATGTTTATGTGTTTGGGACTGTATTCAAAAGTTATATATCTTTAGTTTAAAACGCGCCACACACATACAAATATTTTATGATTTTATTTTCAAGTATGCCCATGTCGCATAAAACTTCTTATTTGTTTCACGCAGGACAGACGAACAGGACTCTGGTAAAAAACATACTAATTTTAAAAACTTATTTCCGACGTTACGCGTGCTTTAAAAAAACTTCGGAAAAATTTAAAATTACGATAAATAATTATAAGTTTATAGCTTCAATCCAGTAAAAAGTGTCTTCTTAAATGTGTAAACTCTATGTTAGTAAAAGATAATACTAAAAATACTAGTAGATACTAGCTTACGTTCTTAAAAGCAGAACGTCAGCGTTGTACATATGAACGACTTCTTTGATTAGAATCTCGAATTGTCAAAATTCTGACGAATATTTCTGATTTTGTTTGTTACGTTAGGATAGATTGCTTACGAGACGAAGTCGGTTGAGACAAAACAATAGAAAATAAGAATTGTTTGCAAGTGGCCGCGAGCTGGCGACTTCAGATTAAACAGAAACTTCGTCCGCCCGCGGATATTATCCCGGATGTCGAGCTGGTCCCAACAGGGCAGATAAAATGAGCCAAATGTAACTTTACTTTATATGAAAGACTGAGATTGTTCACGACTTCGTATGTGTGTGTGAGAATATTTATTACCTACGTTTAAGATTTTGTAGTCAAGTTGTAAAGAAGACCCAATAATAACGGAGACAAAAGGAATGACAAAGAAAATCAATGGAAAAACATGGAAAGACTGGCAAAAAGGACAAGGAACTGTAACCATTCGCTTGTGGTTTTTATGGGTACTTTGTAAACAAGTTAACTCTTTCGCTCGAAAGAGTCGAAAGAGAGTGCACCCGTGGTTTTAAACAGGTATTCATCCTAGAAACTAAGGAAAGGAAGATAAGGATACGATGAAAGCACATTTTACATCAACTTGCTCCTCGGGAGAAGCCTCTATTCTAGGGAAGCGCCGTATCAACCTGTGCCTGTATTTATACTCGAATTTGTGATAAATAAGTTCCGTGACATTTCTTATAGGTACTCGAACCGCGACTTAACCCGAATCAACTACTGAGTAGGAACTTAAGTTGGCAAAACTTAGAACTGCAGTCACAATTGATTACTTTAATATTTCTTCAATACAAATGACAACAAATTACATTTTTAATATTACAATTGTCTATCAAAATAGCCGTTAATTTGTAAAACAAATAATTAATATCGGCACAATTAAATAAGCTACAGGTATTGAATTAATTTGTCTTTGGTGTTGTTAATTTATGTGCTCTGTGACATAACGACCATGGCAGTCGACAGTGACGCCATTGCCTCGACATATATATTGACGGAGCGAATATCTGAAACTAGTTTAAATGGGTTTCGGTAACAGAAATATTCGTAGAGCATTCAAACCACAAGCGAGTCATCAATCAATTTTTGATAAGGAACGAGACATTACATTTTGAATCATTCATCACTCGTTTCATTAGTCGTATAATTCGCTCCGTGGGGCATGGGACTATACAGAAATAGTGAAAAGAAAAGAAATATTACTTATTTCTTTAGTCGACAACGCGGTAATCACATTTGCTTTTGTTCGTTTTGGCCCTTTCATTCCCTTAATCGCGTTATTTCGGGACTTCGAATGTATCACTGGGCTTGAGTGACTAGTGAAAGCGATTTATACTAAAAAGAAAAAAAATTATCACAGATCGCACCTAGAATCGCAGAACATAAAGTGGTTTTTAACGCATGAAAGTCAGGAATAATTTCTACATACATTTCAAGTATCATTATCATGAAATTGATATATTTAAAGATACATCTATGGGTGTCTTTAGTTAGTTTTTAAATCTAACAAGCTTGTATGTTATATATTAACGAAATAACATTAGTATGATTATCTTTAAAAAAATAGTGTGAAAAGTCTTTGGCTGGGACCACAGACAGGCGGGTTCCACAGGAAAGCGGAGAGGAAGGAAGACCGTCTGGTCCCGACGTACGCTATCAAACATACTTTTGTATATGTAGCTGATTATATTTATACCAATTTGACTTTGCATTCACTGGTATTATTTAATATTGTGATAAGTTTGTCTTCCCCACTTTTTCGCAATAATTATCGCATTTTCTAATGAATTCTTAAATAATATAAATCACAGTAGAAGTTGTAGAATTATGAACGGATTGACATGAAACGCTTGACGCTTAAGCGTCAGGGCGCATAAAAACAATTAATCGACGGGAATTACAATAAAGGTTTTCAATACTTGTGTACTACACAAGAAACATATGGATCTCAAACTTGGATGCCCTCTAAAGCACAGCATACAAAGCTGCAGGTATTCAAAGATTATCTAGAAGGTGGATAGGCCAAATTAAGAAGGAAACAGCTGATGTTACATGGTAGAGATAGGCACAGTGCAGACAGGAATGGCGGAATTCGGAGGAGGCCTTTGCCAAAATAGCGCACACAAATATCTTAAAAGGATGAGATAATAGAAATATAAATATGTTTGAGTGTTTAAGTGTCTGAAATAAAAAGCTGTTATAATTATTATTATTAATGGTTTGCTGATTGTAAAGCTATTATAGGGCCAACTCGACAGTTGATAATCGATAAGAATCGTTTTCTCTCGCGTGTACAAGACACACAACTCATATAAAATTACGCGGTTCCGTCCGTTTCCCCTTGTTTATAGGCGTTCGTGTTGAAACCGACAGACTTAACGATTGCGGCGTTATTTATATACTTATTTATAGTCCAAGATCAAAGGGCGAAAATGTAATTTTATTTAATCCATAAATAGTTGTAATTCAATAAATAGTTTGTGTCTTTGAATGGGTTAGGAGATAAGATCGTTAATGTCGTGAGTTTTACTGACTTATTTTCAGCACGGTTGTATGACTGATACTTATTGCATTTAATATTGCCAAAAAAGGACAGGGTTATGCTAGCTGTAAGTCAAAAGTGTCTTGGATAAATCTTCACTTTTCTTAATAATACCGTCTGTAATCATTTAATCTTTTAAAATCAGCCAACAGTGAAAAGGCAAAAATGCAAACTCGTAGCCATATTTAAAAACCTGCCAAGTATATTTAAAGCTGGCCCAGTTTCCCGCTTAATCCATAATTAAACATTTCCCAGGATATAACTGTCTTATACTTTTATTTAATCCAGAGTTATCGTTCGCGTAATCTCTTTCATTAGAGACGAGGCTTAAGGCTCTATTTATATTCATTATAACGCCATCTCGCGATTTACATATTAAAACAAAATCATTGTAAGGGTAAAGGATTAAACCGGGAAAACAATGGTGCGATAAGTCCGAGAATACGTCGGGCACGTCTCCGTAATGCGGCTTACTTATGAAAGTGCGCATTTAATCATCCAAATAATGCACATAGCACTTTGGCTTCAAAAGTATTTGGAGAAGTTATTAAATAATACTATTAAAGCTCGCATATTTCTAATCTTTACAAATAAACAGATTATCTTAGTATCCAACTTCCTTCAGTATCCTTGATATGATATCACGGATCTAAGGCTTCCTCCAGCTTTTTCCAAATTCTCTGTTCACGGCTTTCTATCTCCATTCGCTTCCTGATGACGATTTTATATCTTCTATCCAATTTTTTTTAAGGGCGCCCCATTCTTCTTCCTTTTGGTTTTCCCTCGTCTTTTTTTTTTTAAAGTTATATGTAATATTTGTAATTCAAGTGGGAAACTATAAAATTGTTGACTAAATAGAAAATAATCGAATAAAACTTGTTACAGCAACGATGTCATAAACGAAATGAACGGAAATACTAAAGCCTTTTCATTTGGATACAAATATTCATCGGTGAAACCATTTCCATATTAAACAAAAGCATTAAGCTAAGGTTGAGCCCGTTAAACAATAGCCCGAATAAAGATGGCCGCCGTTTCCCGGGAAAATTTTTAAACTACCAACACCATTAGTGCACGACGCAGTTTTGCATCTAATTTAAATTTTTACCCCGGGATTGCATTTGTTCTTAATACGTGTTTTGGTGTTATTTGTATCTTGTAATATTCCTTTATATAAATTCGTGCAGGTTATTTCAGAAAAAAATTACAAAATCCGAGATAGATAGATAAAACTACTAAATAATAATTGTTAAAAATGCAATCTGAGGCCAAGACAGTGTGAGGCAAAGTGTTGCGGTGACGCATTGCAAGATTATTATTATTTTCACTTGAATTCTAGATTAAATTATTTATACTTTAATTTATTTAGACTTTTCTTATGTTTTACTTCTTAACAGTTCACAAACAGGGCAAGAGTTAAAAAAAATGGTAGTAGTTATTAAAACAATTTTAAAATAAAGTCACATCTTCGTTAAGTCTGATGATATGAATATGTCTTGAACATACATAACAACAACAGTTTAGCAGATGTCATAAACACATCGCTTTTTTATTATGCACAGCCGAGCGTTTCGTAAAACAATGTATCCCAACGAAAACGTACACCACATAAAATGTAAATACGTATCTAAGAGCCGTGGCATTTGAGCGCTCCCCTCACCGAAACAAAAGCCTGACTTTTAGCCGGCTTAATTAGAATGTCAACGACACTTATTAATCAAAACGCTGTTTATAGTCTATTTCGGGTAAACACAACTCATGTTAATATATTTGTATTTATATGAACAGACCCAAAATTATTATAATATTGTTTGTCACACAAACTATATAAAATGTATTATTACTTTAATTTCGAGCGCTATTTCAAATTTCAACTGTGCTGAGCCTCTCATTATAAATTTAACGCCGTTAACGAGTTCTTATACGCCTACAGTAATTTATTAAATATCTCGTAAGATATTATTTATGATAATAAGAAAAATAATTTTAAATCTCCACGTAAATATTCAATTTGATTTACTTAAACATAAGCGTAGTATTGCAATAAGGGTAAATAATTTGTGTAATTAGTAATATATTATTAAGTCTTATCTCGTAAAACATCAAATGGAATTTTAATAAATTATATAATCTACATCTGTTTCATTGTACGACCCTCAATTTAATAGCTGGAATTTGAACTAACACGCAATATTAACTTTATTAATTGTGGGTCATTGAATCTTTTTAAATATACATGATTAGAATATCACTTCAATTTTCATTTGAGGAAATACTATTGTTGAGGTAATGATAAGTGAATAAATTGATAAGGCCGAAATTATTGAAGCTATATATGTATACATTGGCAGGTTCCATTATTTGACAAAGACTATTCATCTTAAAATAATAATAATTGAAGATAGAACTTGTGCTCGTTAGGCGTTAGTTTGAGCTCCAAACTATTTGAGCTGGTTGCACAACTGAAAATTCAATCCAATAAAAGCTACAAGTCAAGTTTTATATCAACCACAAGACATCTCTATCCAATGATTTAATTATTATTATTTTAATATACAGTCTTCTGGTCTCAGGTTAGTTAAGCAAAAATCTATCTACAGTTAGTTAGCAGTTAAAATAAACAGAGAACCGAGATGCCAACCAATAACGCTGATATCCAGAAGCCGTATTTAAATGTCGTTTAAGTAGGCTAATGTAAACAGTCTCTAGATCAAAGTCAAATCGTCTGGTTAGAAATTCCAATGTCCGTTACTCTTCAGTTTATCGCTCTTCACGCAATGTAATTAAGTTAAGGATCTTACCCACATCACCGGCGGTGTCATCAATCATGGTGGGGGAGTACATAAGCCGCGTCACATCGTCACACGGGCATTTCTTCATTAGATGCCGTCGCGAGCGGACGTAAGTTATGTATTAATCATACCACTATTACCTTATAATGTCGCACTCGTCGCCCTTTAATGACGTTGCATGATCGTAATTTATCAAAGCGATCGGATAGGAAATGAAGCTTCCACGCATAGATTATTTTTAGTTAGACTTTTACCACCAAATGAACACAACTTATTATCTGAACTTAAACAAATAATAAACGCCATTAGAAACTAGCAAAATAATTGTGTTAGAATATAATTTTTGATGTAATAAATCAGGCGTTGGGGTTACGTGAGCCCGTCGCGTGCAGGTCGTAGATTCGATACCCGTGATACGCACGCGACGCCCCTAGTCCCTACTAATTATCTGCCACGAAAATATATAATCTGTTTCCTTGTTCTTTTTAAAATAAACTATTTGACCAATAAATTATTAAACTCAATATCACAATAATTGCAAATAAATATTATAAATACATTCTAATGAATTAATTTATTTTATTTATCGCATTCGCAAAATGCCAATAGATGAGACCATAACGATGGGCATTGTTAAACGAGCAATTATCTGATAAACCTCTTAAAGTAATGTGTCTCGATAAAATGTAAGACATTTCATTTAAGATAAACAAAAACTGGGTACGTGCGAATTCTAATAGGGCTGCCGATTAACACTTTTACGTTTAGTAAAATATTACCTTTAAACAAAACAACACCAACAGACGATATATAATATATAATATGGGCAAAGCAATACAGCAGGAACGTATTTAAAATATTATAGTACATATTTAGTTTTGAATTTATTGTGTATCTAATTAATAGTAATTGTTTCGCATTCCAAGGCATAGAAATCGCGGCGATATTTTCCAGAAAAGGCATACTTTGACTTGCAATATTATAGACCTATTTGTTTGTACACTGGCTGAGTTCACAAGAGTTGCTCGCTATATTGTTAGTTATAAGATTTAGGCACATAAGTTTAATTTTTTAATGATTTATGTAGGATAAATGTTGTGGGAATTATTTTGGAGTTCTATCGAATTAGTAGTAACTGTTAAGATAGAAAAATGTATGGAATAAATAAATAAATTATAATATTGAGAAGTACAGCGTGACAGCCCTAAATACAGGTTAAATTTAAATGAACAAGTTCATTCAGAAACGGTTGAGTTTTTATATTGGAAAAGGATATGTCCACTTCTCAATTAATTTACGTACTTACTTAATATTTCAAAGAAATTTAAGGTATACATTCTTCATATTGATTCGTACACCGGAAATAAATCCACAAACAATTCCATAATGTAAGTTTGCGATCGTCCCCTCGCCAGGCATATCGGGCCGTAATTCAATAATTTCTGGGCGAACTATCACAGACAATGCCCCGCACTTCCGTCCGTCGGAAACGCTCCGAAATTCCACCGGTACCAATCTATTTTATGAGGAAATGAAAGAAAGTTTAACTTGTATGAAATAAGTATAACCTCCTAATTATAATTGAACCACCTAAATGGCAGTACGATGACGGTCTCAAAGAGTCTTCTTGTTTGTCTACTTTGAATATTGTAAAGAAAATCTCGAAGCTCCCGATACCGATCAGCTAATACCAGTAATGGACCGGACCGCGTCTATTTTCCGAGCCGTTAACACCAGATAACGAACCGATCGCTTTATGGCCCAAGATCGGGCTTCAGTTAATATACGCGGCGCTTAAAATTGCGATAAGCGCGGAAGATCGAAGATTTCACGGGATTTGTGGAAAATTTTAGTGTAAATGCGGAAACGGAAGCTTTGAATATGGCCTTATCTGGGCTGAGCTTTGGCTTACTACTGATTTGGTGTTTTGAAAAAGTTTCACTTACCAGGGCGTGTGTTGTGAAATGAAATCATAACCGCCGTATCTGGAATTAAAGAAATGAAATAAGTCAGGGAAATATGGAATTACGATAAAAAGTATACATTTTTGAAGTTATTATTTCGTCTCAGTTGAATAACTTGCTTTTTCCTAACTCGTTATAATTTCAAAATGACTAAGGGGAAAGATAAATTTAGGTATAACATGTTCAATTGGATATTCAACGTTAAATGCTATAGTTATGACAAATCCTGGTTGAAGCTAAAAACTAGCGATAACCGTCAGTCACGCGAGTGACTCGCAGTGACTAATCAATCACGCAGAGCCGCAACGGGCGTGCTCACAGCCCTGTTCATGTTATCAGAGGCTCGGGGTGACACTGTCTAGTTCAAAATGTATGGAATATCCTTAATTTAGAATTTGAGTATAAAATGGGAAATGAAACACTTTTTCAATAAATAACAGTTAGCAGTATAATTTTAACTTTTCACGAAAGTATGTGAGGAAGAAAAACCATCACGCTAACGTCGGCTTACACTAATCGATTGCACACTAATAGTGTGCAATGTGTTTCGCAATTGCACTCTTTAATAGGTGACAAAGATGTGTTGAGTGTTCTTACTTACTCTGCATATTCACTATAACAATTTCACTTAATTGATCAATGCTATATATATCCCTTGTATACAACAACAACAAGATGAATATTCTTTACTATAGTGAAATGTTAGTTATGTAGAATAATGAATAAAAAAATTGCAGATGCTCTATTTGCATGTCTAAACTGCACTGAACTGTGTAATCGCTATTTAAAGCTGTCAAACTTTTCGACTAGCAGTCTAAAAGGAATTTGTGGAATAGAAATTCACGAACACAAAACTATCTAATAAAAGTATTTTAATTTGAATCGTATGAGGGGGAAATATGTAGCAACTGGTTGCTAGTCAAACGCCAAAGCATTTGCGGTGTGTAAGCGTGATTACGCAAACATTACAATATTTGATGATATCTTGCAATTCGAATTCCTTTGTTACTTAGGGGCAATGCACCACGACATACGCTGTTCATTTGTTACGGAAAAACCATTAGAGTGGTAAAATTCTGCAAATTCTCTATCTTTATATTTTAACGTATCGTAGATTTATATTGAAAAGTAAATTTCAATAAGCTATGAAAACAATAAGAAAGAAAGCAATATAGGATGCGCATTTAATTATCTGTTAAACTGCTGACCTCAGCGCTGATTGTTTGCTCGCCGCAACCTGGCAACATTGAGAGCACTACAAAGTTATGTATATATATACAAATATATCATATGCATGGGATAACTGCGAGATTTTAAATGTCGGTATTGCTGCAACCGCGACCCGGGAAATGTCAGACAAACACATGGTGATCCCAGGCACTCCCGGGCAAACTCAGCGCGACCCCGGATTCGGACCCGGGACTAATGTTGCGGTCATCGGACAAATAGTCCTTTGGATTAGCGTTGGTCTGATTAACTAAGCGGGAAGCTCCTGCTTTTTATACGACCCTGGTAGCTTGATTGATTCGGATGAATTACCTAGGAAAATACAGGTTTATTTTGATTTAAGCTTAAGAAAATGAAACAAAAATGTATCGTTATCATTAGAAATATATTCGACATTGCTAGTTTTGAGAATTGAATATCAGTAAACATTCCAATCTTGGGAATTGAATCCAGGAAATCCGTCGCGCCAGTACCGTTGCGTCGCTGCACATAACGGGACAGTGCATTCACATTGATATTACGAACAACAAAAAGGTTCAATTATAACGACCGGAACACAGAGATTGCTTTAATTCCATAATGATTGTGAAACGTATAATAGAGCGACCAAGTAAGTAATACGCGGAATCAAACAAAACGTCGAGTACCAGAGGCCATCTCGAGTTGGACGCTACAGCGGATTACATAGTCATCATTCATATTCTTTGCGGCGTCACGACCGGCCTCAGGCTTAATCTAATTTGAGATTTATCCGGCCAACTAAAGAGCACCGGCAACCGGACGAGAGTACGACGAGGAGGGCACTTCGGAAACCCACCGGGTAGCACCTCGGAGGCGCGTGAGGCCGCATTAACCGACCTATTTAGGTATTCACCTCTTTGAATATTTTTAGCTGACGACGCCGTGTCTTTAATCATAGCTTATATCATAAAGAGATCTAAGAAAGCGCAATTAGCAGTACAAAGGTAAATGAAATTAAACCAGACGACGAAAATAATGAGCGTTTTGCAAAATTGTGACTTATTACGAAGCGGCGGTCCGCACTTAGTTAAATAACATTTTGTTTGAATTAAAGCATAAAACGCAATTTCAGATTACGTACAAAGCGAATTAAGTTTTTGGTGGTATTAATAACTGCTCAGTGATCCGTGGAAATAAACTGGGGTAATGCAAAATAAAGAGTATCATAAAAGGAATATTCATGCAATAACCTGGACATAACTTGCATTCAAACGCTACAGTTAATCTTGTAAAGGCCCGATCACAATGTTCGTGTGATTGAAAAGAGGTTTTTTTTTCACGAAAGACTTTTCAAATGAGATCTTTTGCCGAGAAATGAAGCTCGTTAGATGTACACGGTACATTCAATTCCAAACAAATGACGGGGAAAAAGTTCCCGCTTCAGGTGAGGCTGGCATTAACCAGATTGATGGTGCGACCCTCACTTACCGTAATTAAAACCTTTCAAACATTTACTCGGCACTCGGTTTCACGAGTCTCCCGTTTTGATCGAGTTGCCTGATAACATTGAAAGAGGTAATTATATTGTTTATTGGAATGCCTTATTTGAAGTCTTTTTCTTTAGAAGCAGTCGGTCGTGGAACAACAAGTTCTAATAAAATATGATATCATTAGAGTAGGTGTGATTCACTGCGTTCAACTCTGAATCTACGAGCAGAGCAAGGCAATTACATGCGATTACAAAATCCTCTATACAGTGCACATTAATGTTTATTGCCTCTGTAGAACGACTATGAATTATCAACGATAACTGTTTAATGCACCAGCGACGGCCGTGTAAACACGATCTAATGGTGTAATATGTTGTCCATTGAGTGGAGCTATGAATCTTTTGTATTCCTATAATGTAGTATGTAGTATATTTTCTTTGTATTCATGTGTGGACACATTAACGGGAATCGTTACAGCAGACGTTACGTCTACTAATTTACTTTATTCGTCTGCAACTCACACTAATTTTATTACCATATTTTAAGCCTCATTTCTCTTCCGTCGAAATTCTTATTTGATTTGTATAAGTTTGTCCTTGGAAGTTAACGCGAGTTCGTAACAGAGGTGCGACACATGCGCCACAAATGGGGCCATTCTTTATTCACTTAGCCAACTCGCGACTAACATTATCGCCATCGCCTCACTTTTTCATATTGAATAAGCTATGTAAAAGCTTACTTTATAATCTTGGTTCACGAGATGTAAACTAATATTTATGCAATGGCGGATTTAAGGTTAAGCTGCCAAATTAATTGACATATTTAAATAAACATAATGTAGCCAAGTTTTTTCTTGTTATCATCTATTATTAGGTAATTTGCTTGCTCATATATTAAGCAGTGAAGGGCCTCGTAACTTTTCTTGACTCTCTTCTAAGATTTCGTAGATTCTATCGCCAGCTATGTGCTGTTCTATTATTATATTATATATATTCATTTCCCATTTGTAAAAACAAAAGGCAATGAAATAGCTATATAAATGTGAGGCCCAGCCGTAAAAGGTTGTTATATATATATCTCAGGTTAGGGAAGTGGTGGCGTTTTCGTGACTTGAATAAAATATTATTGATTTAATAACTGATTATTACTCGTAAATCAAAGCAGTTTTATATTTGTAGTCTGAAGTCGTCAGTAGAATGGCTATAAAAAAACTTCCTCTGTCATAGTATGATAAAAGCAATGATATTGCAAGTTAGGTCCGATTCGATTTAGAGCAATTAAGGCCAAAATGTCAACACAACAAAATTAATACTTGAATATTTAATAGCACTACACCTTGGAGGATATTACACGGCTGGCTTGGCCGTTAATTATGCACTATACAATTAGAGTTACCTGCAGATGTAATCCTTTAAGCTTATTGGATTAAGTCTCAAAATAGTATTTGTGTTGTATCGCTAGTTATCATGCGTTTTATTTCCTGTTTTTATTACTGAACTAGTTATGCGTCTCATTTGCTTAACCATTTTATTGAGCCATTATAATATTCAATAATATTTATAAAGAAGAATAAAACTAATCCAAAAGTAGGCTCCTACCAACAAATAGACATGTCAAGACATTATTATTTCATAATAATATAAACTATCGCGGAATATGCTCAAAAAGAGTATTATTATTATTATCCATAGCGCTAAATCGACTGCAACATGAGCTCAACACTTTGATCACTTTCACATTATCAAACAGCACAGCCGAATTAGGTATTACTTAGTTAAATGTATTTATTATTTTCTATTGAGTTGTTTCTTTCGTAAACATTTGAACCTTTTGTATTTATTATGTATTCCATTGGATATATGTGTAGTTTAATGGTAGATAGTTTATGCTGTAAGATTATAAAATAAATAATTGATTTAAATTTTTGCCTGAGAGATGCAGTGACAATACTTGTAAGACTTTACTAAATGTAAACACAAAGACACAGGTGCGACGATAATAAAGTCAAGTGTGGCCACAATTAACACATCCGTTATTCAATAAAGCGCGTTTAAATTGAATAATCGTCGATGTTACTCTTTAAATGGATCCTAACGGCGATTCTACGGTGGACGAATATATACTGTTTTATTAGGAGCATCAAAGTAACCTAGTGCGACTACTGCAATATTTTTATATAAATGATTAAATTGCGTCATATTTTTAAACAACAAAGCAGCTAATTTAACATTTGATAATTTTTGGAATATTAATTAAGTATATTTTTATAGTATATATTCATTAATGATTTGTTACTCTTGCCAATCTGGTGCTCAAGGTACAAATAAACGAATAAGAGACAGCAGGAGAAGACCTTTATCGAAAAAGAATGAGATAGAAATATAAATATATTTAATTGTAAAAGTATCTGAAATAAATTATTATTATTAATTCCATAGTATATCTGTAAATATGTTAATACATTGTTAAGTAAATAATAAACGTCTGAGATGTCAACAAGAACTGTGAACGACGGCTAAACGGCTAATTTGTTTAAGAGGTATTTCCGTTGCATGTCATACGATGACTCCAATTGTCGGTCTAATGATATCTTACTTGACTTCATCTTCATTTCATCTTCGGTATTTAATAGAGAAAACGGAAATCATCTTCTCAAAGCACAATTACTGTGAATGAGTGATGTGGTTGTAAAGGGAATGCAGTCAGTGGAAGGAAGAAATGAGTAATAACACTTTCAGCTTTAAGATAAAAAGTTGTTGACAAGGGGGATATCCGTTCTACTTAGACTAGCTTACCTTTGGGGAAAATATCTTCCCGACCAATTGAGCAATTCAGCTCATTATTACCTACAAAATGCAGCTGATATAACGGAAGCCGAAGGCTCTTAAGGAGCTGCAAGAATAACGAGCTGTAATGCATAATATTAGTTCGCTTCATTTTGCAATTTTAATTAACTTCATCTCACGTCCGGATCTCAGACCATCAGCGAGCTAAATTTGGCTCAAATTCATGTCATTAATTTATTAGGAATATTCTAAGAAAGGCACATTTATTAACAATTAATATTAACTACCGTGTACATTTTGAATTGTCTCATAAATGTAGATAGGACAAGAAAAACGTTTTGCCTAAAACTTTTGTTGTTTAATCGATAATTTGTAACATTTGGCTCCAGTATTTATCACATGAATGCGTGAACGTCTGCGGGAAATCATAAATATTTAATGCTATCACTGAAGCGGAACAAACAATCTTGTCAAAGAATTATTTAAATTTGTTTATTATTTATAACAGAATTCCCTTTTCATATGTACTCTTAACATATTTAAAAATGCATCATCACAATACAGCAAAATCTCCTCACGATAATTATATTATATCATAATGTAAATGTCAATTCATGAGTCGACAAACAAAAACAATGAATTCAATCATTACAATACATTCGAAATTTTCGACAATCGAATTGATAATCGTTCGACGTCTGTTTGCATTCGCGTGTTTGTTTGTGTCCGCTGATTGCGAGACGTCAAATCGAATAATCGCAATAATTCGATTATCCCGGCAACATCTCTGATGTTTACATCTGCCATTAGCGTCGTAGTTAAATGTGCTGCGGTTATGTAATGGCGTTTGATTAATGACTATTCTCTTAGCGTGAGCTCAGGTGTGTAGCTCATGTCGAAATCATAAAGGGTAGGTCGTATTGTTAATTTCATAAACACAATTCGAATAATATGTATTATAAAAATAATAGATTATATGCTGAGCTGTGTTAACCTGGTGCATGATCTTGGATGACGTTAAATGAGTTAAGAGTTAAGTAATTTTTCTTTCTATCTACCTATCATCGTGTTAATGAGGACAAGGTAGATATGGTCACCACAAAATAAAATTCTAAGTAAGAAGCGTGTTGGTCTTACCCCAATTCTTCACAACGTCAAAGCCATTTTAAAAGCATTTAGTAAATTAACAAGTCGAGCTAAGAAGAAGAGAAGGAAGGGCTTTAAACAAAAGCTTGTATTATTTATTTAGTTACACTTCGTTGCATTAAATAAAAAAAACACAAATGACACAACACATACAAATGCGGCGGTCTCTTCCAGGTAACCCTAGTAAAGGAAAAAAATAAATATGATGAGTAAACTGCAAATTATTCATTCTGATCATAATCTTAAACCACGGATTCGCGCAATCAACTGTTCAAACGCAAAAATATCTTCGGTAAATAATACGGAGCGCCCAATTAGGCTGTGCGGTAATCACTTGTCAAAATAATACTTCAGCGACGTGAATTATGACTTAATGCCTTAGTATAAAGGCTAAAAATTGACTACAGTAAAATATTCTTCTTCTTTTCCCATTTAATTATATTAATGAAAACTGTTTTAAGTACAATACATATACATATTCTTAATTAAAATATCAGAATCGTATACTACATTTATAGATGAAGACCAACGTCCATCAACACGTGTATTTTTTTAATGTTTCCCATTAAGATTAATAATTTTGTTAAGAAAAAAGTTCTGGTTTGAAGGTTTCTAAGTTTAGAAGTCTCTTCGCTTGTTGAGTTAATAAAGAAATGTTTTCATACCATAGACTATGGAGGAGGCTTTTAATATAAAAGTTTGTTAGCAATGACTTTAGTAGGCCGCCCGCAATGTGTCAGCCCAACTTTGAAACGATTGTTCAACTTACCACAATAATAAGATTTTCTTCAAATGATAAATTGGAATTCATCAAATTAAATTAATTTGGCTGCTTTAATTTGTTAGTCGTTACCTACAGTTGGTCTACACATAAACCGATAGGTACACATACAGATACACTACACACAAAATTAATTAAGAATATTCAATAACCGAATTTTTTCTTTAAAACTTTTTTTTATATAGGTACAACAATGAACTAGGTAATAGATACTATTAAGATATTGTAGGGTCATTGCCTTGACTTGTATAGGAAATGATGACTTGGCAATCATCTTGTTTACTAATATGAGCGCTGTCTCATAAGCTCTGAGAAAAATACGAACACATCTTCGAGTTTTCTTCATAAGCTTCGCTGGCTTAAAAAATATATGCATATATATATCGCAAAAGAAGCAAGTAATTAAAGCTACACATACATTAACATCTAACCACGGAACACTCCGCCACGTGCGTGACTGGTACATAATTAAAAAGTCACACAATTCCCCAAAACATGTACATAACATATAAGAACGCTCACCTGCGAACAAATATTTACTCCAGTTAAGTGGGTTCCATTCCGTTCATATGAAAAAACTTGTAAAGCTCTTTATTCATTGAAAGAGGCTCTCAGACGCGTCCTAACAGATATAATGAATAGGGAAAATATCCGAGATATTGAAATCTTCTTTTATTTATAAAGAATTTTTTTTGAGTAATTTTGATTACATGAAATGGGAGCGAATTTAATGTGTTTTTCACCCTGCGGAGCGCAAATAAATACTTAAAGGACAGGTATTTGATTTACCTATTATGAATCTTAATTAATTAAAATTTATACCTACCACTTCTATGCCAGTAGCGACAGGTGTAAATGCATTTAATCGAAATTCATAAATATTTGAGAATCTCGACTTTACCACCTAATTTAAATTAACGTCTAAATCAAACAAAAATCGTTTAATTAAACTATGGGACAGTCGAAACAAAATAGATGTAAGAATTTGGAGACTTGAAAGTTGTAAGACACCCAATTCCAGACGACGAAGATTACAGAAAAATATTGACGTCAATAATTGTTTTATCTTACTTTTAAGGTGTTTAAATTTACATGAACCCGTTGACAATCTGATTATGATTCATATAAGACACAATAGATTAAAATTAAATATTTTATTGTTTCCGCTCCGAAACCGCATTAGTTTTTGTAATATGACATCATGGCCTCTCAAGATTCCATTACGTAATAACGTTAGTTAGCATTGTATTATTTGTTGGCTTTATTATAAGCATAATTTATTCTGACCTTCGTCTGTAATCTATATCGTAATTCTTGCAAACAAGTGAACAACGTTGTATTTTCATAATTCAATATTACATTTGTTGAAATTTTGGTAGAATTATTAGAAGTATTATTAGAAGTAGTTTGAAGTGTAATTCAGAAAATTAATATTTAATTTTTGGGAGTCGATAAAACAATGTGAACTGTGATTTTTATCGCTTCGGTAGTATTCACTTAAGTGCATGTCCAACTGACGAAGTTTATACACTTTTTGTAACTAGAGTCTAGACAGCATGTGATGCTGAAGATCGAATTTGTCTATCTATGGATCCACACATAATCTCGTTTGTATATATTATAGCCAAAAAAAGAGTTTACTGCCAGTTCTTCTCTTCCGTTCTACGCCCTTGATTTGAGAACTGGCAGTAAATCTAAAATGAGAAGCATTTAATGTATATTTCTAAAAATACCAGCCGACATTAATTTTCTTTCATTAATTTTCAATTGTTATTTTTTTTTGTTATTCACACTTCGTTGCAATACCTTTAATATATAGACATGTATATTTTAATATTATTTATACGGTTTTATTTACTTTATTTGGTTTGTATTGATTATTAAATATGAGTGTAAAGAGCGAAGAGATTGCATTGGTTATTGGGATGCAGATAGGAGATCGATCGACTGTCACGGTCGCATCTTAGATTGTGGATTAATTATTGGGTTAGGGTGTAAGTCTGCTCTGCTCTAATAACTAGGTATAATTATAAAGTTACATCATCTAAATTCTTATTAAACTTTTATTATTAGAGACGTTATTAAAATGCCCTCCCTCTTTGTGCCACAAAGTAGGTCTCCATTAAAACAGATAATGCCGCTCTTATGAAAGGCCCAAGTGCTCACGGTTAAAATGAACAGTTAACTTTGACTTTGTAATCACTGTTAAAGCAAGCTCAACTAAAGGGCAGCTTCTTAATTTTGTCTCGAATACACACTTGCAAATTTATTAATTACAGATCTTATTAAGACTTTATCTTGAACTAGATAAATTATAAATGTAGGTCTAGGTATTTAAATATTAAATTAACATATGGAAAGAATGTTAAATATGTAAAAAGATTTACGAGTGATCAGTTTTAAAAAGTAAACAAATATTTTACAGCGTAAAGTATGTTGGCCTGTAGGCACACAATTTATAGCAAGTTATTTATTTGTAAAGTGGTAAAACGTGAATTTTACGAGAGCCGTAATATAACCCGGCCCCGGGACTGCTCTCACAGGGCACTAACAAAGATTCGCTTGAAAGGTTTCACAGGTGTGCCATTTTTACTAAAAGTAAGGGGATGACCTAACCTTACGCCTGTCTCTCAGTGAAACACGCACTAACTAATTCAGCCTATTACACATTATATTAGACGATTTTCGATATAAACTGTACGTCTCATAAAGCAAAGATTTGATCTGACAAACCTGGGACGACATTTAAAAAACTGTTTAATTATTTGTCTTTACAAAGATTCTACTAAAAAAGCCCAAAACAGGCCAAGACACATCTGAGTAGTCTATACTCTATGGCCGGTATAATATTTCACTCGCCGCAGATTTCATACGCTCTAGAGATCGGCAGGCGGCGTCGGGTTACTTGCCTAGCCAATAACCTTACGCGGCGCGAATAATTTTCCACAATTTTACTTTCGATTTTTCTCAGGAGCTCATAATTTAAGGGATTTATGGATATCTCGTGGCCCGGCTGCTTAGTGACAGTAGTTCAGTTAAAGGTCTGCCATTTGAACGGGGTCAAATTTTGACGACTTTGTACTAGAATTATTTAATTTACGATATATATAAGAAAACTTGTAGTTTTATAGAACAGGAGGCAGGAGGCTCACCTGATGGACCCTAAGTTAAATTGGTTCGAAAATACTTCAGTGGTCAGCTGGTTCGACATAGTGGTGGTGCATGATAAAAACTGCCTTAAAAAATGCTCAGCTGAAGATCGACGGACGTCGAGGTGATACGGTCCTATGATGAAACTGTTTAAAATGTATACGATTAAAGATTATTATTCAATATTGACAGGCTTTTAAGATCCTGTAGAATATTAAAAAAAAGAACAATATTCTTTAGAATAAGAAGATAGATATTTCAAACATTAAGAATTAACGAAAGCCTGTTTGCACTGGGAGCGGAGCCAATAAAGACTAATTATTGTGGTTATGAGTTCGGTTAGGTCGTTTGGTTGCTATAGCAACTGGAATATCGCGAATGGCCGGTCGTAAAGCAATCGCGATCGTCACGGAGCAATAATTGTGTAGATGTGGCATTACATATTCATGGCCACTAAGGGCCGGGGGCTCGGAGATTATGCTCGACAGCCCCTATAAAACAATAAGCACCTATTGTTCTTTGACGGCTATCATCGTAAAGCGTTAGCACCTGCGCTTAGTCTTTTTGTAACTACTCGACGTTATAGAAGTGTTTTATTGCACACTGAATATTAATGTTCGGTTCATTATGGCTCTTTACTGTTTACAGTTATCTATCCAGTGATAAGGTAAAAATAGAGCAGTGTTGGCCTAGTGTTTTCTGCGTACTACCTCCTGAATGTGCACTCACTTTCTTTCTGTGTGCACGTTTATCATATACTCTAACGATGACGAGAAACATGGTGAGGGAACCGGCTTGCCTTAGACCCAAAAGACGCCAGTGGGTGTCAGACAAAGAAGTCTACTTGTCTATAAGATTGACAAATGATCATAACACACATACAGAAATCTGAGGGCCAGACCTAAAAGGTACATACTTTTTCGAGAAAACGTAACACTAATAAACATAAAGGATCGTTTCCTTAGTGAAATGTAACAAACAATATTAACAATATATCCGTGTGTTTATTCTAGTCTGCTTTATATTTACTAAAGAGCACATGAGTTGTTTATTTGGGTTTGATATTTGTACGTAGTTTCAAGTTGGCATAGTGAATTAGAATTAAGTTAATTCTTTATCAGTGAGTTAAAACGCTTAAGATTAAAAAGTCCTAAAAGAAGACCTTGAAGCCGTCAAATCTCAGATCTAAGACCCTGGACATAATCGGCGAGATCTTGTTATCTGTAGGCGAGTCTAGTCAGCAATAGTCTATAAGGACCCTTATATTTTATCGAGCTAAGCAGTACGTGACGCGAACGTTACGATAGCCAATGAGATATGAAAAACGTTTGTCTCATATGAAAAATAAAAAATGACCCACTTTTTATAAGCATCGAGGATGTGTCACGAGTTTTATTTGACTTCTATAGATATATAGAATAGTAATAGACCAGATGGCGCCAGTGTTAAGGATTATTAGCAAATACTTATTTTATTGCTACCATCATAGACTAGATAACTTTATATATAATACAGATTGTTGACATTGATATTATGATTGATATATGATAAAGATTTTTATGAAAACATGAATTTGAGATACCGAAAAGTATCTATGTCATGACTGACGAATTGTCGAGACGACTTCAGTATTTCAAATTAGTGTTGAATAGGGTCAAACAGTTCACATTTTCAATTTACACATTTAAAACACCTGTTTATAAAGCTATAATATTTAATACGTTTATACTGAACCGCAGTTTATATTCATAATATAACCATCGTTCGGTAATCTTGCAAAAACAATTAAAAATCAAGTTGAAATGACATTGTTTCTAAAGATGCTTTAATATAAACACATTCGCACTTCTTTGTTGCATTATTCCTTAATCACATTATGTGTAAATGAAATTTATTATGAAGATTTTTCTCATACATTTCGCTTTCTCATCTACCGTGGGCAGTATCCGAGCAATGTGCGACATTTATAACTAAACAAGGTCGGAACACGTCGCACCGCTTTCCCTTTTAACATAGTTTTCCCCATAGAATGGCTAAGACAGAATGAAAAACCTTATTTGTACATTTCTTTGTAAACTCTGAAAAAAAATTTTCAATAATTAAACATAAAGGATCTACATATGGGATCACCTACTTGGATCAGCCTTCTATACTTGACACAGGCCGTCGATTTCTTAGGTCTAAGGCCTCCTCACGATGCTTTTCTTAACAGTTGTTTACATATTAACAAAGACACAGACATTTTATATAGCATTTTAATCGTAAAAAAGGTTTGGAATAGAAAAACGGCTCGTGGTTATAGTAGTTATTCCAGTATTTTGTAAAAAAATGCCTCGATCCCAGGGTAAAGTACCTACTTACCTCGAAAAGAACAAATAGAAATTTCAAAAACACATTTTTTGTTCTACTCTTCATTTATCACTACATAGTATAAAACAAAGTCGCTTTCTCTGTCCCTATGTCCCTTTGTGTGCTTAAATCTTTGAAACTACGCAACTGATTTTGATGCGGTTTTTTTAATAGATAGAGTGATTCAAGAGGAAGGGTTATATGTATAATAACATCCATTAAATAGTGGATAAGTACTGTTATTTTTGAGGTTTCTAATGTGATGTCATAAATAATTACATTTTTTCCGCTTACATTGCAAACGCAGGCTGAACCCTACGAGTTTTATCAAAATAATGTACTAAGTATTGTACACATTGAAAAGGTCTACAGAAAAGTCCGTGATGGTATATGTCTATATGGTATATGTCGCGTATATTATCGGAGCTGTCCAGCGACGGAAATAACAATACATAATAAAAACCTGCTTTTCATCAGCATTGCACCCGTGCGAAGCTCGGGCGGGTCACTAGTATACCTATATAAAAAAGTGCGCCTTTATTGTGTCTATCTAAAAGCAATGTTTTATTAAGTGAATACGCTATGTATATCTATAATATATAATGCCTAGCGAATTCTATTAACCGTGAAAGTAAAGCGAGCGTATGAAAGTCAATAAAAACACTTGTAAATGTCTTTCCGATACTTTATTGAAGGTGCCTCACAACTTTGCCAATTTTTTTAAAGATTTTCTTTTCGTTCGATACAAATTCACTTAGTAGAATTTTACGTCGAGTAGATACCAAATTATTATTATTATTATTACCAAACTTACCCATTTACACGAAATAAGCCGACGTCTCTAACCTTTTACTTTTAGTTAAACGCTCGTTAAGTATCTAATAAAAATGCAGCATATTATCGATAATTTGGAAAATTTATAGAACAGTAAAGATAACATAAATAAGTGGAGGCGAGGAGAGGTCGGCATTATGCAAGATTTCTCCAATTAGTGGGATTTCTATCAAATTAATAGTCCTATCAGAGATACAATGAACGCCCGCGGATCGCCTCGAACAATTTATGGGCGTTTGTTAGCATTTTAATGTTCTTACCGTGAAATGGGATATTGTATTGTATTATTCACTTTGGATTTATTCCTTCACTTTTGACCTGCATTTTGGAAGTTCCCAATATTTTACTTTACTTACATGAGGTTAGCAATAATTTTATATGCTAAGTTGAACTAGGATCCGCTATCAATTAAAATAATTGTAATTTTCATGAAGTCATATAATAATGTCATAATAATAAGTTAAGGTGTTTATAATTGTTGCCAAACTTATGGTCCAAACACTCAATAATTTTTTTTAAATAATATTTTTAGGGCGAAAGCTTTGAAGGCATTGGCAGAAGGCATAGAATCGCGGTATTTGGAATGGAGGAAACACAATTTGACTATCACGACGCTGTAACAAAAATGCCTAATTCTGTTTTTGCCATTCGTGATAGTTATACCAGCTTACAATTAATTGAAGGAATCTGCATATGTACAGGTGAATGGCCATAGTTTAATCATTTCCGGATTAGTAAGTCGTACATAATAAGTAATATACTCAAATTAAGGTTTCACCACAGTGCACAAACTATGGAAAGCAGTTGGTTGGTTTTATATAGCTAAATAGCGAAAGGTTACAAATTTAAGTTTTAATGTGAATAATTTAGCAAAGATGACTCAAAATAGAAGTTATGCTGTCGGCTAATTGAAATATGAGAGTGTGTTCTAGATTTTAAGTATAATATTCCTGAATCAACAACCTAACTGATTATTATTACTGTTTCCCTTTAATCTGTGGCGCTTTCATGTTTCACTTAGGCGAGCTTAAGTTGAGAGCTACGTCTATTAATGGTTAGATTACGAAAATTTAAACGTATAGGTAACATAAGATTGTGTGTGTAATTTTATATGAATTGTTTCAGGTTAAATCATATCAAAATGTTAATTTTCATTTATTTATCAAAATTACACATAAATACACTTGCATGCCTATTAATTTATAGTATGATTACACATAGGCCAAAGGCTATTTCCATCGCAGGGGTAGGATTATTAGCGCGGATCTAATAGCGGGCATTACACCTGATTGCCTCTTATAAAACGCTTAACGAAATTATTCTTTCGAAGGCATTCGACCAATTTATCCTTTTCGAATCAAAGCCAAATTAGAGATCTAAAAGTAATTGGAACAAAAAACCCGGAGTTCCTGGATTTTTGGTGTTTCGGCGGCGATTAACGGTTTCTTTGAGATTAACGTGATTTTAATACGTTAAATCAGTGTTTTTAGTAAAATGTATGGGATTAGGCCCTAAAGGACTAATAATTAGTAGTAGTATTAAAATAAATTGACCTTCTTTATGAAGCCTCGTCCAAAAGACCGTGCTAGTTGCCTAGTAATAATTATAATAACATTTATATGAAATGTGGAACTACAATAAGATAAATCTATAAATATATTGTAAATTATTTGAATGGAATTCTATCAATATTAAGCTTTAAAGACTAAACGGTTAAAGGAGGTTAATCAAGGTGCGTTCCATTCTGTCCCAATGTCCCACTATCCGGTCTCGAGATTGACAAATTGGGTCTCTACGGGGCTGGCCGATCTAACCAGACCTTTATTTAAGTCAATCTTAATTGCGAATTCGACCATTTAGTGGCTGCGCCTGTGACATATACTGAATAGGAATCTCGTATATTCTTAAAGAGAAGAGGATTAGTGTGTGTATTTAATATGAACTAAGAGAAAATAAACTGAGTTTTCTATGAATATACAACAATAAAATTAAAATAAAGTTACAAAATATGGTTACGTATTTTTTTATTGTTCACAAACTAATTATGATACTCCGTATTGCATATCCTGTTCGTGAGCAAGAGTCGAGATGAAAACTTTTAACAACCTTCATTCAAGTGCAGTACATTCGACTACATGATAATTTCAAAGCACGCTCCTTAAAAATATGGCCGTATCCGCAACGCTATAAAATCCTTAGTCATGGCTTCAATCACGCTATCGGCTGATAAAAGCTGTCAGCCACGGAAGACTTCGGGTGGTCTTATCCGACATCCCTGAGAAAGGAAGTAAGGATATCGAGGAGTGCTTTGTCAAGGACGGATTCGAGATTGCGTCTAAAACCCTAGTAGGTACTATATATATAAATATATATTATTATAACAATTTTGTGCCTTTAAATAAGCTTCATGGTTCAATTGTCGACAATAAGTTAATAATGTCAGTAAGTACAAAGAAAAGTAAAACGGGAGCGAACAAAGTATGTTATTACGATACATCTCACGGCCCACTGGCCTCGATGATGACATTTGCCTGCGAGATAAGAATACTCATTCAACGTCTTTTATACTAGCTAAAAACTTACATATGAGAAATTTATTTTTGACATATGAAGTTTTATGTATTTATTGTACTAAGTAAACAGAAGGTATAATAAAGCACAGTTAAAACACCAACACCAATAAAATAAATATCAATTGAATATATTTTAATGCCGCTACTATGTTTACACGGAAAATATAGATTATTTAAATAAAATACAACAATTATGGTTAAGTTATGACAAAAATGTCTGCGTCTGTCGCTCGCAACCTTGTATGCCATAATATGTTACTTTGCTATATGGAGAGTTATGGTGTAATCATTTCCTGATTGGTATTAGAATGTTTTATACGTAACAGTGAGGAAAAACGTGGGATTTATCTCTTGATGTTCTGTTTTGTTGATATTGGAAACATATCTTTAACAAAAAACTTTCCTATTCATATATTTATGGTCTACTCACATTCTCCCAGCGTCGTATATTATTGAACATAAATATTTACCTGAAAGAAAAAAATAATAATTAATTTTCATTTTATATGTTATAAGTTACATTATTCATTCATATTTTACTTTGATTAAGCGAGTAATTCTCAACCCAGCACCTATCCAACAAAAACTGAGTTGTCAGGCATAAAATAGAAGCGTGTGTCACAAACCTTGTTAACGATTAAATATTTAAAAGGAAATGCAATTATCAAATCAAACAGACAATTTAGGTTACACGTGGTACTCAGGTATCCTATTTCGCAACTACTCATCGTTATCTTTTCATTATCGGCAGTATCGGTTCGTTATCGGTCGGCGACATAACCGATTTCTGTATCAGATACACAATGTTTGCTCAGCACACAGACAGCCCTTTGATGTTGTTATATTTGTTGTTGGCAAAACAGACACCTCTGTGATGAAGAGGGGTGACTGTTAAGGCAATAATGCCATACAAAGATTCATCTAAAATCTAAACATGAAAGGGTTGATTAAACCTTCTATTATATAATATACTCGGCCTGGTTTTTTAATTATTTTTAAATAATTTGGAATATTGTTATGTGGCGAAAGAATTTTCGATATTGGTCCAGTAGCTTTTGAATAAATTCGTTAGAAACAAATCGTTCCACTTAATAACATTACTTCTACCTCTTCCTACTAAGTCTCGTGTCGGTGTTTGTGGTGACATTCCACCGAAACAGCTGAACCGATTTTAATGTATAAAGTATAATATGAGAATAGGCCATAAGGAATCGAAAAATTATTTTTGTCTGTCTAACTCATAGTATATAGGCATCGAATGAGGGAAATATTTTACAATTTTTGAAAATTTTCAATCCAAATATCTTCATAAAATAGATAAAATCAGAAACAGTAAGGATAAACAGTATTGAGGATGCCATCATAAAAGTCCAAATCAAAAATCTCTCAAACGAAATGCGAAAACTCAAAGGCTGTGCATTGAGCGCAATGCAGCCTTCAGGCTTTGTAGGAACCACGCATAAATCCCACTTGGTACTGCTTTTACCTAGCAAACGCTTTAAGTACTTGTGAAACCACACGGATTATATATACTTGGATCTTAATAAACTTTACACTTAGAAATAAGGCTGTACTAGTCATTAGAGTGATGTAAATTCAAGTATTTCATTAATTTAAAGTAACCGCTGTCTATAGATATGAGAAATATAAATTTATTTTTAAAACAATCACCAGTTATATGACTGAATGTAAGATGAATAATAAAGATAAATGTAAGATGGTTTTGCATCGAGGTTCAGTAGCTGTAGAAGAATTATAATTAAGCGGCGGAATAATTTGAGAAGCAGTTAGATAGGACGAAATAAAAGCCAGACGATATTCCACGAAATCGTCTAGTGTTTATTTATTCGTTCTGCCGAGTCCATTTGAATATCTTTTATCTCGGCTCTTTGTCAGCGAAACAAAGTTACTTTGAATAACATGTCGGAAAGAAATGTGCACTCTTGTTTTGCTTGTTTAAATATTGAAATAAACAAACGTTTTACTGAAATAGCATTTCACTTTGCATCTAACGTGAAATGTTTTAGATCTTTTCTCACCTTTTTGATAAACATATAGGACTACTTTTCAAAACCCGAAAGCAAATATTCTCGTCAAGTAACTCTTAGTCATCTGGCATTATAGTAAGGCGTTACGAAATGCCTTTAATACACCGCGCCTAGTTACTTGCTCCGGGATAAAATGGTGGATGTAAGGTAATGAAAAAGGGGAAGGGCGTGCCCTGAATGGCGGCTGCGGCTCCTGATAACGAGCTACTTGATTTAGAGACCCCTGGGGCATCATCAATATTTTAAATTGCTTATGAATTTTAAAAACACATCTGTTCCGTTCAAAATTAAATAGAAAATGAAAATCGTTAAAAGCTTAACTCTAGCTGAACAATTTTATCTGCATATTAATGTGCATATGTTTTCGGATCATTCCCCAACACGTATACAAACACTTTTTTAAACACAGTACTAATTTTAGTCTACGTTTCTATTAAATCCGTTCTGTCAAATATGTAATTTCTCCAAACCCCAAACTTAAAAACCAACAGTTGATTAGAATGTCCAAAAAAAACCCAAACCCCAATAGTGCAAGTTATCGAACAATGCGGCTAATTACCGAAATAAACGAACCCTCTCCGTCGACGGATGGCCGCATCACTCACAAATCACACGTAAAGAGATCCAGTTTCAATTACATCTCTACAATTATTAACAAACAAATTAATAAATATAAAAAATCGTCACTAAGTTCTGACCAAATCGTGATAACATTGATGATAATTTTTTGCTAAGACCTTTTCTTTTAAGGTGATCAAACCTTTTCCCTTCCAAATCTCTCGAAGTTGAACCACGGTAATAAAAATAATAAATATATAGACATAATAATATTAAAACGATTACGAAAATCTTAAAAGAACTCGCTGAAAATTAAGCTATCGCAAAAACGCAGCTATCATTTCGTGTCTCGTTAAGTTAAAAGCGTCGACGCATTTTGGTCCAAAAGCGTGGCAACATGAAATGCCACCTCAGTATTTATAACAGTGATTTTCCGATGACACAGCGATCTGGCTCATTTTTTAGGCGCTTTTTTATCGGTTGCCTTTTTGCCGGTCGCGCCACGCATTATTCACCGAAATAGAGCTTTATGGGAAAATTATTAAAGTCAGTGATCGCGGGATTAATAAGTTAGCACTTTTAAATCGATATTCACTGTTTAAAGGTTGCTGGCCCCGACCGTGCTCATGACTTGTTTTTCATTTCTTTTATTATTATTAATAGTAATAAGTTAATAGTAACTATTAATTACTTAAGATGTCATGTGGAGCATGGTGTAATGCTTGCAGCTCCTTATAAACGTTGTGTAAAACAAAAAACTTGGTGATTAAATAGTGTTTGTTACCAGTTCTTCTCTTCCGTTCTACGCCCTTGATTTGAGAACTGGCGGTAAATGTAAAATTATAAGCATTTCATTTATATATTTATTTTTAGACGTTCATAAGTATACGTTGTGTTTGTTATCTACATGAACAAATGAATTTGAATTTGACATGAACTTTTCGGGGAGCGATTTAACACCATCAGACGAATTTTGCTGTTTAGGTATGTTAGGATTAACTATTTACGCGTCAGGGAACAGAAAAATATATTTTATAGCTGCCGTTATTGCTTAAAAATGTTTTTATCGCTGCTTCATGATCGTAAACGATTAAAAACTAGCGGCAGATGTGGCGCGATGATCGCATCCCATCTCTGAATAATAAAATGACGAAACTTGACGGCAATAAGCAATTTGTTATCAACGTGAAACATAATTGAACCCGCTACCCTGCGATCAGATACGACGATTTATTGGACCGCCTGTGTCGCATTCAATTCCGATTTCATTATAGCTCGCTAGTTTTGTGCCGCGATTTCACGCGACAATATAAATCACGCGGCGATGTACCCAAACATTGCTCATACTCGATGCTTTATTACGTTTTTATGTTTTGTACGGATAATTAATTTATATAATATGTGTGTGGAGGTAGGAGGTAGGAGAATAGGCTTTGTAAATATTTTTTCTTCAGACGAACACAGAAAACTTACTATCAACAACTAACAACTCGTCTGCCTACGAATGTGAAGTCCGACCCTAAGCTCCCGCGACATTGCACCCCTTCGTACTTAGTAGGACCCTAAAAATAATACAATGGCAATTGCAGTCCACAAAGAGATGGGTAAAATAGCTTGTTAAACCGTTAAAAGTAATAATGGCGGGAAAGTCAACAAATGGCGAATTATTCACGGCCGATTCATATCGAGTGACAAGCCGCCATTTTGTATTCATGCATGGCTAAATAAGAAATAGAATTGCAGTGCAAAAATCGAATATTTATTTTTAGTTTCTACAAAGAAAACGACTACATCACTTCAAAAAGTGTTTTAACTCAAAAACAACGTAAATCGTTAAGTACTTTAAAAAAATGTTATGTATTCAAATTCAAAAATAATTTATTACTTAATGTAGGTAAATCAATGTACACTTTTGAACATCAAAAAATAAATATACTTTGAATGCTTCTAATTATACATTTACTACCAATTCTCAAATCAAGGACGTGAACGGAAGAGAAGAACTGGCAATAAATTCTCCGCCACTCTTTTTAATCGTCAAGTCTTTTTCTTTTACACAACGTTTATATGGAGCTGCAGCAAATTAAGCAAATCAATATTACAACATGTTCCATAGGACATCTTAAGTAATAAAGATTATTAAAACAAAGATTTGTCCTCTATCAGCAAATCTACTTAGACAAATGGAAACGGATTAAAAGTTCTTACGATTGTTTGGCTTCAAAAGATGCTTCGACGTGTTCTAATATTTTTGTAAAGTGACTGAAATTTGTAAGTTAAGTTAAGGACCCCACAATCAACAGCTATGACACCACTAAATTAAAAACCCTTTATCTAATTGTAAAGATGAAACCGGAAGACAATTAGCACGTATATTACTCATAGTTCGCGTTCCATTTTCAGTTAAATATTCAATGGCGCGCCTCTGCGTCGCACCGCGCGCATTGGACCGCGTGCACTGCAATTACAAATTGTAAAACTTTCCTATTTCTGTTCTATAGATAACTTATTAATCAGTTAGATACGCCGTAATAAAAATGATTAATAAATTTAAAAATATATGTAATAAGGTTATTATATACCACTCTTTCTCGAAATAAAAACTCAGTTGGGTTTCTGCAATAAAAACAGATTCATTTATTTATTTTCTGTTTACAAGATAAAATTACAAAAGACAGTTAGAAATAGTCTTACCTGCAATAAAAACAGAAAACAACATTAAAAGTTTTTACTCCAGGTGATTTACTTATTATTCCTTATTAAAATTAATAACCTTTAAACCAATAATTGAAATCTTCAATGTTCGATATTTTTAGGTTAGAATCCCGACCATCGAGTAATCATGTTTTACCATCGATAACCCGAGTCTATCACTCTGTGCGAAACGCGGCAAATTCAAACATAAAGATGATTACGTCTCATATAAATGAGAGTCGTTATTTTCTTTATATATATATAATATTTACTCGCTTCGATATGAAAAGTTGTCTACGCGTCGTTCAAAATACATGACGTCACTTATTACCACATTCTTATAGACTATCACATCGTTATGTTTATATTTCACTACATTATCATATGACCTAATTATTTTCTTTAAATAACGAATAGTTTTTTAAACGTTTCAATAGGAATATATTTAATTTTTTGGCTATATACATACATATATTTTTGACCTAAGTAAACAATTTCTGTCTGTGTCTGTCTTATGATCGATTTAGCCGAAGTGTTATCTCCATTAATGCTGGTGTAGTGTGTCCACTATTTATTTAACATATCTTACGATAGTTTCAGAAGTGAACGTATGGCAACCATTGTAATATTTAATAGAAAAAAAATGTTTGGCTCCAGGTTGGTCAGATCATAGAGTATTTGGAGTTCTGAAGTAGCAAAATCAGTAACGATTAACGAACACCATTCCGAACTAAACAAAGCTGGAGTAGAAAGGCTCGTATTATTTTAAGCACAGGTTACGAGTATTCATTAGGTGCGTACAATCGAAGACACCCGGTGATTAGGGCGCTCGAGCTGACCGACCAATTACAAATAATTACGGCACTACGGAATAGAACGTCGAGGCGTGGTAGTTCTGTGTTGTCTATTCTCTGATTTATTTATTAGTTCACCAGCCAAGCCGAATGTAGACAACAGTAAACTAAGTATTGTATTTCCAACAATTATATACCCAAACTCAAAATATCGTATGATATGAACGACAAAAAAGAAATTAAATTAATTATAAATTTACATTTGCTACCAGTTCCAGCGGGCAAGAAGAACTGGCAAGAAACTGTTCGCCACTCTTTTTGATCTCTAAAATTTGAGTCATCCAAATTGTTTCAACTGCAGCAAATCAATCCCAAGGATTAGGATCATTTACTTAAGTAAGTAAGTATTAGTAAAATTTATAAAAAGCTTTATTGATTCATTTTCTTTTAACGGGGATATAGTGATAATTCTCTAATTTCGCTTGGGAGTTTGTTGTAAAAACGAATACAATTTCCATATTAGGAGTGGTTTATTTTCTGGAGTTGGTTGTACAACCAAATAGACTAATTTGAAGGCGTATTATACTGATGAAAGTCATAATTTATTTCAAAATCGTTTATATATTTTGTACACAACAACTCTTCAAGAATATATTGATCAGATAGTGCTTTAATATTTAATTCCTGAAACTTATTTTAAGAGCTAAAAAAGATTTGGAAATTCATGTTACACAGTAACACTGCTTACACATAAAATTATATATTACCTATTTTATTGATGTTAATGGCGACATACCTAATGGTATCAATGTAAATGAATAATAATTACTATAGAATACATAATATAGGCAGACATTATAACACCTTTCACACAATATTAATCAAACTTGTAAAATTTTAACACTTCAATAAAACTAAATAAATTAAGAGGCATTCCTCAATAATTAGTTGGAGATAAGCAAGCTCCGGTCCGATAACATTTCGTAACTTATTTAAATTCAAACATTTCTCTACTTAACCTTCTTTAGTCTCACACTATTACACCTTAGGCATTCGTATATTTAATATTACACACACACACACACACACATATATATACCTTGTAATGTATTTCATTGTAGTCGCTTTCCTAATGACATGACGCTTGCTAGCTTATACGTCGTAATTACTAATATGAACCGATGTGTTATAAATATCATAAAGACTGGTGGTACTTTTTACTTTGCCAAACAATAATTACAGGACTTGCCTAAATATACTACAACCCCGATTGTTTAAACAATACTGATATAAATAAGTTCGATTGACAATAATGGGCATCAGAAAATACGTAGCTTTAGTATAGTGTCACTAAGTCCTTGTTATTTTCTTGAGTACAACTTGAAAACATTGTAATAAAATTAAACCGCCGTTTAAAAACCCCTTGAAGGAAGCTCAAAGTAGTTATTACTTGCAAATTCCGACCTCCCAGCCCTCTTAATTTCAGGTACAAAGTAAATTTATATGAGCCCTGTCTTATATTCTTAATTATTACACAAGCAGGCGAATCCTTTAATGTTGTTTAATAGGCTTTGATCTTATGATCTGACTAGTTATATTAAATTATATATTTATTATGTGACATGATAAGTATTTGACAATTGTTGATTGTATTTTAATTTGTTATTGTAATTTAATTTAATTTTGTCAATAGGTAATTTATGAAAAGTTTGTAGTAGGTAAATTCTAGGTAGGTAAAGTTCACAACTTTGTACCTAGTTGTAAAAATATGTACGATTTAAATATTTTTGAAAGCAAAATAATTATGTTATGTTATGCCCACGGCACTCACATTGCCAGTAGGCTCGCAAGTGCGTTGCCGGCCTTAACTTTTGTTATAAAAGTAGTAAGAATAATCTTAATGCTGACCCCCAAACCGTATAATTCGTCTAATAATTATCTCTATGGTTACCCTCTCACTGCCAACCTTAAATTGTAGCAGATATTAAAAACTTGAACTTGTACCGGAAATTAGATATTAAATGAACTACGTATAAATATTAACCGCTACAACAGCGAACGTAACTTTTTAATTAATCTCCAGCAAAGTTACAACTTAATTACCAACTTGCCTAAATAAATTAACTTTGTATTGCCAACTGATTATGACTAGACTCATAATGAGTAACGGGTTTGTCGCACCTCGATAATTACTGAAAATTATTTCTACAAAAAACCAGCCGTATTCTTTAGGGCTTAAGATATGCAATGCCGTCACCTATTGTCGCTCGCACACCTGCAGTGACGGTGTAATATTTGTACCCACAGCCCAATAATTAGTATAACTGATTATACGCACGCTAAAGCAAACTCTGTTACCTAGCACATAGAGATAAAATTTGTATGCACGTTATTCGTCACCAATGCACCTGCATTGACTGTACTGTGTCGTACATCCTTGTCGGACTAATGGTGTCTGAGAGAGACGGATAGGCGCTAATTCAACGAATCTGTACAAGGGTTTCTATTTGCATCGTTTGGTCACATGTTTCTGTTACTTGCACGATAGAAGGGTGTAAAACAATAACAATCAGCGATTGAGCGATAATCAAGTGATGATGAGCTGTCACGAGTATACTCAGTAATTTTTTGATCGGCAAGTGGATTATTTACATATGATGACATCTATATAATATATATTTATGTATTTCGACGTATCTTTTTGTGTAATGTTTCGTACGCTATCATATTTTTGTGGTTTTGTGGTGTTTATTCCGAAAACAGCATTTCTTCATATGGAAGTAAGTGTTGTAACTGCCAATAGTTTTTACACCTCTGCCTCCTATGATTTGGGTCATCGGGAAGCATAAACGCGTTAGTGCAATGTTATTCAGTGCTACGTGAACAAGGCCCAAACAAACCTCGCTCACATTTTGTTTGTAAATACCTTCAATTTCATCATATTATACAATGTTTACCTCTAATAAAAATATTGCTTCACTGGAGCAAATGTGCTTTGTTATTTCTACCCATTTCAGGGAGCTCTATTAGACTCTGAATTATTACTAAATACATATTATATTCCATGCGCAATAAATCTAAATACAGTATGAATTTAAGTACTGTCATTAGTAGATTTTAACCTTGTTATTATCTGTCAAATGAAAGCTGCATTTCAGTTATGACGTTATCGAAGACATAAACCGTGTATTGTCATGTGATAATTTCCTACATTCAGTAGTCATCAAACTACTTGTCAACGAAATTACGAGATATCCCAGTTCATGTGTCTAGAAATTGTAGAATTCGTATATAAATATTAAAAAACATAAACGACAACTCGTATACATATAACATTAAAATTAATTTCGCTAATGAGCCGCATTTACAATTTCCCTCGGCGAGATGCGACGTACTAACCTACATTTTATTTAGTCCATACATCGGAGACCGTGTCAAAACGTCCCGGGAATTACGGAGTGATTAAAAATACATTTTAAACTTTCAAACTCGGCAAGTTTGCGGATTAGTTTAAAGCGTAGTGGATGATATTTTGTTGTACTTTGCATATGCGAAAAAAGTATTCGTCTACCGCTCGATAGTTAACGCATTGGTCGAGTGGTTAGCATGTTGTACTGCAGAATTTTAAGTAACAGTGTTAGAACATTATAGATTTTTCCTAGGGCCACGGATAATCACTTGCAGCGGCCTCTCATCAGATATCCAACCGACCAGTGACGGAAAAATTCAAATATCGTAATGACTACATTAGCTTTATTTACAGTGTGATTAAATGACCATATCAAATTTTAAAAAATAACCAACAGTTCAAATTCTATTCAACAATCCCTAACGCTCTTACGCGCTTTAACTACTGCAGATTGAATTTAATTAATTGTAACATGTAAAGGGATTAATTATAGTCGGCTGTATACACACTACGCAACTTGATACAATTTCATGATATGATTTCAATTTTCCGGATTAATATTTTAGACTGGGCGCGGCGCACCGCCGAGCTCCGTCGGGAATTAATATTCTAAAAACATAAAATTCTACTTCTCCACTCAGTTAGTCATTTGCTAATGTAGTACAATTAAGTATGTAGAAATCAATTAAATTATGCGTTTATTGTTAAACTTTGCTAGAATTGCCTTCTCATTTACGGGTTGCATAATTGTCCCGAATGACTCCTTTCTAATATCTCATCATCTTCTTCATCATCATCTTAATAAATCTTCTCCAGTTTCCATTTAAGTCAGATACTGTAATATAAGGCATATTAATAGCTAAAATAATTAAATACGAAAAGGTTTTGTGAATGTAAAACATTATTCTTTACTTTACAAAACATAACCTTGCATTATTTTGTAACGACGCTCGAAATTAGCAACCCAAAACGAATACACTATGCATAATACGGCCCCCATTTTGTATATTTACTTACTAAATATTTACTAAAACCATAACAACATAATTAAATGTGTGCTTAGTAATCGGATCATACGCAACGATATATGGCTATAATAGGTTACTTCTCTATTTCCCAAATAACAAATAAACTTAGAAACTTAATTAACATTGAAGAAAGGATTCACGTAGTCGTATGTTACATTTGTTTTGGTAAAACCAATACTTCCAACACGGCTCATAACATAAATGAAATGTTGATTTTATATTTAGAGCTGACAAGCAACGGCAGCTGTTATACCCTTCGAATAAAAACTGCAAAAACCTTCAAACTTTGTTCTAAAACGTTTTTCTGAATTCACTGTGTAACGGCCGATTAATTCCGCTTCCATATTCGTTAAATAAATAATAGAGCGTAAAAAGAGCGTGTTATCTTTGTTTTTGTGGTGGCACGTGTTTTTTAGAAAAATAGATATGAATGTCACGATTGGGGTTGTAGTTCGGGCGCCAGGCAGAATTTTATGACGGCAAAAACGCTTTTGGGTGTGCCGCTCCGTAGTCTTTATGTAGTGTTTGTTGTTCGATAGGTATTATAAGTATAACGCGTCTGTGTCATCGTGCGGCTTCTTAGTTAGTTCTTAGGTACAATTTATTCACGGTTTCTGTTTAAGTGTTTCAACGTATCAGCCGAACACCAATCCATTCTGGTTCAATTGAGAAGATCTAACGATGGAGCTCGATGGTTGTCTGAAGCCAATTTCAACAGTATCGATATTTTATCATTGCAATAATTTTAGAATTGAATTTTAACATTATATTTATCTTCTTTCGTGACATTTACATTAATCTTATCTTCAGCCAGATACTGTAAAGACTATTCGTAATATAACATATATATAACAGTACATGTTTATATTTACCAATACATAACAAAACTCGTAGACGAAGTAAAAAGAACAAATAAGTATTCGAAGCATAGCTCTTCGACTAACCACTTAAGTTTTTTAGAGTTCTAAAATGTTTAGAGCACCTGTTAAACGGCTTAAGTAAAAGCTATTAATGTAAACATTAAAATGTCTTATGGCGTAAACATATGGGACTTTTCCCCCATCAACTTACACAAAAAGGATGAGCCATACAGAAGAAGATTTCAGAAGAATGCTAATATTATAAAGTGGAAACATTTGTATTTTTGTATACTATATTTGTGTTTTCACACAGGATCTAATATTTACTTACTACTTATTTATTACCGATATCAAGAATTCTTTAACCATAAGAAAGCTGCATCTTCACTGATTGACATAGACTATATTACATTATCAAAAAAGAAATCCCTAACAAAAATACAATAAGATAACCCAACCCATTTTTTTCCATAAACAATCTGTCATCGATGTGGAAACTATTAATGATAGAACAAATAAATTGACGAGTATAATAGAAAGTACTTATATCTAAAATAAAAATGTTTCACCCATGGGCAAAGAGTCGGAACTCCAAAACATCAAATCATTTTGCTGCCACAAAACAAAACTGCGTCAAATGTTATGTATAGGGCACTTCTAGGACACTTAAATTCTTCAAGTAAATCTCTTTTCTATATTATAGGCGAATGTTTTGCGTTTTGAATTTTTATTTTAAACAATTTATAATAATGAAGTTAAAAATTCCTGGATTTATTAAAAAAATACTTTCAATACCAGTAGAGTATTTTAAATTTACAATTTCAGACATTGTACGAATTTAAAAATGTTATATATATATATAAATCGTTGTAAAGCAAAATCTATTGTATGATAAGACAAAAAATGTATATATCTAAAAATGTGAAATGAGGTAATTAAAAACTAATGAAACTAAGTAAAATAAGATTGTTATGTTAACAATAATATTTGTATAGTCCGACTGATTAGACTTTCCACTACCTTGAGGTCAGTATCTATCTACGCGAGTGAAACCGCGGGGCATTGCTAGTATTGTATATTTACTTCTTTTATGATATGAATAATGACAGACTATAAATTTATACAAAAGTCTCATATATCCAGTACATAACCCAATAACAAAATCAATCTCTATAAACAAGAGCAGTTAAACAATATCGGCCGCAATGTAATTACATTCGCAAATAGGCGGGCGGCATATTACCACCACATACATGAGTTTAACAAATTCCATTACATTACATTGATATCGAATAGTTTGGCGTGATTCAAAGAGACGAACCTATTACATTTAATTTTTAATGAATAATATTTGATATTATGATGATAAATAATGCTTTATATTATATAACGCTTTTATTGAAATGTAAATGATTTGTAGTGGAGTAGAGATTATACCTTTTATTTCTGAGAGCACGATGTTTCAAACGAAGCTAAAGCAAGAAGAAATTCTTAGAATACAATTTCTTGTACGATATGAATTACAACCGACAACAGATATAAGCTACAAAAGCGATTCTAAAAGTAGACAAACTAGACACGTGCTGGCAAAGGCCTAAAGTAAAACGAGTTCCCAGAAGTCCGCTGTTGGCCAGATCAAATTAAATATTACCTACTTGCGCGGCCGAAATTACTGTATGTGAATCTATTCTAATAATGCATTGGCATTATTCAAATAGATTTAACAAAGTTTAAAAAATAGCTGTTACAATAAAAAAATAAAAAATGTTAAGTACTTTGAACTAAGTACTAAATCAAAATGTTACTTAGATAACTTTTTACACGCGCTATTATTTTAAATACTTCGTAAATATATATAAATATTATTTCACCAACAGATGAAAAGATCTAATTGACAATACTAAGAATCCTGTAAGGTTCTTAGTAAGCTAGTTATTGTGGTACGTGCATAATACTATATTATCGTTAGTATTACAATGCCTTCTTAGAACTGTACTTTGATAAGTAGGTGTTGAGTGTAAGCAAATCGCAGATTAAACTGTATGAGCCAAAACTGCCGGCTTTGTTTATTATTTTAATGAATGCTCTAAGCCTTTTGAATTTATTTTTCTTCTAGAGAATAGATATAATAATTTAGTAAAAAGCTTATCAATCTGAATCAGTAGTTACTGAAAAGTGCGTCAATGAAACAGACCAATCAATATAATATTAGTATCGATATACAAAAGTCTCATACCTTACAGAAAAATACTTCAGATTAGCTGATATACTCTTAAATTTAGATCGTCCTTGTATGTTAAGATAAAACATGTCCCAAAAAGTTTTAATGGTAACATTGCATAACGCAAATTGCCTTGATGTAGGGCCTTATCTTGGGAGTTGGGACGATCTCCTGCGTATTTATCTGGAGGGCTAATGTGATTAAATGTTATACTATAGTTCTATAATGCGATTGCACGGCTACGGGGTGAATTAAGGCTGAAAATATACGTATATACTTATAGCTGCAGTTGAAATAAGTAACTCAGAGAAAATAAAAATCAAACAAAACAGTATATGACCCCAAAGCCATGAATTACCTACATGATAACAAAAACATTTTTTTTATAGGCATACTGTTTTTGATAGTAATCCAAGAGCGAGTAATTTCTATAAAGAACGTTCTGGAAATATTCTTAAAGAAAGTTAAAAATGAACGAGCAAACCGCAGTTCGTTAGTATGCTTTAAATAAATAGGCTAGGACTGGAAACCTACATATTTTTAATTAAAAACGAAACCTTGTGCTCTCTTTATATCTATGACATTAATATTTATTTTAATAGGTTTCTTAGTTAACATTTAGTGCCAAAAATAAGGTTAGCCATCGTATGCCGCATTACTTTTCGTTCGCTTTTATCGCTGCAAATTGTACGATAGTGATCCCTGAGGTAATGCGTTCGAACCCCAGATAATTTCTACGTGCGCATTAAGTACCTGGTCGTACAGCCCGTATCTAGTTATAAAATAAACGAGATAAGTAAGCCTTTCAGGCATATAAGAACCGAAAATTGAAAACGTGTCTCGAAAACTCAGAGGGCTGTATAAGTAGGTACTTGCAAATAAAGAAACAAACGTTGTCTGCCTTGTGTGGAATTCCCGAGAGACTTCATACAGTAAAAAATATGTTACTTACTATTTCGGAATTTCTTTTTTCAAATAATTATGCAAGAAGCTGTAATAATAAAATTATGATATGCTGAGAGCAGTTGATAAAGAAATTAGGGACGGACGGTGATTGCCGTGCATGAGATAGATCTGTGCTATGAATGATGTTTTTTGTGAAATAACGAAAATTTTGTGGTGAAAGAATTTGAGTATGGGGTAATTTTTAATTCTTTAAAAATTTAGGGTTAATTATTGCTATAGTCTTATTTAGTTGTGGTTATTTTTAAGTTTTTTAAATCTTCATTAATAAGTTTTATTGATTTAACAACCCGTAACCACAAACATTGAGGCGAAATTTCGTTTTCTAATACAGACAGGAATGACCAATTGATTTTAATGACCTTCAGTGATCTAGTCCATTTTAATATTTCATTCATAACAATGAATCGCAATCATTTGCCATTTTTATTAGGACGAGTGGAAGAGAATGAATCGTTAATTCCTTTTATTAGTTTTTTTTTTGTTTAATTGCAATACAAACTGAGATATTGGAGGCATTGAAAGAAATGTATTATTATGAAAATAAAAATACCAATTAATTCGACTTTCCATCTTGCCAATCGCCATTATTTTTTCCAAAATTTCGCATTTCCCATATACCAATCTCAAAGTTTAAACTAATCTCTTTTTTGTTATTATTATTTATTAAATGATGAATACATGTTCAGTTCATTCATATACAACTGCTATAATTATTTTTCAGCTGCATAACCTTACATTACCTAGTAGGTAATCCTAAGTCGTTACCCAATCAAAACAAGAAATCTTATCTTCAAACGTGAAAACAGCACACCGTCCCACATGAAAATAGTCACTGTTTACCAAGAAATAACCTTGGACAATAATTAGTCATCGTACCATTCAAACACATATTTATTTAAGACGTAATCGCATGAACCCGTTGCTTTTATGTTTATAGCCTAACATTTAAGATTAACCACAATTTCACGTACCTCGGAACCGGCTTGAGCAATTTCCAAGTCAAATTCACATTAGTATAACAAACACGTTTGTAACACAACACATTATTTGCACATGTACTTGGTAAAAAATAAACAGTTGTAATTTCATACACGTCACACTAGTTTAAAAATTACGAAGAATAATACGCGGCTGTGAAGAGTAATAGCAACATATCCACTCTGCACGGCGGCAGCTGAATGACTGAGCGGCGAGCGGCGGAACGGTGACGCCGCGCGGCGCAAGCTGAGGGGAACTGAATGATTGAACGAATTGAGCGCATTCCGCGTGTGCGTACGAAAAATGGATAGCAAATAAGTTTTTTGCACAGTTTTGGCATTAAACCTAGTGTTTGATGGTTACGAAACATTAGAATACATCAAGTAGACATACATCCTACTTACTTTAAAATAAATTTTCAGAAGATAAAAAATAATACTTGATGGGTAGCATCACACCTATCTATCCATTATCTGGAACCGTAGAATAATGAATGGTAGGTAATGAAACGGAATATAATACGAACTAATTCTGCAAATAATATCTAGTAACATAGTAGAAACGGTTAATTTTCAAACTGTTAATATGTGAAATAAAAATATTGGAGTTTTCAGAATATGTAATTTAATGTAAAATAGAAGAGCTTTCGGCAAAGCGTTTCTAAACTTTTAATAAACCTTATGTAATGAATTTTTATGTCGCCGTACCTTAATTAAACATTTATTACAAAAAAGCAAGCACGCAATTTCTGAAGTTTCAAATCAACAGTTTTGTTTACGAAACCTGAAAATCCCCAAAGTTAAATTGAAAACAAATGTTAGCTGAAAGACACCATTCGGGACGAAGGACGGGTAAATGATCCAAAAGATGCAACGTTGGGAAAAATCCCTGAAAACTTTGCGCGAATCCAGTTGAAATACATCATTGGTAGTATTACTAGTATTAGTAGTAGTAGTATTACTCTACGTAATACTGCCAATGATGTATTTCTTAGGATTTGAATTTGTTTCATTTATACATGTCAAAGTTTTGGACATTGAAATCAAGTTATATATATACTGCTCAAAACAATTAGCGGAACAAGATTTTTCTCCTTTCTATTGCTTAAACTAAAATTAGATTTAAATTAACTTGTACGCTATTTTTTACCTTGTTAATTTGATAATTACAACAATTAATAAAAAAATTCAATTTGTATTTTTTTTATTAAAAAAAAATTAAAATGTGCATTGTAGACGAAAAACTAATTGGTGATAAAAAAGGTCCATCAAAGAAATATTCTCATATCGTTTGAATATTCGTCTTTAGTGACTTTCAGTAACGTGTGTGGCCTCCATGAGCCCTAATCACGGCTTGACAACGACGCGGCATGCTTCGTATGATCCTCCGAATATCTTCTTGTGGAATTCGCTCCCATTCTTCAATCAACGCTTCAGTGAGCTGCTGCAGTGTTTGAGGTGCAATCGGACGCTTCCGGATGCGCCTGTCAAGCAAGTCCCAAATGTGTTCAATTGGATTTAGGTCAGGGCTCATGGAAGGCCCATTCCATTACACGGATTTCCTGCTGTCGTAATGTGACGGCTGCAGTATGCGGCCTGGCATTATCTTGCATTAAAAGAAAATCTGGGCCCATACCATATGCTCCGGGCCAAACATGATCTTCGAGCACATTTTCAATGTAAGTTTGAGCATACAAGCCCCGGGAACAACGACGAGATCTGTGCGCTCGTCCAAACTAACTCCGCCCCAAACCATCACAGAGCCACATCCAAATTTGTCATATTCCTGGACTGCTGCTGCACTGTATCGCTCGCCTGGGCGTCTGTAAACACGGAGACGACCATCGCAACGTGTTAGACTGAATCGTGATTCGTCAGTAAAAAGCACTGGCCTCCAATGTCGAAGTTGCCAATTAGCGTGATTTTGCGCGAACTATCGGCGAGCTTGTCTATGTTGAATTGTTAGACGCACAGCCCGAACTGGTCGGCGTGATCTCAAATTGGCTTCCAACAACCTATTTCTTACCGTCTGGTCGGAAATTTCCACACCAGTAGCCGTCCTTAGTGTATTTTGTAGATCTCTTGCAGTTGTGGTGCGGTTACATAAAGCACAGTTGACGATGTAGCGATCTTGCAAACGTGTAGTTTTTCTCTTTCGACCTTGACCACGCCTTCGTGAGTATTCTCCCGTCTCACGGTATCGCTTCCAAAGTCTGTAGATAACAGAAGGGGCTACTCCTAGTTCATTTCCTACATAACGCATAGTTCGACCCTCTTCAAGCAAAGCGATAGCTCGGGAGACATGCAATTCAGTCAGATCTGGCATTATGACCTAAACTCACTCGCTTCAATGAATAACAATACTCAAAAGGCTCACTTCAGTTTCTATTAATATTCAAAAAATTGAAAAAACTACTTAAAATGTGTTTACTGTGATTAGAAAGTAATGAAAATTCAAAGACGTCACTTTGTTTTTAGGTGTTTCTAGACACACTGCCACTTTATTATAGGACTACTAACCAAAACGCCGATGCTCTTTTGTTTTTTATTTTCTTCGACAATGCCTTAACATTATCTAGTGGCCAGTAATAATTAAAACCTTAAGTAAAAAGTTTAGTTCTACTTTAAAGTTTTGTTCCCGTAATTGTTTTGAGCAGTATATATATAATACTAGCTGACCTGGCAAACATCGTTTTGCCATGTACTTATATAATTTATGGTTATTGTGCCTCACTCGACATAGATAGGTATAGTGTGTTGCGGACTTTTTTATAGATATTTATAAGATCCACAATTACTTAGAACATTTTATGGTTCTATCTTTAATAGTTTAGGCAGGGTACGCAAAATAAGTAACTTTTTTGGTTGATTTTTTACACCTTGTGTCCGAAAAACCCTAATATCTTACGGAACCCTATTTTTGTTCAAAATATAGCCTATATTACTCGTGGATAATGTAACTTTCGAATGGTGAAAGAGTTTTTAAAATCGGTCCAGTAGTTTATGAGCCTATTCATTACAATCAAACAAACAAACAAAGTTTTCCTCTTTATAATATTAGTGTAGATGTAATTTTTTTAATACATTGTAGAATACTTACAACACCAGATGCGTTGATTGCTTTTAATTTTTTTGAATAAAGTGAATCTCAAAGAATTTTTTATATTTCGTCAATTAAGTACTGATGTTAAAATTCTTTCAAGAAGTTTTATTTTACATTGTCGCAGTCGGCATAGTTTAAGGGCTAACCATAAACAATTTCTAATTGTTAGCATTATTTTCCTCTGTAGATACAGAAATAGGTTTAATCCGGTTACAATGATAATTTTTACATCGCAATACATGCAATTAAATTATTTTTAGTAGCTATTAAATAAATAAGAATAAATATAAATCGAAAGGTAAATATATCTTACAATGTGAATTTAGTTCTTATAAATCGTTTAAAAAAGTTATTAGATTTAGTGAGCGATTATGAAATTGAACATTTCCCTTGAACTTTGACATTTGTCATAAAGTACGTTCTCTTCTCGATTAGTTAATTTTTCAAAATACATACCTAAGTTGTTGACAACTAATAATAAGTCAAAACTAAAGGAAAACCTTTACGCAACTTTAAAGAATAGATTAATGACACGATATTCGTGCGTAACTGTACCAAATTGGTTTCCTATTTTGAAACAATCTAATTCACCAATAAACAACAAACAAGCAATTAAATGGGAACAATTTAATGTGTGACAAATAGACCCGTATCGCAGTCGCTTCCAACGTTACGAATTGTTGAGATCTGTACCTTGATAAGCAAACCGCAAAGTGATAAGTGGCCTTATTATCTTTACGATAAAGCTTTTTATTCGGTGAATATTTTAACGTGGCATGAAAGACTTCAATAAAGGGACATCCCTCATATAAATAATGTGTCGATTTCATACGTTACGATAAGATCGATAATAATCGAATAAACGGAACTTTAACGAAACCGTTTTACATTAATCACTATTTACGAAAAGAAGTAACCTGTACTTTGATGGATACTCGAATTGTCGTTTAGTTGGTCACGCGAAGTCTGTAAGGAGCGTTAATTTAATAGCCCTTTTTATTTCAAGCCTTTTCACGGATACCACGAAGTTTATATACGAGACAAAATGAAGACGATGGTACCAAAATGAATTGCTCTTTTAACATAATTCTGAGACACGGGAACAACAACTATCTCCTTGCTACTATTAAAGACAGCAGTTAAAAAAGCAAAAAAAGTGGTCGTGTAAACTGGATATACTATAGATTTCTATAGGTATATAAGCATTTAGTACTTGTCTCGAATATTTCGTGAAATATCGAACTTTCTCTTTCATCAGCCGATAAAGTCGATCACTTTTACTTTTCTCGTGTGAGTTATTATAAAGCAGCTTACAACGTGTAAGTTTGGTTAGGTCACAAAACTCGCGCCATATTTTGGGGATTAATTTATGCATAAATAATGCAAAGGCATCAAACATCGTATTACACAGAACAATAAACAAATGACGATTTCAGTATACTACGTAGTCACTACATAGTATAAAACAAAGTAGCTTTCTCTGTCCCTATGTCCCTTTGTATGCTTAAATCTTTGAAACTACGCAACGGATTTTGATGCAGTTTTTTTTAATAGATAGAGTGATTCAAGAAGAAGGTTTATATGTATAATAACATCCATTAAATAGGTTTTTAATGTGATGTCGTAAATCATTACATTCGTTCCGCTTACATTGCAAACGCAGGCTAAACCCTACGAGTTTTATCAAAATAATGTACTCAGTATTGTACACATTGAAAAGGTCTACAGGAAAGTCCGTGATGGTATATGTCTATCTCCTTTGGATAACCCACAATAACTTTTTTTGTCATTTACTTTTTACGACCAATAATGGCTAATTTTCGAAGCGATTTTAACCAATACAGCATTAATCCTTAACCAATTAAATACCTTGAATACATTGTTCATTTAATATAGATCTATACAGCCCATTACAGCTTATTTAGCAGCGATCGAACGCGTATATTATCGGAGCTTTCCAGCGACGGAAATAACAATACATAATAAAAACCTGCTTTTCATCAGCATTGCACCCGTGCGAAGCTGGGCCGCCCCAGCTTCGCACAATAATAAAGAAATTGCGGCACTTTCGCGAGGAGTTTTGTATTATCCTTCATTCCAATCAAAGAGCAGGTATTCAATGGGGTGGATAAAAGCAAAAACGATTCACGATAAATTAAATTCAGCTGAGACAATGCAAACCTGGGGCGACCCATGATGCTTCGATTAAACTTTTAATGCTAAAGAAACACACGTGTACCGGATGTAGGACAAACGCAGACGTAATGAAAGGATATTATAGACTATTGATTCCCGCGACTTTATTTGCTCAGGAAAAGTTTAATTTGCTAGGTTTTTAGCGAAAATTTTGTCAGCTATACATCGCATGGCTCTTTTATTCCACTGAAACAATGCAATGCTTTTGAGATAAGGATAAATTAGGATCTGATGCCAATTTTCATTGATGGTTTTAGGATATATACTGTTATGTTAGATATATACTGTTAAAACGTTACTGTGCTATGTTAACCTTCCGGCTAGGCAAGCTTTTAATTCTGACAGTCTTTGACGCTAATAACACCGCTGGTACAGTAAAAGTAAGATATCGAGGTAACAGATATATTTTAGATGTGAAAATGTCGTGCGTCAGACAACGAAGACTGATGACCAAGCTCCACTGGGTGACTACGGTACTTCACAAATGGTTATAAGCAGCCATATTAAAGTTAAATGCCTTGGAATATCCACAGCCTGAGTCGCAAAGCTACGAAACTACTTGCATAAAGTTAAGAACAAAGTACAATGTTTTATGGTTTTAGCGGTTAGCATTTTCTTGGCGCTGACGAATGGTCGCTCAGAACTCGTAAAATCCAAACAGCGATATAAAACTTGATGAATATAGGAATGAAACCGTCGTTGTGATTCACAGGCTGTATTTCTTGAGGAATAAACAAATGCATAGCATATTGCAAAAGAAAGCAAATTATACTTGCTCATTCATAAACTATGATACTTTATTGCTCTGGCACTTGTACGCCCATTGTGTTCGTAACCATGCTTTTTACACACTTTGTTAAGAAGACTAAATCCGAGAATCCGCTCCGTAAAGTGTCAAATTGTCGCAGTAGTTTATGTAGGGATAGAAACGGGAGTTTTTGGGTTTATTCCAGGCATTTCAGGTGGACATTACATTTGAGGGAGTCCTACGCTCTTTTCTTGAAAGCCTCTAAGGGGTTCTTCGTTAATACCTCTACGAGCACCTGATTCCATAAGGAGTTGGTGCGCGGCAGAAAGAGCCTTAATGAGTCGTTGTGTGCGTTGCGGTGAGTTAAATTTAGTTATTTGTAATTCTCCGCGTACGAAACGTTAACACACGAACAAACTTTTTTTCTCACACGCAAATTTATTCTTACGTAATAATAATAAATACATATTATTTTTGTTGTGTAGTTTAAAATAAAGAACTAAACAGACGAACTCGCATTAATCATTTCCAGCGTTTTGTCTTCGTGGGTCATAAGCAGAAGGAAACGACATTTTTATTCCAAAAAGAATCCTTTCTTACTTAACCCTCGCGAAATCTCTTTCAATGCCATCATCGTTCGTCGGAAACTTTGTCCAGTTATAAACGCATTCTTTGAACTTTTAGGCGTGAGATACACAAACGACGACATTACATACAACGTTCTCACTGTTTCTACCCTTCATATTTTTGTAGACATTGTTTTACTAAATATTGAAAACCCATATACAGACCCACAGACGGGTTCATAGACATTAGTTAAATCATTCTAAAACTTGCAATATGTGAAACAAAACTGCGTAATAAATTTGTCTGATTAAAAAAAAACTAACTCTAACTTATTTAATAGAGTATTTTTTAGAGAATTATTCTCAATATACAGCTTATGCTTATGCATCGTTAAACGAAATTGTTGTATTATGACAAAGTAATTGATTTAAAATTGATCCAAGCCAAGAACAAAACAGCGACTGTGAACGTTCGTGTACAACCCACTCTTGTAGCATTAGCGCAGTCTCAAGAAGTTTTTAAGACAATGACTTCAGTGGTTATCAAACTGAACGATTCGATTTCTTTGAGAAGTGACTGATTTATTGTTTTTCTTACACTTATTCGCTGGATTCCAACTAATATTGTTGAAAGTTTTAGTTGGGCACTATAAGTTTTAAAGTCGATGCACAGTTTGATAATGTAATGAGCTTTATTAAAATCTTTTACGTTAAATTAAATTGAAAGATAATATTAATGTTTTATTTGTTCCTTTTTTTATACAAATCCTAATGTATACTGAATATTTTCTCTAGTGAAAACCTTCTGCAATTATTAATTTTCCGTTACATATTGTTTAGACGGTTACTAATTTTTTTTCTCTACGCTGATTAAAAGAAACCAGAAATTCCAGTTTAAATAAACAGATAGCGACTTCAAAAATATACGAATATAATTTACTAGAAATGCACTCAGCAAAATTACGTACCGACTTCAATTAGTTTTACATCCTTTTAAACTATCCAGGACATAAAATTTTACAACTTTACTTCCCTTCGAGGGACTGTTTTATAAATAATGAACCCGAGACCTCTCCCTAGGTTCCCTAAGGACATCCGGGTGCCGGGTACTACATGTATAATGGCGGTCTAACATTTGGGGGAAACTTTTGATTAAGCTTTAACATTGCATTGAATAAATTAAGCACCAGGTATACCTATTAAGGCGAATTCAAGACATTCAGTTTCTATTTAATTAGCGACATAGTTGTGTTTGTAGGTTCGCTTAGTAGAAAATAAATAAATCAGTGGCTACAACCTATTTTGAGTCTGGGCCACATTTAATTTTGTCAATGGACACGCATCAAAAATTTGGAACGAACCGAATGCGAAAAATGGGATTTTTTTTCTTGTTTTCGATATCTCTCATTTTATTTTTATCTTTATTGTTATTTTGTGTGGTTATGTGTGTGTTTTTTTGTTTGTAATAAATGTAATGTCTATGTTTAATCTAATACCCAAGCAGGTGATCAGCTTTCTGTGTGTTGACAAAAACGTGTGTTGTGTATTTCATACAATTGAACGTCATGATATTACAACTGGTTCTATTCAATATGTAGACGTGTGAAATAGTCACAATCGTTCGCCAGTTGTATGAGAAGTCACTAAACACAAAGAACACTCTGGATAGTAAATTGTAAGGAAGTGCTCGATGAACGATAAGTAATCACAAAAGATTTCTCACTTCATATCTATCCTCTTATATTGTTTAAAAAGATTCTGCAAGGGGTTGTGGAGCATGCTCAGGTACCTGTCATTATGGACCCTAAGTGATCGGGCTATTTCCGCTTTATTTTACCTGTTCAAAGGTTTAACTTGGAAATAATTGTTCTCAACCTAGTCATCGTTATTGCACCGCTTTTTATTGAACTACTCATAGATGAATGACGCTTACTGCAAAGAAAAGTGGTTGGAAAGACATTGAACTGTGTCTGCCATATTATCTGGGATATTTTCGATTTGAATTATTATATTAAAAAATTAAAAAGGTGCCGGTCTGCTTTTTCAGACTGTTGAAGCAATATTTATGGTATCACTAAGCGGACGATATACATAAAACTAGAACGATCACAGTAACTGTACAAGATGAAAGTCCATTGAAGATGGTGTCGTGCGATACTCGATGGGCAGACATTGCGCCGACACGACCGCCCCCGGCTGCCAAGGCCCTGGCTCCATTTATCCACGACACGACTTTTTTTACCGTTTTCTTATCATGAGGAAATCTTATCGGCGTTTCGGAAGTGCAGGAAGTGGTTACTAACAATTTTACAGAAGGTAAGTGAAATGTTTAATGAAATGACTTTTCAAACCTTGTATTGTATTAATTAGACTGTTACTGTATATTACTGACGGTTGAAATGTTTAAAAATTTCAAGCATCTTAGTCCCATTTCTAAACCAATTATTAAAGACCATTCAATTAATATTTGGTTTCCCTAACAATGGAGCCGAGCAGACTATAAGGGCATAGTCAAACCGCCAACGGCATTGTGAACGGAGCACGCTTGCCCTATGCAAATAGCCGACCTTAACAATTGGCTCTGGCGAAGACTCATATCCCAGATATTACGATTCCCTGTACGTCCCAGACGTTTAAACTTATATTTTTCCTATCATTTTACACAGGAATATTTCTAATACCGAAATATGATTTAATATTCCTTTACATCCATAACTGTTTCGTTTTATGTTTTGAAATCATTTGCATTTTTTAGTAGCAGTTATTTCATGAAAGCTTATGTTTGGATTATTTTTAAGAATTAGGAAAATTAATTTATATTAGTCTAAACTCGGTCCAAGTACAGACACGTTAATTTAATAACACAAATTAGAGCCCTAAATGTCAGTAAATGAAATGTCATTTCCTGTAAAATAAACTTCAATCTTAATTAAGCATCTTTTTTAAATAACAATTAGTCGGAAGTAGCGGTGTCTCTATTTTTATCTCACACGTTCACACAGCCGCAGGCCATGCACTATTAATTTTAATGGACATCCAAATACTTATTTTTAATGTACACGACGCAATGGTGGTATAGAAAATAATAAGTAATAACAAATGAATACGGTATTTATTATTTAAAATAGTAAACGTTTTTTTTGCTTCATACTTATTTATATAATTATTATAACATATACCATTTTCGCTTTCAAATACTTTATACAAATAAAGATACCTTATGAAAACTACTGTGCCAGTTTTAGTATATCTATAAATGTATATATAAAAATGAATCCCTATTTCCCTTGATCATGGTGTCACGCGTGAACGGCTGGACGAGGAGAAGGTTCTTCTTCAAGAGAAGGAGAAGGATAGAAAACATTAAGAAAACTTAGGAATTATAAATCACCATATTAAGTCACCCTGACTTTTGTTACGATAGCAATTTTTATACACTTAGTACATATGTTTTATTCCTTAATGGGGTTGCCTGGAAAAGTTCGCTTGTTAGCGATATGGTTATCTGATTGAATGTACTAAATATTTACCAAAGTGTTAATATATAATTAAATACATCTAAATCTCAAATGTCTACTTTTGTAAAACACGGTGTAATGATGCCAATTTCTGTTTTTCAATATCTTTTAAGGCATAGTAACTATAATCCAAGAATAAATTAAATATAAAGACACTGCCTCAGCAGATAATATACAATTGTTTTGAGCAAGTTGCACAAAGTACACGAGTTCATTGTAAAGTCTTGTATCACAAGGTATAAACCATACGTAGTTATTAAAACGGCGTAAAACTCTTGGCTCGTAAAGTTCCCCGAATGCAAGATTTCAGTTGCCTCACTCTTTCCTTCCCGGTGCGGTTCAACTCGCACAGATAAAGCAACTAACAGGCAATTTAAGTTTTTCGCGACGGAAGCAGAAGTATGTGGGTTTACTGGCTTCAACTTAAAGTATTTTGGAATTAGGTACTTACCAAGTTGCCACTATCAACGAGGAAACTGCTTTTTTATTGGCTTACGGAACTTATTGTGTTTAGGAAAATTAAATCAAGCTCGTTAAAGCTTTGGAACGGGATCATTGGATCTGGAATTTACTGTTTTTACACAATGATTGTATTTCTCTTTTATTAATTTTCAAATTGAAAGCGCAATATAAAAAATATTGAGTGAAACCATTATAACTGTCCATATGTCTGCGTAAAACAATTAAATATATACTTAATTTCACTTATTATTTATTACCAATTCAGTTTGATTGCGGTATCTCAGACACACGAACATAGTGTCAAAACATTATATATTAGAACACTAAGGGCCTGTTTCCCAATGTATGGATAAAGTACCAAATAGCTATGCAACACATAAATTATTCGAGAGATAAAAGTTCCGAATAAGATACTTGGAATTTCATGACGAATAGCGTTATCTGACAGTCGTGAAACGCAAAAATAGTTTCTATCCTACAAATAACTAATAAATAGCTTATTTGGAACTTGGCCCTAAGACTGTTAACCAGCATTACCTTAGTTTAAGCTATTCGTTAGTACCTCTTGTAGGAAATTAAGTCAAGATAATATTACTTATAAGCCCTAATTATTGCATACTAGATTGTAATTCATGTAAAGTCGCATTCTTCTTTGTGAAATGTTTGTAGATAAAAATATATTTATAAATCTGCATACGTAAATATATTAAGTGGCGTGTCAAAGCCTGAAAGGAAATTAAATATGTTTTTAATGCTAGATGCAAAAGTAGAATAAGTAGAAGTAGCGGAAAAAGTAAGTGGCATGTCTCCTTAATCTTCTTTCAAAAGGCACACAGAGACAATTTTTTTTAGACAGCGCAGATGGCGCTGGTTACGTCACGAAAATCAACCCGTTTTCAGTAAAGACGAGCGAGCCACGTTTTACGATTCTGGAAGTTAAAGCATAATATTAATGAAAGTTGTTACTGAATATTTTTCGCAAAAATCAACTTTGCCCAATCCAGATTAAAACCTCGCCCCGTAAAAGTGCTTGCGTTGGCCCTACTTAATTCGTTGGTTATTTCCTATAACGTTCAGAATAATTTGCACATTTTTCGGTTCGCGTCGTAAAAACCCGGCTCATCCGGCGTATCGATGCTTCGCGATATGAGAGATTCCGTTTACCGTTACTGGATTCAGGCTCAAGTGTTAGAAGAATGCTATCTGTGGGATTATAACACAGAGAACTAAGAGGCTACTGGTACATTCGTCAGTGAGCACAATAGTTATAAGTATATTAGTATAAATTATTGCGAACAAAGTTTGCCACCATTGTTTGATTGTGGTTTGTTACATCTTTGATGTAATACTTCTAGTTATTTTGTAACAAACAAAAATGTAGAGAATCAAACTCACATTAGAGTAAAAATCAATGATCGGGTTCTTTAACAATGGTGTTTTCGTTTTAGCAAGCGGTGCCTTTAATGAATTTCAAACGCATCGTAGGAATCTGTCGTCAAAGATAAATTAATTATCTAAGTACTTGTCTATAAAGGCCTGTATAGGGTCGGCCATTCCGCTGAAACCTACAATTCGCGGCAAAACCTTCACTAAGCTCACCAATATTTCATGTTTTTCAACTGCAGCTCTGTGAAGGCAGCATGCGAGACGCTGATTGAAAGTTTAACTATTTCACAAGTACGCAATATCGATCTGTTTTCCAGCAAGGAAAATAGGTCGGAAAAACGGCCCAGCTGCGTTCAATCTAGATCTAAATGTTGGACGCAATTGTTTTGCCTTTTGTATAGGTTTTTTTTTGCAATAGGAAAACCGATGGCAAGTAATCAAGAACATTTAAATAATGGTTTCAGTTTTGTTCTATTACTTTCATGGACAACGAGGTTAAAAGTCCTAAAAATAGAAAATTCCACTAACTTTAAACGCAATAATGTCAATCATTTAAGAGCTATGAATCTAAAAGGAATCAAAGAAATTAGATAACTTTAATCGTTTACTTCAATAGAATTCGATTCGAATCAAAACGTGTTGGTATTTGTTTGAAATCGCTTGAGCTATTTCCAATCAGTATCTAAATTGAAGAAACTCCATTTGTCCAGTTTTTGTGTGATTTGCACTATCATAAGGTAAGAAAATTAGATATAATAAATAAATAAACTTTGTTAATTAAACCAACTATGTTGTAGCATTATGATAAACGGAGACTGGTCCTCACTCTAGAACAAGAGGTCAGTTGATATTTTCCACAACAACTAAATATAATAATTGTGTTTGTAAATTTAAGAAAATTTAATTTTGTTTTGCATTAAAATAGCTAAATGTCATAGGTTTACTGAATCCATTTACGTCTGACAAAAACATTGCGAAAAATTAGCCTCCCTCAAATCAGGATAAGCCGGAATCAGTGTTGTATTACATTTCATTATCATTGTAGCTCGCTTTACAGATTTAGTTAGAAGTCTGTTTCACACTCCTAATGTTGGTTATTATATAATATTTATCTTTAATATGAATAACAAAATATTTATATGCAAACAAATTTTAGCTATTTTAGTTAATTTGTTGACCATATCTCACGATATATATGTACATATCACTCACGACTGATTTTTTGCCACGTCTGTTGTTAAATTTTGATGCAGAATTTATGTTAATAAGCTACCCGTCTACAACCCACAGATACAACAATATTACATTACATTTTTTGCTTATTGCCTTCCAGTTTAAAAGAAATAAAACCTTTTTACGAATTTAAAAAACTTTTTTAAAGTACAAATAATTTACAAATTAACTTAATATAACAATAACAAAATCACACATATATAAATCTAAATCTATCTAAAAATCAAAAAGTTAAATATTAATTTATTGAATAAATATGTACTTAAAAAACGTCAAAAAGTCCCTTCTAGCATTTATTAATTATATCTTGTGAATGCGCGTCGAGAAATTATTACTATTCAATTGTTATATAATGCATAAATATAATATAATTTCAATGCGAGCTACCTGCACTTTTGAAAATAATATTGTACATATTGTTAGAAACAAATATTTTTATTTTATAAAGCTTATTTTGAATGTAATTCTTTGAGAAATAAAGTATCTCTGAACGAATATCTATGAATTTAAAACTGTTCTGTTATGCAGATGAAAACAGCTATAAGAAACAATGTTAAGTTTCAATTTAAAATGAAATGAGGTATGTAAGAATTGAGAGGGTTGTCACGGAATGGGCCATCAAAATGGGACGTGACCTGCGACCTTACGGCTCTGCTGACAATGTGATGGGAGTATGTATGTCATAAGTATTACGTCTTTTTAATGTAGGTTCTAGATCTAGGCCAAATAGGCGTGGCTTACCACTTGAATTCACCTTAAATCAATTAAAAAATATTAAGTAGCTAACGAATTGGATATCTTTTTCACTCTTTTTTATAAGTTAATTTGTGCCCGTACGTGAGTTTAACTAAGTGTGTTATAACTTAAATAATTGAGTTACGGTACATTTCAATATACATAATACTTTTAAAAATATCGGTAAATTGGGTATTACTAAAAAATAGGTCAAATAACCACTCTTCTGTATATTCCCACAATCTTATTTATAGATAATTACAAAAGAATATTATTTCTACTCACTTGGCAAGAGCCGTTCCTGATTATTTCCATCTTTGGAACATTATCACAGCCGAAATCCTTTATCTTTGTATTCTTTTTCTTAATATGGGCCATTACGAGAAGTTAATTTCAAACGAATGAGGTATCAGAAATGAACCTGTTAATAGCGAAAAACTTTGCTGAATTGTCTCACTTAATGTTATGTAAATTATAAAATATGTTAGCGCCTAATTTATCAGGCTTAATTGCTCATAAATCTGATGTAGCGCGATTGAAATTTGCATCTCTAACGCTCGAACCCAATAATTAATCTACAATCTCAGATTGAAAACAATCTGGGAACGGACCGTGACACTCATCGATCTCCTATCTGCATCCCAATAACCAAACCCTACAAAGACAATCCATTTTTGGCGATGGATAGCATGCAATCTCTTCGCTCTTTACGCTCATATTTGATAATAAATATAAACCAAATAAAGTAAATAAAACCGCACAAATAATATTACAATATATATGTCTATGTTTATCTAGATTTGTCTATCAAATAGATTTTTAAAACTAGCGTAAGTTAAAATCTTAAGATAGGATGGGAAGGATAGCTTGTATCGACAGATGGCTATTACAATCCGTTGATTGGTTATTTGCACACTTCTATCATTATTTGGATTAAGATGTCTATCTCAGATGATCAATATCGGATTGTTATTGGGCGTTAGGGTACGCCTTAGTTCGAAATATAATATGTTTTTGACATATGGTAGTCCTGACACGGCCCGAATCTGACCTTTAGATGGATTGCATGAAGCAACTAAATTGCAGCTCGAGACATACAAAGACGTATTCAATATCACAGGGAAGATGTGTTTTTCTATATTATTATGGTGACGCAACGAACCATTGGCAAGGGCAAAGTGTTCGCCAGATCGATTAGTTAAATGTTTCATACGTCGCCGGTCACTTTATACCCGCCATTAAGCGAGTAACGGTTATGACAAGGGGCTGTTTACGTTCTGGCTTGTTTCGGTCACAGAGGAATCTTAATGTAAGCCTGGATCATTTCGTCTTTTGTCCCCGCAATATAACGTATATAATTACCCTCGGTTATGTGGGAAGGCAGCACTTATAGTAACGATAGATATCCAGATAGAAGAAAGAGCAGTCGCTCATGCCTGCGGTCGTTGGTTCAATCCCTATGCACCAATAGTATAAATAATAATAATATAAATATAATAAAAAATAGCTCAAACCGTAAAGGAAAAACGTCGACGGCGTGCTGAGGCACCGGAGGCTAATCACCCACTTGCCAAACATTACTTGACAAATCATCATGAAACAGATAAAGAAATCTGAGGGTCAGATCTAAAAAGGTCGTAGCGCAAGTGATTTATTTTATTAAGATATACAAATACCGAATATAAAAGTTGTAGATTGATATTTAAAATAAGTTTAAATTAAATTGCTTTTTTTAGATAACTACAGAACTTAAAAACAATATAGACGTACCAATACACCATTAAAGCTTATCGTTTGTTATAATAACTCCGCCTAAATGCCTACATAATAAGATTTTAGTCATAATATAATAATTAATATATACGCATAATAGTCATACCTAATAGAGAGGGATTACCCATTTCGCTAAAACGATGCTTTTAACCCGCCGACCCAGATGTTATGGAGTATATAATATTGTATACATATGAATAATTATTATCTCAGGCGACAATTCGTGTATCTTATCTATAACATTATATATCATGAGTTTCTATTCATAAAATGGCACTTAAAAAATTATTTGTATTTTTTCTTAATGTTTAAAAACTATTGGTTACTGTACTGTTCTTGGAATATATGTCTATAACTCCCGTATGTCAAAAATTAACTGGGTTCAATCGCAATACTTCAGGGCTAAAAACTTCAACGCTTAGCCTGCAGTTCCATTCTTAGTTACCACTTAATCAGTATTTACCGAAAATAAGAGCTTAAACAAATTTAATAAGTAAAGTTTATGATTGGAGATTTAATTTTTAGAGACCAGCTATTTTCTCTCCAAGTGGAAATATTAATTTGATGGGTTTCTTTTAATATGGCGATAAAGAACCGAGCTACGAGGAATTAAAGTTCAAACTATTTTTTGTAAGGAAATTCAATGTTGCAGAACATACAATGCCGAGTTAACAAAGAGTTCAGTTCGCGTTCAAGAGGACGTTGTATATAAAAGCAGCAATGTATGGTGACTGTTGAGATATACCATAATTCGTGTGAGTAGGTCGTGAATTGTGACGGACGCAAATCTGCAGGTGAGTTTATTTTCAAATTACTTTGTAAAAAATTATAATGTTCTGCTTTTTATATTACCTTCCACCTCTAGTGGCAATCTTTACGCTTCTATCTATGACCCCGTTCGAGTGAATGACTATATGGTATAACTTACAATTGTAGCATAAACCGTGAAATTATTGGCCAATTCTTAAGAAACGTCGTTTAAACGAATTGCACTATAAAAGATAAAAACATGTTATTGTTATTATTTATTTAGAGAAAACGATCCTATGGGATACCCAAAAGGGACGTTTTAGTGGGTGGGTTGCGGGCCATTGAAAGACGAGTATGCTCTTTTTGTAAACAATTGCAGTTTGTATTTTCCAGAGAAGACTTCCACCGGATATTAGGAAACGTGGCTGGAGCGGTCAACCCAAGCAACTCTTCGGAACCTCTCCATAGTACAGCTGCTGAAGACGCAAAGGCTATAGAGATAGAGAATCGAGCAGATCAGTATTACGTTGGAGATTGACAATTTGACAAGCCCTATGCTGAATTTGGTTAAAAGGCACACGTATTTAGATATACCGGCCCAGAGATGTAAGCAGTATTCTAATAACATTCCTACGCATCAATGAGATATTTATTGAATAATAGTGATTAAAGTAGGTTAAGTGTGTCTTTTAACTGCGAGAAAAGCTGGGCACTTACGCCTGGACAATTACGCATGACCTGAATGTATCGCTGTTAAGTTAGTCAGATAATATAGTACAGGGTATTAGTAAAGTTTCTTTAAACTACTAATGAATGATGAATGGTTCGATTTCTTTACAGAGCGTCAAACAAATGTACCTGAGTCAGGTAGCGACGTTCCGAAGAAAAAGTGGGTCTAATTATGGACAATGGGTTCCATCTTCCGGTTTTGTTAGCCGCAGTGAGCAAATTTGTCTGTCAAACTAATTGTGGTTTCTCTTTTTCAATAGGACATTAATTGTTTAAAGTTAGCAGTTATGAATTCCAACTTAGGAAATTAATGTTTAAGTCATATAATATAAGAAGTGTGTGCTTTTACGATTCTGCAACCAGCTTACAAAAACCCATACAATTCGACATTTCATTTCGGAAGATTGATGTAACAAACAATTTGCCGCTTTAGGCAGGCAAAATTGCCTCAAAACTCAGCCTTAAAAACCTTCCCCCTTCGATTTTGTATATATATATGGAATTAAATTTGCTTACAAATGTAAGTAAATGTTTGAAATGCAATGTGAAATAGTAATAATGGTTAAAATATGTCTCACAACTGAAAAAAGTACTACATAATATTCAGGATCGGGCGGAAATCATAATTGTAAAAACTTGTTACTACAAAGCAGCCGTTAACGCAACTCCGGCAGATAGCGCCGAAAAACAACTTGAAAATTGTGAGAAACTTTGCGAATGCAAATCTTTACATTGCAATATTGTTCCTTCAAAGTAATAAAATTAATACGGAAATCTTCTGAATTCTTTACAATCTTCAGGAAGCAGAATGAAGGTTGAATGAGGCTTTTACAGACTTCGATAAAGAAGAGGTAACATTTGAAATTATGGATGTTCTCCGATTACCCAAATGAGAGTAAGAATCAGAGATTAAGTACTTAAGTATTATTAATAATCAAAATGTTTTATATATAAACCGCTGTTACATAAATAACATGAAGACGCATTATCATTAGGGGAGTAAAACAGGTTGAAAATATAGAAGTTTAGCGTTATACCGTTTCAGTTTATGCCCTGTCTAGTTCGAGTTGTCTGGATTTTCAAGAGCTAGTAAAAGATAGACTTCGAAAATCCTTTGAATCGTTCGTTTAACTTTATCGCAAGTTAGTCCTAACGAAAGCTGCCGTGTGGTCGATTCAAAGAGATGCGGTTTAATATACAATCAAGCTTATAGTTATGTATAGTTATACGAGTTTATTGAGCTTCTTTTCGTAGGTAAAAGATGCTCAAACTCAAACAGCTCTGACACAAAAGTATATGACATAGCGGTGTTATATATTTATACAAATTTCAAACGGCAACGAATTTAAATGTTTATGAATTAAATTTGTTAATTGATCCTTTGTTTAATAGTAAACCTTACAAATTGAATAAAAAATTACATTTTTTAAATATGAAAGAAATTTTCTAATACGACTTATATCGCTTTATTTTTTCGTTTCGATTTTTTTTAATGAGCCCGCACTAGAACTATGCTCTATACAGAAGCAAGACATGTTATTAAATATAAACAACCCAGTACACAATAAATTCAGTCGGTTTATGACTCAAATGCATACATATAATATTCTTTATTTATGATTTCGAGTAGAATTATTGATTCGTGACATCATCATTATGTTTAAAGCCTTTTGCGGCTAACAACGATGTTCGAGGTTTTAAAGTCCTGTGGTATTCGGTGCATTCGTGCGACGCTCAGACATCGTTCAAAGGTGACCATGTTTTTCACTTCTTCGACGCAGGTTCTTGATTAACGTATGATTAATCTTAGAATTCGTTATATAGACGATTAAGATACGCTTTTCCGATTAAGTTTCGGAAGTCGATTTTAACGATTGTTAAACCATCCAATTATAAATAATAAAACTAAGTAATAAGCAATTTAGAAGAAGAAAATTATAAAAAAATCCTAGTTTTATAATTATTGTGGTAATACTACTCGTATAGGAATTTAGTATTTAATGACTGGACATAGCAGTGTGAGAGAAATGGCTGGGTAAGCTGATTTGCTAGACTTTGTGCAAGCCACTACTCGGATACCGGCGTTAACTATTTAAAGTTTGTTTTTAAATATCTTTTACCTAATATACCTAAATAGCAATACTAGTTTTTGTTTGATCTTTTTGTTTAATAGTTTCTACCGAATTTATTAAGAGTTACAGTTATATTACAAAATCTAAGATTTTGAAGTTGTTAAAAGTTTCTTTTAATTAAGTTTAATTTATTACCTACCACATTCTTCTTCAGACTGAGCGAAATAATCGTAACGCTGTTCCCAAATATTTATTATATTCGGTACCTCAAGCACATTAAATGTAAAAAGTTTTCATAAAGCTTATAATACTTAAGCTTTTACTATATAAAACCTCAGTATAGAGCAGAAAAAGGTAAAATTATATAATAACATGCAGTGCCGTGTATTTCATTACGCCAGTAATTACACCTGCAGGTTAACGTTTAAAATTTTCCGTTTTTCTTCCACTAATCTTCATAATAATTATTGTACTAATACTCGCAATTCGGTCGTTATAATGCAATAATGTTGTGAATACGTGATTTTATAAAATACATTTTTTAATTTTGAGCAGGTACTACAATCAAATTGTTTCAAGGGACGTCACTGTTTTAAATGAAGCTTAAACGATTTCAGAAATCACTCACGACGAATTTGACTTCAAATTGAGTTCTTAATTCCAATATCATATCGAACTATTAGGATAGTAATAATTAGACAAAAGGGTTTCGTTAAAGATATACTCTTTCAAAACCCGCTTCTAAGAAGATTATACAATATTCAGACGAACAGAGCCGAGCCAGCAAACAGAAGAGCGAGTCTGAAACTCACATAATGCCATAAGAAGCTCATACTATAAAATCACACTGAAGTACCTGCTGAAATTCACGAATGTGTGTCAGGAGGAGATATTAGTCTGTACCATTTAAAATATGTATTACGAAATATTCCTAAATTTAAAGCCGTGTATTTTTTATTTTAGGCAATAACGGCAATAAGTAAAATGGATATATAGATAGGCCTTATTCCGTGGCATTGTTTTGTGATATTTTTTGTCATATTATATTTTCTTTAAGGTAATTTATTATATGTATTTCCATAAAGACAGCTGTAAGAGCTCCCCAGAATCAGCCCCTTCCGCTTTAATTAAGAGAAGTTCAAATCATCGACGACTAATCACTTTCCAGCTTGATCCTTTGGCTGTGTAGATGTAGTATCTTTGCATCTTCTATTGCATTTACCAAAGAGTGTTCAGAGGAATTGTTTGGATAATACCTGCAGCTGAATAGACGAAGTTCACCTCGACGTTCGTTGTTCCACACCTAGGTGTTTCTTAAGGCATATAATTTTCTTTTTTCTTACTTCTTCGAGGAAAGAACTCAAATTAATTCAAAGGCCATCAACGCATTTGCAAGCCTAACGGCGGCGGTGTCACTCTAGATCACTGATCAGGTGAGCATCCTGCCCGTTTGCCTTCTGTTACAAAAAAATAACAGTTCCGGAATTTTCTTCTGTCAGATCACCTGCGTGGTCAAGTTTTGCCAAATTTGTTTTGCTTACTTTCTAGGTCCATCAAAAGGTACAGTATAAGCAGAGTTTAGTTGAAAAGTTATTTTAAAATGTCGGTTATTTTAATACGGTAATTTTGAGATAAACCTATATAATTATAGACTATTAGCTCGTTTAATCTAATATTAACTCAGCCATATACTAATGCACTAAGCAAATACCCCGTATTTGTCTAAACAAGGCAATGTATGCAAATTATAATTCAGGTATTCAGGTATAAATTGTGGCGGGAAAATGGTAATGGTCCTGTTTGCTTGTTGCCTCGAGGGTTGCCATCTGATTTACTGCACCGTAACATATTGAGCCGTACACCATTCTAATACAGTATATAATAAAACGTTACTAATATTATTGGTCAATTTCTGATGCACTTGCATGGATAGAATGAGGTAGTGTAGTTTTGTATTACTCAAATTCAAGGTCAATATAATTATAATAATACCTTTAGTGCCGTCGTTCGGACTTGTGAAGAGTCACGGGTAAAGTTCTCCTCCAGCTGTTTCCAACTGTCTCTGTCATTGTCATGTCTGCTATTTCCACCTTTTTTGAAGCGCCCTTTTTTCTTCATCTCCATTGTCCTCTCCATGCAAATATAGCTGTATACTTTGTTCATTCTTGACTAGCAAAATAAATTATACTTGACGCACATTGTACTGATGGTTTATGGCTAAACAAATATCACTAGATACACAATAAAGTCGATAATAGCCTGAGAAGTAAATCTTAGCATTTGGATTTAATTGCTATCCTCACATTTCTTAACCCCTTATCATTTCCAAAGAAATCACCTCCAGCGCTCCATTCCAGCATTTGCATTTGTACCCCGATCCATTCGCTTACTAATACGCCTTTAGGAAATACAAGTTGATATTCACTTACGTTACTAAATTCATCCCATTTTCACCCTTAATCAATTGCATTAAAACATTTCAAAATGAAGCCAATGCAGCTGTTGGTTTGCGAAAATTTCCTGAGACAATTTAGTTCCAGACTTCGTCAAATAATTACTCAAAGGATTTTATTCCTTATGGCAATGTCAGTAGGATTACGACATTATTAGGAAGTGCAGATTAAGATTGGCCCGTATAGTGATGTAACGGTGAAGATATATTAACATTTTACTCGCATACCGACGATCGGTTAGCAATAGATTATAATCTAGGCTGTACTTAGCGTTCCTACGATAGAATATTAAATAATCGATTTGAGACGCTCTTATTGTCTTGAGTTTTATGCAGTGCCGACGGAGTTTATAAACTAGAGAACGACGGGGCAAATATGTTTATATAACAAAACAATTTCCATTTTCTTTCTTAGTTTGTATTACATGTCCTAATTTCCGCTCACTTACGTAACATACAGTTTTTATATACTGTATAGTTTATTTCTGTAAACCGCTGTACGACTTTCTTTGCTTTCCCTTTAGATTTCAATAAGCTCCAGGAAATGGATTAGTAACATACATAGTAGTTTTCGTGTCTTTTCCATTCAACCGTTGAGAAAGACAGACGAAGCCAGAATCTCAAAACTTAAAGAATAATTATGGAAAATAACTATGGACAAAAAACATTTGTTTCAACAAGAATCATTCAGGCTCGCTATAATAAATTCTGTTTCCCGATCCCTCGTGAAACGAAAAAAAATATTGAAAATAAAATGTACATTTGCAAATGAGATGTTGGGAATTATACAAAGCATCTGTTTGTGGCATCGCGGTTAATATTTTACGTCTTTTAATGCGAGTGAACCCGCAGATTTCGCTAGCGTTGTTCTGCGGTTTTGTCTGTTGTCGATGTTTCTTTTTGGTATATTTTTACAAAAACAGTCTAGGCTTTTTACGTGAAAAATTAATCAGAAAACGTTTATCTTGTTTTTCAAAAATACACAATAAGGCAGAGGATAACGTTTATAGTAAATGTTATAAATATACGACTAATCTTCGTTATAAGTAATTATTACACAAGTTATACACAAGTATTAGAGCAAAAGCGTCATGCCCTGATTTTTACTACAATTATTATATGTATTAAATTGATATGTATGTGTGTATATTATCAATGCATCCCACAATTTATTATATATGGGTATATTTTATTTTGTGTACAAGTAGGTAATCATAATTATTGACTGTTTTTTAAGTTATTTTTGAATGTGTATTCCTATCAACACTTTAATAAAAAGTACCCGACAATATCAGTTATGTAATTCCGATTCTCTTTTGTTAAAAGGTATATGATTAAAAAAGCTGCAAATAAAAATTAGAACTGAACTAGTATGAATTGGAATTGTGATTAAAATGACAGGTTGTTGCTGCATTCAATGATAAGCAATGTAGGTCGGTAGTTAGAATGTCTAGTTTTTTATTCTCTCTATCATTTTCCAGAAAATTATTCCTGTTTGATTTGCTTAGCACTGTTTGCATATTTATGTTAGTAATAATTTTTGTTATTACCTAATTATGAATCCTTTTGAAAAGTAAAAAAAATCAGTCAATTAAAAAAATGTAAATATTACTTGCCAAATAATAAAATAAAAATAAAATAAAAATGGATGGTACATAAATTGAAAACATTATTTTAATTTTAATTATTAATTAATATAAACGTCCGCATTATTACGTATTTCTTCGTTATCACACAATACATACAAGGATTTGAATAAGTAGACGTGTGTTAACAAAGAAATTATATTCATGTATTAAAATAAATTATCACAACAATTATCCTTTCATAAACAAACCGTACCTTTGCGGAAAAAACCTGCCCCGTTCTCCGATCCCGGTAATTGTCATTTAATTACCACCGGGGAAACAAAAAATAAACCCAAAGCCTCTTAATGGAGGACAATTTTACGCTTCTGTGCCTCTAACGTTGAAACTGTGGCGTTCGGAGAAATTAAACAAAATATTCACTTATTTAGGCCTGTTTTTAAAGATAAACATGAAAGCTTAAAAGTTAAAGTTTAAACGCAAACTTTGATACTTATAAAAATCAAAGCTTATAAAATGAGGTGTGTTTTTTTTATAAAATCTTAAATAAGACTAAAGGAAAAGTAAAATAAATAAATCGAATGGTCTCGTAAAAATTAAATAACGTTAATGTGATTTTTTGCACAAGTTAATTAATATTCTATATGAAAAATATATTTTATGTAGAATATTAATTCCTCCTCTGTAAATAATTACAGACATAAATTTAAAACCGCTAATCTATTTCTGCGAACTCTAAGCATAAAACTGTTAAAGATATATTACTGGCGATAAATCTCCGCGTTTCTTTATGAGTTCCAAATTTGCATGCCTGTGTGGTGACTGCGATGGGAATCGAATAAAATGACCACTTGTATCTATTTATAAGCTCTTGGTGCGAGGAACCTGCAACTTATTTGATGACTCAGTTTACCGTTTAGTAAGTTGGCTCATGGTACCAAATATTTTTCGTCATCGCTACACATCGCAAGCTTCACGTTACGAGTTTTGGACATCTAAGATATTTAGGGCGTGTTTATTTACTTCTTTGTTTCAAGAAGTTTCCAACGTCTTCGTATGCCACCTATATATTATTGTATATACTTCTTTAGATATTCGCAGCGCTGATGTTGCAGCCTCAGGATCGCGAGGTTCAAAAACTCAATATTGTATTAACGACGTAATCGCTAACGCTATAGTCAGTTACGGGGTACAGGCCTTGGGATTGATCTATGTTTGTGTCTTCGAGACTGTTATAATCTTGAATCCACCACGCCATCACCATCGTCACAAAGACGATCAATCATAGTTATAATGACTCTATTTTGAATTCTATTAATATAATAGTAACAAAAAAAATGAGAGAAACAAGACTTAATATACTATGTTAGTTTTCAAATTAATCGTTGGGACATGTAAGTTCAAAGCATCAAATATTTTTACCCGTAGTAGGTCAAGTAGTGAATATCCTTGTTGTAGTCGAGATATTTCATCAGGAATAGAGGCACGATATCTGTGGCTTAATTAAACACTGCGGTAATCAAATTCAGTTCAACGCTCTAGATTACGTATACCATCGCACTGTATAATGAACGAAAATTAATAATACTATGTGAGATTAAAGATTAATAGACTATTGACAGAAGTACAGGTTCAAGATATTTTACCTTTTAATTTATTCGTATAATATTTAAAGAAGTTGGCTATGACTAAATGTTTAAAATATATAAGTGAGTGTTTTATCGCGAAAAAACGAGTGTTGAATCATTTGTAGGTGATATAATAATATTATCAACTTTTGTTATTTAAAGGAACTTTTGTTTAGTCTAGTCTTGTATTGTATATCTAATAACATGATTTTTTTTTTTTTTTGGTTCTGCAGGTTTGGTAAGACGCCTGCGGGGGAGCCCTAACAGCATTCTGGCAGTAGTGGGAAGGCCGGATTGCCCATTCATATTATATTTATTTAGCAATTATTAGGGCAATATTGTAACTGAATAATAATCATATTTACTTATGATTATCTAATTGATGAAATAAATAATTTATATTACAAACCATGTTAGAATAGAAGTTATATCCATTTCATCGCATACATGTTAAAGTTTTTTAGTGGGCAAAAGTATTTAAAACTTTAGATGAGTTTTAAAGCCAGTTTATTGCTGTAACGCAGGGTGTGCTTGACGTAGGGAAGGTTAGAAAAATGAGGTTTTAATCACGAAAAATGTTTAATTTAAATGATTGAAAAATTAACATTCACTCCAAGTCAGACATAATATCAAACGGAAAGTGAAACAAAAAAGGTTTCAAAGATCAAACAGTGCATTGTCGTCATTGAAAATTGCTAGTTCAAGAGGTCATCCTGAAATCCATTGAAAGCCCGGGCATATGACACTGGCGAAAACCCCTTTACCCGGGTGTTTGCGAGTTTTACCCGGTTTTTTCAGTGACTTCGGGCTAAAGAGTACGTGTAGTGGAGAGTGGCGTTTCGTGTAAACATACAGTACGAGCCCTCGCCATTCCACCGGATTAACGCTTTTTATCCAACCAGGGTATAGATCAAGAGGTGGATTATTTTCACTCTTTAGTAAATATCTAATTATTAATTTATTAAATAAATATATGGAACCTTTCAATTATACCCATGTTAAATTGTTTTCTGTAAAATTAACGCAACTGTTACTCGCTGGTCATGATTGCTGTAAAGCTCAAAACATCAAGCTACGTAAATAAAGGTAAGTAGTATATTGGCAGGCCTGAAATAAATAAATCACCTCGATACTAGTGCATGGTGATGCTTTGTTTTACTTAAATTCTTTGTAAAAAAAATACTGCGTTTTTACTAGCGCCTAGTGTATTTCTTTTCGTATCGCACCGGATCTTGGCAACCTGTCATTTAAATAAACCTGTAATTAATTAAGCATCTCTTAGACTAAAACGAATCGCGAATGGAGTGTGAACGTGTCCGAGCGCTTTAGGCTTAGGATTCGAGCTGGAAGCCGGATATTGAGATTCGGAAACAAAAAATGTATTAATGGAAATGACGATTCGCTCGCCGATACCCGATTTTTATCTATTTTTCGCAGGAATAGTTTATTTTAGGGATATGTGAAAAGTTTCGGCTCTGTCAAAATAGAAACCTTTTTTTATTGAACGCTTTTTCTATCAGTCTTTAGCGTAATAGTGATAGAAAAACTTGCCAGTGACTGCGATTCGTTTGACGCGACAAACAAAACTATTCGGAAAATTCTAGGAATATTCCGTCTGTATTATATATGTAATAAGCCTACGGAATTATTTGTATTACTCAACGGAATTCATTAGCAATTATTCTACGATTTTTTAATATATTTCAGTAACAGTGTAGCTCATTTACAAAGTTAACTATATATTAATTAATGGCAAAACTTTAAAATTCATAATGCTAAACGAAGAAACTAATTAATATACGATCTAGCATACTAATTCTTAAAAGGCCGCCAACGCAACTGCGAGCCTTCTAGCAATCTGAGTGTCCATATCTCCAGCCTGTTTCTTTCCTTTTACATAAAAAAAACAAATTAATAATTATAGAAATATAAATCTGCGCCATGCATTAACTAAGTTTATTTCCAAGCTGTACGTCATTTGTGGTTGTCATAGGATTTTCATGAAACATCATCTGTATCAAGTTTGGCAAACATGAATCATTGGATTAGACAAATTGTTGCTGTCCAGTGAGCGTCTGTATCGGACACACTGATCGCTCACTCGAGTCGCGGTTAAATAATCGCTTTGTATCGAATGGCCAGGACAAAGATCGATTGATAAAAAATGATTCTTTATTCTCTATGAAAGTTTTCAAATCTCAGTCGTGGCAGAAGTCTCTCTCTGTTGGCACATATACATAATATAAGGTTCTAGTCTAACTATTATGATTTTCCGTAGAAATGTCAATGAAATATTACAGCGTACATTTAAGTTTAAACTTGCATCAAGTCCCGTTGCGTATTTTAATAAGGATACTTTTTCACGCGTTACTGTTAATTATGCAATACCATCACCATGTTAATTAAAATTGCAGGAATAAGTGTTACGCCGCAAGTATATCTTTCTGTATGTGCAAATTTATCCATTACAAATAACAAATTATATAACCACATTAGTGATTAAGAGAAGTGTGTGTGTACGTCTACACATATTTCATTATCTTAAAGTTATTAATTTACAAAACAATTTAATATATAGCATCCTTAACTGAAGTGCCCACATACAGTATTACTATTACTAACATTGTATTATCTTTATTTACTAAGTAACAATTTTCCGGGTCCAAGACCGACAACACACCCATCGCTAGTGAGCCATACACTAATAAATCTCCGGATCCGAACCCGCGACCCTCGTCACGCCAGCTGCGCTACGCCATTTCAATCTTATGAAATTGTATAACTTATGACGTCTGACGCTTATTAATCAAAGTCTAGATATTTTAAACGTGTAATATTTGTGTTATGTGTTGTACCTTACATTAGGTAAATAAAAACACAGATTTAAAAACCTGTTAAGGAAATAATTTATTCAGTTAATTGCCAATGGTCACTACTAAGTGTCAGAACACGGAAATCTTTATAATGTTTAAATGAATAGTAATTTGTCCCTCTTTAATTTCACTTTAGTTAAATTATATTTTAATAATTACCTATAATCACAATCGATAAGTAAATAACGTTTTTTTATAGAAGGACCCTAAGTGGAATTGGTTCTGTGGACCGGCATACAAAGTGCTCCTCTGAACAGTCTCTATGGTAAATGCGGTAGAATATGCAGCGCAGGAACTGGTACTGGATAGCTCCCGTCCAGATGTAGGCCAAATCTGCGTTTTAGTTGCAAGCGTTGGGCCGGACATAAGTACCACCTTGCCTTACTTAGCTCACCAAGGAGGCTAGGATTTTTCAAGAATTTCTAATAAAGTATTAAATAATGCAGTTACTAAATAAACAGACTTTTCTGTTTGAAAATTAGAACTATAAATATTAAAGAGAACTTAAGGTGTAATTTATAAGTAGAAACAAGAAGTTTGAGTGTGGCAGCTTATCCAGGTTGAAGGATACTAATTAGGGCGTGAATAGTGTCACTTTGATACTTTATAGGTGACACTTTATACGGTTAATTATTGAGATTCCGTTAAGTCTGTGGAAAATGGTTTATAAACCTGTAAATACATATATAATAAACCTGTATATTGTTTCTGCCAGTTACTGATCCAAGATTTATCATATTATTAAAGGCTACCATAATATATAACATTTTTTTATGTAACAAGAGGCTCATCTGATGTTAAGTGATACTGCTGCCCATGGACAGTCACATTGCCAGAAGGCTCGCCAGTGCGCTGCCGGTCTTTTACGAATTTGTACGCTCTTTTCTTTTCTAAGTCGAATTGGTTTGGAAATATTTCAGTGAGCAGCTGGTTCCATAATGTCGTCAAAACTGCTTTAGAAAATCTCAGTTGTAGAACGACAGACGTCAAGGTGATGCGGTTGGTTTTTGTATTCTGCCTTGACGTCCAATGGTAAAACATCAACTGTGCTAACAGAATATGGAAGCAACAAATTAAAAGTAACGGGACTCGAACGCTAGTGTAAAAATGTAAAACTCAATTCGATATAAAACTCAATAAACGTTCAACGTAAGATCTAAACGCTAAATATTGCAACAGACGGCATTAAGTGCTCTCGTAGTGTTGTTGGGGTCGTTTCAGCCCCATAAAGCCATTACACTGCACTCGAATCCTCGCGGGTCAAAACCGACCCACTAACCTGAAAAATATTATTGCGATGTGCGCACAATGAAACGTTACGCTAGATAATTATTGAAATGAGAAATATTTATTTTGTGTTTATGCTTCGATTTCAGTCAGATTTTATCATATTTTCAGTTTTAGAATATCGAACATTGAATACTATATTATGAGTCCACGTAGTAACAGGTTTCATAAATTTTGAATTAGTTAGGTTAAATAAACTTCCCATGTTACAGTTCTTTTAATATTGTATATAATATATAAATGTGGGTCAGTTGACTAGAATAAATTAAACCTTGAACATACTCTTACATACATTGCCACTGAGGCCTAAATACTTAAAAGGCCACCAGCGAAATGTTTTTTATTTATAAATTAATGTAGGTTGTTAAAATTTTAGTGAGATCAGTTTAATATGAAATCCCTTTATGTAAACGAATCTTTAGGACAGTTTATTTAGGAGAAATAGCGATTCGAATAGAGACGTGCACTTAACTGGAGATAAATGACCAGTTGCTACGCTTAATGTTCACAAAATGTATCACTCTTGTGACGGTTACATTGCCCTTTCCTTACTACACAGTACTGAAGTAATTACTTTATGTACTAGAAATGTATGATTTTTACAGTAGGTATCGTCTTTTTAGCTTAGTACTTAAGTGTGTTGATCCGCAATTAATATCTGCTCGTATTCTTCACACGACTCAACGATAGTTGAAGACGAATCATCAACTTGAATATAAAATAAATTCAGTCAGTCTCATAATAATTTGTCAATCAAATAGGTAAGTAGGTGATGACCATCCTGTGCCTGACACACGCACGCTGTCGACTTTTTGGGTCTAAAGAAAGCTTTTAAGCTTTCCTCACGTAAAGAAAGAAGAATGGTGCACAGCTGGGGACCGTACCTACGACCTCAGAAATAACAGCCGCAGGCTGAAGCTACTAGGCCATCACTGCTCACATTGCAACTTTAATGCCAAGGTGGAAGGCTGTAGTGAATACGTGGTATTTAAACTATTGTATTGAAATACCCGATTGCATAATAAATAAAAAAACAATTCAGCACTTATAAATTCCCTGATAAATAATCGATAATGAAGTCGAATTGATACCTGACATGCCGCAATGGCAGAACAATTAGTGGTAATCATTCGATTACCGTTCGAGCTAATTTCGAAATACGATCGAAGGAGTGACAATTTCGATTTGTGGGTCAATGGGACCGCAAATTAAGATCACGATACAGCAATAACTCTGAATAGCTGTTATTAAGTGTAACAAGTACTTTTGACCTCTTTCAGAAAGGTTTAATTAGAAATCCATAGGTTTATATAGATTTAAAACCCCGTAGTTTTTAAAATATTTATATTTTCACTTTACAAATATCCAATTGTTCATAAGAATATATAGGTTTCAGAGAACTGCCTTGCTGCTTGCCTGTTTGCTCTTTCTCCAATTTCAAAATTGGAAACATACAAATAGTACAGTGTAGTTATTTTATATTTTTATTGGAATCATTCAAATAACAGCTTCAATAGAAGTGTATTCTATTAAATTATTGTATTTAACATTAAATTTTACTTTGAGATTGAAAAGGGAAATGAAGCCGCGAAAATAATTACAAATAATTCCGCCCACGTAATAATAATATGCCGCATTGAAGGAATAACGAAAGGTCAAGGGGCCACCTGTTACAATTGCCCAACAGATTTTGATTAACTTTTATTTTAAATACCATTTATTGCTAAACGGTTGTTAAAACGCTACGTGAAAAATTAAAGGGCGTGGCTGACCTCGTATGTGACAGTTATTAATATTAAGCTGAGTGTTCATAATAATGTGACATTTCGTCAATTGAAATCTGTTATTTTAAACTTCTACTCGTAATTATGTTATAAAAGCAAATACACTTTGAAAACCTAATATTCGAAAAATCGTGTTATTATGAAAATAGAACCAGAAAATAACAAAGTAGGTATCTTGCACCCACGCCCTTAAATGCTTCGAAGAAACTTTGTGAATGACATTTAAATTACAACACACGTTTGTCACTTACGCACATTAAAATTGTGTCACATTAAACATGATACGTATGACATTTCATTCGCTTTCCATATTGAAATTGTTTTTTTTTATAATTGCAACAATTTAGTAAATATATTTGGCCAAATCATAGCTGGCTATAGCTTTAGGCTGAGTTTGTCTATGAGTTTGCAAAGCGCAGAAGGATATTGTCCACTTTGTATTAAAAAGTGATTTAAGCATTCCTCGTACAATGACAAGTACACGACCATTGCAAGTAATCAGGTTCTAAGGCATATTTAAGACTATAAAGTAGGTCTACCGCAATCGTCTAGACCACTGTTAGCCTAAGTTTTAGTTATTATGCCGATTGCTAACTTGGATCCCCTAAAATTGGTCGCGATAATTTATAAGCCGGCGGCGGCAGTTTCGGGTGTGTGTGGACAATAGAAACTTCGACTCATAATTGCGAATTAACTGTAGTTGATAATAATTTGCGGATGTGGTCATAGACGAGTTCAAACAGTTCACAAAATTTACTTCATGCCATAAATATTGGCTGTTTTAAATTACTGTATTTTGTAACCTTTTTTGGCCCTTAGATAAATATGATTTTTGGATGATGTAAAGATCTATTGCTTTGGTGATAAAGGACAATATGGCAAGACATATGCCATTTCTTTGTTTTTACATATTTTTAAAATTTTAAAACTCCTTATATAATTCAAGGACATAAAGCGTCTTCACAGTTCGATTCCTAATGGAACTGAAAGAATTCGATTACAACTCCATTTTCCACTAATCCCCATTCAAATGAAACATATGAAATGAAGCGAAGTGGTTTAAAATGAGATTAAAAATCAATTAATGGGGTGGCGACCCCTGCTCAATAATATTGGTTGAGCAGAGACAGGTTCCTCTGCATGTATTTGCATATCGTCTCAATATATTACTGCTTGTGTGAACTGTTTTCAAGTTTCAGTCTGACCCAACGTTTAAGTTGATTTAAAATAAATGTCGCTACAATATTTAAACATCAATTGAATATTATTTTAAAATATATTTTTTATGGAATGCTTTCTTTAGCACTTTTCGAAGTTAGCATCGCCTTATAGGTTAAAGTTAGTTATTAACGTATAAGACGACTAGACTGGATGCTAGAGCTGCATTAAAAATGTTTTTTCAAATAGAATAACATCAGTTTCAACACATTTACAGTCATAATATAACAAGATATTAATTACTTAATTTCATTGAGCATCACGATGTCTTTTGTCTCTCTCTCTCCCAAATTGAATTCTCTTACCTTCAAAGGCAAATTAAACAATATAAACATGTATAAACTATGACATATTTTTGTACTCAAAATAACATAACTAAGGAATATATGGTATTTACTGAGTAGTATTGGCCTAGTGGCTTCAGCGTGCGGCTCTCATCCCTGAGGTCGTAGGTTCAATCCCCGGTGGTGTGCACCAATGGAGTTTCTTTCTATGTGCGCTTATAAGTGTCAGGCACAGGAGGCTGATCACTTACTCGCCTATTAGTTTGACAAATTATTATGAAAAAGATACAGAAACCTGAGGCCCACACCTTAAAATGTTGTAACGCCACTGCTTTAATTTATTAATTATTATAATAAGCTTAATTATTGTATTTGTAATGAGGTGTAGCCTATATAGATACTATTATTTAGCCCATTCAGGCTATCTATCAAACACTTACATAGAGCACCGATTGTTTTGTCGATGAAGCGAAGCAAAAGCTACAGTAGCGAAGATTGTTCTTAGCTTTACCATATGATCTGGTAAAGCTAAGATTCGGAGTAATTTACCAAGTTACAACCGTCGATATAATACATATAATTTAAGTATGTCAGTTGCCCTTAGACCTCTCGGCGCAATAATAATTATTTACAAGCTCTGAAGGCATACTCGGCAGTAAGTTAGCAATAAAGTTTTTCCCTCGAGACACATGTCACTCCAACCCGACACATAAACATTCAACCTTCAGGAACATCATAAACTGAGGCCTTGTTTATTTCTATTGGTTTTTCTATATATTTTTTAAGATACATAATAGGAATAATTTGTAAAAGTTCATGCGATATGACAGATTTGTATATAACAGATTAAAATCGTAGGCTCAATCAATTTTAAATTTTTATTTGTTACAATATTAATATCTGTTGCTATAGCAAATAGATGTTAAAAAATATTGCACTTATTAATTTACAAGATATTGAGGATCAAATTTAATTTAAAGTCATGTTTCTTGTTGCGTTATTTAATAACACACACGTTAACTTAAACTAAGCTAAGAAATTCTCCCGATAGAGAATAATATTAATCTCAAAGATCTTAGAAGCATTTAGTCAGTCTGTCAATAGTTTTGACAAAGTTAGCCAATAGCGGCTCGCTATTGACTAGAACAAGTTTATAACAAACTGTGATAGTTCGGTGATTCCTCTTGAGTTTAACATTCACACATTCCAGACTAACTTAGGATTATCTTCAATTCCAGGTGCGACCAATATTATGTCTGGGATGGTCAATGTTTTACTTGGAAGCTCTGTAAATTAGCAGAAAATCGGGAGAAATCAGCAGGTGCTGAAGGTACTTTGGGAGACGGGCAATTTGTGAAACGATATTCTACAATTCCATCGATTTTAATCGATGTAGGATGTAACTACGTCCATAAATATGAACAAAAAGAAACCAAAATAATATTATCAATATTAAAACCGAGCATTTTATTTACGTAACGATTAACGGCTAGATCGCTATAAGTCCAGAGATTTCTCAGAACGAAATAATATCCGGCGCGGCACCTTGCTTCCTTGTTGTTTAGTTATTAATTTGACTAACCGATATTTCGTTACGGGATTAATATTACGAATACTTGATTGCTTTTATGGCAGGGAGAACTCGGAAGCGGAAATGAACGTTTTACAATTGTATTAGAATATTTAATTTCAGCGTATTTTTTTGTATTTTGTCTAAAACGTTTTTGACGACGTCATTAATTTAAATGCCTACCAGTTTTACGCACTGTTTCATAGGGAATCTAACCTGCTACCTCTTGGTATCACCTGTGTATGTACATGAAGCCTGAAAAAATATCAGCCCGATAAAAGAGATGTGGAACGATTAAAGTCAATCAAAACTGGGAGGTCAATAACTGCTGTCAGATTTAAAAAGTAATTTCAATTAAGCAAACAAAATTTCCGACGCTAATTACTGCTATTCAGAGCAGCTCGTTCAAAAGCTAATAATTTAAACGCTAAATTAATTTCACTGTGACGCACTTTAATTATATTATCGTATAAATAATGTATGAACGTTACGAATTAATAAACCATCGAATACAAGACTTGTATATTAATATTTTATTGAGTCATGTGAAGTATGAATTTCAGCCCTTTATAATAATTATATCAAACTTTAATCGTTTTATTTTATTATGCCTTTATGAAAGAATCGTTTGACATGCCTCTAACGCCTTAAGTCAAAGTAAATTCATTTCCACATAATTATTTTTAGATATCAAATGTTTTATGTGTTTAATAATAAATAAAGCGATATATAATAACTTTCTATCACTATCCTGTCAATATATTCTTGAAGCCTTGTTGTATCTACAAAAAAATTTAAATGATTTTCAATTTCACCAGTGTAATACGCGAAATGAAACTAATTTGAATGTATGACCAACCAGGCTCCAGAAGATAAACCACTCCCTATATGGAAATTGTATTAGTTTTTACAACAAACTCCCAAGCGAAATTAGACAATTATCACTAAATAAATTCAAATCCCTCGTTAAAAGTAAATTAATCAATAAGGCCTTTTATAAATGTGACGAATACTTAAATGACCCTAATCCTTGGGATTGATTTGCTCCAGTTCAAACAATTGTATTAAAAACTTGGCGATTGAAAAGAGTGGCGTAAAGTTTCTTGCCAGTTCTTTTTGCCCGCTTTACGCCCTTGACTTGTGAACTGGTAGTAAATGTAAATTTACAATTAATTTAATTTTCTTGACGTTCATAAGACTTGTTTACCTATATGAATAAAGGTATTTTGATTTTTTGAGTTTGTAGTTTCAAGAATGTATTTGTTATTGAAACATGGCCTAAGTGCTGATTATTTAAATAAATAGACTCCCCAAACGGGGCAGACATATTTTTGCGTCTGTTTCATTGATTTCGTAAACACAAATTGCTGATAAAAGATGAAGTTAGAAATGAACAGTAACATTTTAGATTTTTGGTCTTCTAACATATGTTTGTAACAGTAAATATATTATACCACAGACGAAGTCGGCATTTCAAATTAACTATACTGTAATAAACCAACAATAATTAAACGATCTATAAACAAATATTACGTTAATTAATTTGTTAATTAAAATTGTATTCACCTGCAGCTCGTTATAATTCTAACATGTTCGTTTTGTTTTCACTATTTTTTATTGTTATTCATTGTAGAATCATAAATTCTGGTATGTTTATTTTGATAATAATAATGGAACCTGTAACTATCTAAAACATATTTTTATGTCTTTATGATCAGTGTTGCTATACTGGCAAGAGGGTCTTCTTAAGAATCTGAGATTAAATTGTTTTTTTCTCTTTTTTATTTATACCCAAAAATCGAAGCAACCGTTCCAAATTCAGACCTTATGTAATTCAGAATCCCTATAAAGCTCTTTCAAGCCACAACACGTTTTAGGTTTTACAATGAACTATAAGTATTTTGTGTTCTCAAACAATTGACAATATCGAGGGTATTGGAAAGGAATCGATTGAATAAGAAAATTGATTATTCTATATTCCAGGAAATTACACTGTAGATTTAGTCACATGATCTTTCTGTTATTAAATATTGTCCTTGAGACTTTCGAGCCACTTTGCAAATATGTGACTACCAGCACAATAATTTTAGGAGAGTATATCCGTTAATCAAAACTGAAGATTTAAAGCGTAACTTAATACCAAAGCTTCAGCCAGTGTGGTCTTGGCCACTAATGTTTTCTTTAAACTACAATGTGGTAGATGTCGTTAAAAGAGAATAAATTTGAACGTCGGCTTTGACTCTTAGGGTTTAATGTTATGTTCGTAATAACTCGGAAACATTAACAACATTGTTGAGATGCATTAAAACGTTCCGTTCCTTCTAAAAAGTGAACTTATCGAAGTTTGCTTTATATATTATGTAATCCTACAGCTTACGAAAATTTGATATAAAAGCATGCAAACAATTACAATAAAATATGGCCAAAGATGGAATACATAAAATGTACAAAAAGGGCCAAATATTTACAAAAGAAAAAGAAAATTAAAATAAATCAATACATTTTACTAAGTAATGCCTTATTTGTTTGTGTGATGGTGTGAAAGTGAGGGTATGCTCGTAAAGGTGTGTGGGTTGGTGGGTGGTTCTCATGATGCTGGCGATTTAGCACTTTGGATATTCGTTAAATTCATTTTAAACATAGTCCGTAATAGCTTAAACAAGTCAAGGCCTAAATATAAAACTATATAATTATTCAGTATGCAGAGTTATTTCTTACCATGTCATGTTGTCAATATTAAATATATTACAATATTATAAAAGAACTATTTTGTTAAAAGTTTTTATTTAAGATTTAATACAAAACAATCAGTTATGTAAATTTATCACAATTATAGCTAAGTTGACGTAATTAAAGCGAATAGTATATGAAAATAATAAATAATGAGAAGAATTGTTTCCCTGAATACTAGTTTTACCTTGCTCATGTTCTGATTTTATTCAATAGTAGAGTAATTTTTACGATTAAAACACGAATCGATTAACATTCCAGTACCACCATCGGCCTGCTACGCAAAATTTAGGTGGGATGATTGTGGCAAGCCGCCCGTACCCGTCATGTACTACTGGAGACCGGGTTCCAGATGTGAAGTAGGACTTTGGCGTGGCTGTCTTCCAAATCTCAACATGTTCCAGGATGAATACGAATGTGTAGCTACCTGTATTTATTCTTCAAGAGCTGGTCCCTCTGACTTCCATTCAATTGATGCTGTAGAGCAAATTGAGACAACTGAATTTGAAATACTAACGACAACAAATAACGGAACAGATGAGGAAAGTACCACAATCGGGAATACCTTGCAACATACAGATGAAACTGCTCAAACTGTAGCAGTGGAAGGTGGAAATGAAACCTCTACGGTTATGGATACAGCTACAACAGTGGCTGCTTAGTTAAAATTGTGATACTAAAAAAATAATATAATGTTTTTTTTCAAATCTTGCCTTTTCTAACAAGCAAAACATCTATTGCTTTGTATTTTAAGATTGAATATGTTTAGAGAAAACCAAATCTCGCAACGCAGTTCTACTTGCTACCGTAAAAGTTGTGAGATCCATCTAATACCAAGTCGGTCAATTTATTCAGTCCCTGCTTAAGGGACCTTCTGTATTAAGTTATAACTAATTAGCTAACATAAGAACAATTTATACTGACCACATCAATACATATTACAAATCTTTTATGTATTATCCGATTTTATCCACATACACGTTATAGATGATCGAAAATGACCTGAGATTTTTTTCTTGACTAGATTAGAAAGAGTGATTTTTTGAAAAAAGATTACACAATTTGTATGGTGTGTTAGGGTACATACAGCAGGCATAAAAGTTAAGCTAGATTATCAACAAGACATAGGTACTATAGAGCATTGTGCGTTATCGATAGCCGGTGGCCAATGTAACATAAAACTACATCGAAGCGTTGTTGTAACTGCAATAAATCACGTAGGTACTAAGAACACAGCTTTGCATGAGTTTCGCCTTCAATATTCAAGATAAACTGAACATTAAAGTGTTTATTGGTATATTGTATGTTAGTAAAAGTTTTATACAGTACAAAAGATACTAAAGAAGGTCTAAAACTGTTTATCAATCATTTTTTATACTATTGTTACCATACATGTCATAGTTGCGTTTTTGTATTTATTTAGTTATGACACAAATGTAAAGCCTTCCATACATTATTACATCTTACATTTAATAATGTATAATAATCATGCTCTCGTGAAGCATTTAGAACTTCGTTTCGTCATGCAAATAATATCTAAGTTAGTATGGCTGATATCCTGAATCCGTTTTCTTTACAGTGAGTGTACACGATGTAAAGAGACATGCTGTGGGAAGTAACGCATTCATAAACATAAATTTTGCAGTCGTATGTCAAGTTCAAGGTCAATGCCTTTTCGTCAAGCGAACCTAACACAATTTGTCACTGCTTATCACAATCAAATCCTGGAGCCGTCCACTATATTTTTCAATATGGCGTCCGTATTGGCTATATACATAAATCTTGTCGGCCTGCGTACGATAGCGTCGAATGGCTAAATTAATCTATCCTCCACACAATGCACAATATTTACTGCGAATTTATTACTATACTAGTTCGCCCTTCGGCTGTGCCGGAGGTGTATAGGTGAGTCCTAGTGTTGCCCGACATTGGAAGACTGTGAAAATAACAGTGACAATATTTAGCACGTCCCTTGGATCACTGTGATGTTAAAGGAACCATATATAAAGCCGTTAAACGAACATCTGAGATATTCGAGAGAGAGATTTAGAGACAATAAAGGAAAACGTCTATGGCCTGCAGGTTATAGATTAATAAAAATATCGCTACCCTAATAATCATTTTACAAATGTTATGTTTGTGCTCAAGAAAAATAACGGTTTCAAATCACAGTGATTTGTACCACTAACAGTCTCAAGATAACACATGATATGTTTATCGACCTATCAATATTTATTATAACGCCCACAAATGAAATGGAATACAATAGAACTGTGGGCAATGTGTGATAATAAAACTATAAACTCGTCCTAACCATAGAATCATCGGCACAGAATCTGAAATTGCTCTTGAAAGTTATTGATGCGATAGCAGACAGGAATAGATTATTGCACGAAGATTAATCCAAATTATATTTATCATAGTGCCATAAGTAATGAGTGCGATACAACATTTTGTATTAAGTTGTTTAGTTTAATGAGCAAACGGGGCTGCGAGACAAAAAAAACGTGACTAAAGTATTATATGTGATGATGTATGCAGTGGTGAATTAAACTTTCGTCTTTATTGTCGTTTATACAAAGGTGAAATGCTGATGAGTATTCGATTGTTTTATATTTAGAACATAATTTCACTGAGCACCTTTTATCACATTCACTATCTTTGGATAATCATATTTTTAAAGAGACTATATAGATGCAGCTCTAAAGCATAAGTGGAAATGGGCGGGGCATGATACACAGAAAGGTTGATTTCAAAGATAACTATATGCATAGAGGGGAAGAAGAAAGAAAAAGAGGAAAGAAAGGTAGATATAGGAACCGTTAGCAGTATTTGTAAATATCGGAAATAAACGAGCTTTATTACTATTATATAAATACAGCATAATCTGAAGACCTAACCCACTACACATCGTATCGCCATATTCCCCGGACAACGCGTGAAATATGTCTCAAACAGCACCACCCAGTGTAAACAGAGCTCTGTGCCCGCAGTAAATTCTGTACCTGGTAGGGTTTCGGTGCTCACGTATAAATGGACAGGTATCAAGCTTAACTGGTCGGCTACACAATAACGAAAGACGGGAAATGAAGAATGGTGGTCTCCTTAAGGATTTAGGAAGCGTCGATGTAGTGGGAACAAGATTTATTGTTGGAGACACCGCGTTTATTAACCTACTTTAAAGATATACTCGTGGGGCTCATGATTTATGCAATTTTGAAAAATGGGTGTGGCATTTTTTTGACAAATAATATAGAAATTGTTTATACAGATAAAATATTTTAACACATAGATTGGGCAGAACACTGTTTTGTGAAAATCTAACAGTACTTTCGTCTAGAACCACAGATTACTTTAGGTAATTGATTTGCTACTACATTTGCTTGGCCTATACAATGAAGTTGTACACGTGTTACATGCTTGTTTTGTGCTATTAATAGATAGTTGCTTTTAGCTCTCGTTGCCTGGAAAATGAAATAGCATAAAGGATAATAAGAAAGTGTGCGTGCGTGCGTACACACGTAAGAAATGAAACTTCTTTAAGACCTTATTTTTCGAAAAATGATCTAGTATACGCAACATTACAGAAATTGGTTAAATAAAGTTAAATTTGATAAAGTTTAACAAGAGGCTTTTATTATCATAGACATGAATGCAAATAATACAATTATTTCATTTTACCTTATCACTACTAAGACTAACTAAAAACTAATTATTGCAGTATTTCATTTATTATTTTTTTTATTTTATTTTTCTTTAAATGGTAGCAACTTAAAACAAAGATATCTTATTATATCTCATTTATTTACAAAGTACAGTATGTGAGAACTATCACAATATAGAACAAATGCTCTTTAAAATAAAATTAAAATATTTACACTATTCACAATTATAGTCAAAGTTAAAATGTATTAAAATTATACATGTAGGTAATTAAGAAAAATAAATAATCTTTTAACCATTAGATTGAGTTTTACGGAATTCTATCTGAATCACTAACTGTAGTAGAATTATTACAGTCATTGTTATCGTTATTATATATTTTCGTTATTAATGGCTTCGTATGAACCTTGGTAGTGACAAGAAAAAGATAAAACAAAATATGACGCTTAACGTAAAAATTTGACGGTAAATTGTTTTTTTTCAATGCAGAAGTTTCACTTCAAGAAATAAGTAATTATATCTCTTTTTCTACGATGGTGTGATTCTAATACGTGGGTGTGATTGTGGTATTTATTTGACAAGATCCAGTACTACAATTGATGGAGTTTTTACTCGGTTACTAAATTTTGTGAAATGTAAACAATATTTAATATTACAATTACCATAGCCATTAATATAGTAATAATTGTATTGCAATTAATGAAATTCTGTAAAAATCTTAGTTGTAATAAGATTAAATGAAATAATTGTATTCACATCTATGATAATAAAAATATTTTGTTAAACTTTATCTAATTTAACTCTATTTAACCAATTTCTGTAGAGTTGCATGTAGTAGAGATCATGTTTCGAAAAATAAGGTTATAAAGAAGTTCAGTTCTTACGTGTGTAGTCTGTACACTACTAATACATGCACAATTTTTTTTCTATTGTTAGTGTCGTTTTTCTATAACAACAATTTTATCTTGTTACGCCAAAGAAGTTTAACTACTAACGCGAGATAAATACACAAATGCTATTTTTACTTAGGCACCGTTTAACACTTAAAGCTAACGTGGACTAGCACTAATTTAAATGGATTTGTCCCTTTCAACTCGGTATGTACGTGATGGTCTAGCCTTTAATAACTTCACTCAATTAACGTTAAATTATATATAATAATATTATTAATTTTAAGCTATAGATTTCATCGCGGGTTTTGAGCACGGCGAGCAAATCTAGAAATTCCTTAACGAAAATAATAACCTAACATACGATACCGTAATATAGGTGCGACCAATACGCGTTAGAGCAGGACAGAACGTATGCTGCGTTTCACAACGGTCTGGCGTAATCAGTGACGTAGCGCAGGTGCATTAGAGTGGGACTGAACGCATACTGTATATACATAATATCTTTGACGAGATCAATGACATCATCGCGTTAGGAGACTATTTAGGCGAACACGCCTTACAAGTCTGAGTCTGGTAGAGTGCTGCATAGAATTAATATCAAAGACAAAAACTTGAATTAATATCAAAGAAAAAAAATACCGGATATAATATATTTATTTATTATTTTTTATTGCATAAGTTGATAAAAAATGATATGCAATAGATTGACTGCGACAGTCCTCCAGTGCCACACGTTCTTTTCATTCTTCAAATAGCTATAAAAACCAAATCGTGCAAAGTTCTAAGCAATTCCTAAAGAATCTTATAATTGAAGCACATAGAGCGATAGAAGTTAGAAAAGTTGGAAGTCGAGACACGTCTAATGCAGGTGCCTGTCTGATGAATAGCGATAATTTAACTAACACTGTAATCTCAGGAAATGCCTCGGAAGGAACACAGCTTAGATTTATATATAAAATTAACACGAAAGTATTATAAAAAAATTTGGACCCCGCATCATTGTTATGTGGTTAAGAGATAAAAGTTGTTCATCCGAGGTACGGGGTCGTTCAAAAAACCTTCCTAAGTTAGGGCTAACATTTTATTTTCGTAAAATCATTATTTGCACTAGCTACTTCAATCGTATCAGGCTGCTTTAAATGTAGAATTCGGACTATAAATAGATTCTTAGTTATTGAACTGGGCCTAATACGCAATGTGGTTGATGCTTACAATAAAAATATAATGATAATGCATGCTCACGGCTCATTAGACAGTGTACACATTACGCACTGGTAATATAATTATCATGTATGTGCACGGAGCATGTACAGTGGAGTGGAATCGCATTGCTTTGGGATGGCCCTTGACAAACCGTCTGTTTCTCGAATCCTGTGCCCACTATTCACACTAGTGTAATTACAATAGTCAAGGTTCACGTTCGTCATCTTTCGCATATGACTCGCTTTTACCGAAATAACTCCCTAACATAGATGTATCTGTCGGTCTATATATAGGTAGTATGATTTTTTAAACGGGATCGAACTCGGGAAATATTCACGACTACACTAATTGAAGAAGCGATGTTCATATAATATATGTAGTATTTTCCTGTGTCATTCTAATTTGTGAGAAAAATTATTACAAATGTAAATAAACACACAATCTAATTATTATGTTACTTAAGCTTTACTCAGCTTTCACTGTCCTTTACGAATGGTTATTCGTTCCGTGACGGTAGAGTTAGTGGAAACACATTCTATGTTGTCTTAGGTAAATCGTCCCGAGCGGCGACAACACTTGTCTGTTTCTCTGTTTGTTCTGGCAGCAGTATCAGAAACCAAATTTACACACTGTGCTCCAAGTGTTCATTAAATGATATAGGAATCAAGAGAATTCTGTGAAAAACTGAAATAAAAAAGTGGTGAAGAAAAGGAGGATACATCTGCGATTGAAATATCTTCGGACTTAAAAACCGTAAACAAAAAACGAGGCCCGACGAAAAGTAGCAGACGAGGCGTTTGAGATACCAGAATACGATTTTCCTTTATTATCGGAGTTAAATATAAGTTAAATATCAAAAAAGGGTAGCAAAACCGCTCCGTTTAATCTATGCCGTGACATCGGTTACTTTCCAGATTGATGAAAAATCACAAGAGTGATTCCTATACCTAAAAGTAATGGAAAAGACTCTGTGGAAGGAGACCGGTGGTTATATTATCGAATCCCGCTAAAATATTCGAATGAGCTCTGGAACAAAGTAATTTAAAACAAGTAGAACCGTACTTGTCACCAGCAGCACCACCGCCGCCACATGGCTTTAGACCCTTGCGTGGTACAAGCAGCAACTTACTGAACGCAATTAATTATGTAATCCCTATTCTCTAATATCTCGCCGGATTGCAGGTAGATGCTGCATACTTTGATTACAATTAAATGATGTCACCGACACTATCGACATAATATTTGTATGTTCGCAGGGTGAATTCACATTAGTGATATTATGTATATTATTTGTTTAATATTATATATCTGTACTTTATTATATTTCATTAAATGTTACTCGATATTATCGTATTGGCATAGTCTGTAGGATAATGTATGTATTTCTGTAATAAATAAATATATTTTTAACACTTTTTACACACTGTTTACGTGCTAATGATAATATAAATAAATTAAAAAAATCTGCGTTCACTGCACAAGGCGTTATGCGGCATAATTGCCGTCTTTAATTCAAATATGTAACTACAAAATGAATACATCAACCAAAATCATGTATTTTTTATCATATTATGTCTCAAACGCTCTGTCCCTTTTTGTCACAAAACGCCAAAAAAATTGTTAAAGAAGTTTCACTTAAAAATCTCCTGTAATATTTGATGTACTTATTTTTTTCTTTCATTTATAATTTATTTATTGGCACTGAACTCTTTTGGTATAAAAGCAAACGGACGGAAACAGAAATCAAATTTTGAGTTTATATAACGAGATATGAGGGAACATTTATATTTTGAAGTCCTATTGAAAAAATAAATATAAAAAGGGTTAATATCAATAGTATTTTTCATGCACAGTAAGTATTCCCTTCTAGTGTATATGCAAACGCAATCTAGTCGGTACATTATTGGGTGTCCGAATTGAATTCCTTGTTTTGGCCCGTTGCTTCCTTTGTTATTGCAATTCAATGAACTTGCTCAACTAATACTTCTAATTGTTATCTCTGAGGACATCGTCTCCTACGTCACACACAAAAAACATACACGTACTTCATTTTACCTATGTGTTTTTTGGTTTGCTAATTATTATCAGTCCGTAATACAAATAAGTTTTAAAAATCAAATAAATAAATTTATTTTATGTTATACTGTTAGAAAAATATGATTTTTATGTGCTTAAACTTGTTTCAGTTATTGATTCGAATCATAAAATATGTAATTCTAACCAATTCTATCAGTCCAGACTTAAAATAATTATAATTGAAAATTATATCGAATAATATAAGATATGTACAAAAATCGAAAGATAACACTAAATACGTAATTTCTAGAGCTCCCACGGAGTACATATATCAAGTAGCAAGTCGGATAGCGACAGGCATACGAGAGGAGCCGCGGGAAGAGTTATAGTTCGCACACCATTATGCATGTCGCCTGTGACTTACTGCTACATAGACATATTATGTACCCACTACCGGCCCTAACTGTTCCTGATATACATAGAACGTAGATTTTCATTACACACTATTTAAATTTGCTACGAGATTTTTGTGATGACTCACATTAGAGGCGTGACTCCCCTGTGGTCATCATCACATAATCGGTTGAACTCTATGAATCGTGCTCGTTCGGTGAATACACTGGTATTTATTGGAGGTAAAGTGGAACATTTGTTTCAGACTAAAAAGCAAAGGAATCTTCAATTTTTTTTTCTCGAAAGTGATCGAATGTCAAGTGTTACCTGATTATGTTCCAGATCCGAAATTTTAAAATATAATTTTAATAAAGAGCAGTGTTGACCTAGTGGCTTCAGCGTGCGATTCTCATACCTGAGGTCGTAGGTTCGACCCCGGCTGTGCACCAATGGACTTTCTTTCTATGTGCGCATTTAAGATTTGCTCGACTGTGAAGGAAACCGACATGTCTTAGACCCAAAAAGTCGACGACGTGTGACAGGCACTGAGAGACTGATCACCTACTTGCCTATTAGATTTCAAAATGATCATGCAACAGATTCTAAAATCTGAGGCCAAGACCTAAAGAGGTTGTAGCGCCACCGATTTTTTTTTAATTTTAATTTTTAAGCTAATGCCAGCTAAACTTTACGTTCTATAGTACGGCTATTTTTAAATATAACATCCGTATTATGTAATAACCAATTACATTAGATGCAATGTAAATTAAACAAATTAACTTCTCCGGTTATCTATCGGTACGTTTGCTACGTTTTAATTAACTTGTAATTAAGAAAATAATTAATTAAACGTCCGACCTCAGCTCTCGCGAAGCTTGTTTATTAAATTTAAGTTATGACTTGCTTATCTTTGAACTAGAAACACGGATACAAGAGACAATTTTATTTTCTATACGATTATAGGTAAGAAAGCAGAAAATTCTTATAAAATAATAATCGGAACACTTTCCAATAAATTAACTCTTGATTTCAATTTCCACTTAATTTGATTTCCTGACTGAGCTAACAGTTCCGAAGATTTGTGGACAAACGTTAAAAGACGAATTTTCTTGATTAAACTTTCAATGCTTATGCATACAACGGCTGATGGAATAATGAAGTGAATTGGACATTTCCAATTCAGCAGATTTCCGCTTTAATAAGAACTAATACAAACGTATCAGCAATTGGGCTGTGGGTTGAATTAAAACTGGTATTTATTCTCAACTATTCTGGCTATACTTATATTATATCAAACCCATACAAATCTAGTTTATTAAGGCTCAAAAATATTTATTTATTTATTGTTGCCCTTCGAAGCACGAATCCCATCATTTCGTATGCTTTCTATTTACAATATCCTAAATAAGACTGTTAGTAAGAGCTAACACATTCAGATGAGTAAAGCAATCCAGATATAAAGTCTTCACAAATCATTGTTAAGGTAGAGGAGTGCGGCGATGTAGCTCACCTATGTAAAAAACTAAATTGCTCCATAATCATCAAGCAATTATAGAGACAGGTACAAATGCGTTAAAAACTATTATACCATTTCAAGTGCCTTCTTGTAAGTGTGGGCGAGGTTTTCATAAGAAAACGGATTAAATAACCGAGATTTGTCAAAGAAAAGTATAATTATTATCACGTAGTAGTAATTCCTTAAGGTTTTCTATAGCATAGATGATATTTTTCCCAAAATAAGGTAATGTTTGAGCACGTATGTCCCTTGAGGCATGAGATGAAAGATTAGACAAGTGTCGCATATCCTTCTGTTGATTTATTGTGTGGAACTGCCGCTAGTCGCTTGGGTATTAATGCGTAGATGAGCTACACAATGTGTTATTCAAGCAACATTTAGAGAACAGTCCGAAAATCTATCTATCTGACAACAGTGAAGTCGTGTGCTAATTGTGCTACGGATTTAAAAAATAATGAGTGCGATGAAGATTTTGAAGAAGATTTAATGCATATTAAGAGTACATATCTGATAAATTGTTATTATTTTCAAAGTGTACTTTTGATTCTGCGACTGTTCAGTCTCTACTTCTACTTCTGTATTTTCCTCTTCTGTTCATTCTGTGATTATAGTCATAGAAAATATGTAGTACAATTTGATTCAATACGCGTCGTGTTTCGTCGACTCGCCTGGCGTTTTAATAATGTGTTTCCGCCTTTAAAATAGAGTAAAGTATTTTAGTAAAAGTAGCCTTTAAAGTAAAATAAAATAAAAAATAAATCAGTGCAGCTAGCTTTTTAGGTTTGGACTCTAAACTCTATTTCTCAATCTAATTCGTGATCATTTTCCCGCTTCCTGTGACACACGCTGTCGAGTTGTTGGGTCGACGTTGGGTCTAAAGCGAGCCGATTTCCTCACGATGTTTCCTTTACCGTTCAAGCAAATGTACATAGAAAGAAAATCCGGTAAACAGCCGGGGATAGGATCTACGATGATAGAGATGAGAGTCACATGCTGAAGCCAACACTGGTCTGTATAGGAATATATCTTACAAAGGCGCACATTCTCTTAATTGACATCAGTTAATGCTGTAGTTATTCTTCATCTTAAACTAACTAGCTCGTAGTAAGGAACATTAAGTTACACGAAAATACAAGTTAAATAAAATAGCAAACTACATACACATTTAGTATTTCAGTTATGAATTTTAAATAACATTTGTACGTTAAGTTTTGTGTAAATGTTAAATTTAAAAGGCTTCAAAATATGATAGCATTACCGCAGGATGTTTATACACGAGCTGTCAAACGCACAACAATATTCAGCTAGTTATAACTCTCTGACAAACTTGTACCGTGCTTGTCTACTGCTCGCAGCTCTCTGATTATTTATTGATTAAAATGAAACTTTAAAAATGATTAATTTAATAACTTTCAGCGTTTAAAAACTGAAAATTGGTCATTGTCAAGAGAGCTTAATGTGTACATTAAAAAACATGTCGGTCACAAATTAAATTACAAAAAACGAAAGCTAGTTTAATCTTGGTGCTTTGGCAGGTATGACGCCACAAATATGTAAATTCAAAAAATTTCGTCATTGAAAAGTCCATGCTTATAACGTTAGCTATATAAACGTATAACAGTGTTGCCTCAAGCGTGCGACTTTCACCTCTCGTCGTAGATTCGATCCCCGGTTGTGCACCAATGCACTTTATTTCTGTGTGCGCATTTAACATTCGCTCAAAGGGTGAAGAAAAATATCGTGGGGAAAACCGGCAACAAAAAGGTGAATGGACTATTTAGATACTTTTTTGCCGATTAGATTAGATACATAGAAATCTGAGGCCCAAATTTTTATATTTTATTACAAATTATTTTATAATAATACATCTCATTATCAAATATAGAAAATTAACTACGCGACTATCACATAATTTTTTTCCAATGAAATGTGAAAATCTAAATGTGTGGAATATCTAAAATAAATAAAACATAATTAATATTATTAAGTTTTATTACAACTCAAAGTAATAGTTATAAAGCTTTAATTCAAAATGGAGGCAATTCACATTTAGATGTTCGTTGTTCCGCCACCAGTTCAATTGTATCGAATGAATCTAAATATTAATTCGACATATTCAATACTAAGAATTGAGAACAAAAGGGGATTGAATCGACAAGTTACAGGGAATATCCCATCAAAGTTAAAGGAATAGCTCACTATTGCCGATAAATTGTTTAGGAAGTTTGGAGGCGCTTTCGTAGCTCCGAACTTTGTTATATGATTTAGGAATTGGCTTCTAAGTTCTCAAACTAAAAAACAGCTCGAGTTTAGGACTTGCATTCTAGAATCGAATGTTAATTCTATTTCCAGACTGCTGTTATTGTTTGTATAGTACGTGGCTAGACGTCCTAAAAATCCCAAAATGTGTCATTTTTAAGGCAATTAAAGTAAGAAACCTTATGTCCTGTTCTAAACTTTAACAAAAACGTTCCTCCGTCAAAGTCACCAGGCTATACACTAATAATATAGTACGAAGAAGTAGATCAAAAAACTGTTTCATTAATAATAATTAATAATTACTTTATACAGGAATATAACCAATGTATAGCAGAACACATATAACTTGAATATTTGTTTATTAAAAGTACTATTTAATTATATGTCAAAACTGATTGCGATTGAAACTGCAAAGTACATAAGAGAGTGTGAGGAACGATGTTGAGTGTTGGGGCTTTGAGCCTTTGTCAGGAGTTTTGGGCGTTTAGGATGCAGTTCTGATGTTTGTGTAATGACTTCTGCCGCAAATAGCATCTAGCTTACTGAGTGAAATACATTACGAGATAAAACGACTACGATAAGTTAAAGAGCCCTCAGTGGATGCTCAACGCTTCCCAGAGTTAGAATTGAAAAAAAATTTTCTTCAATTTATATATCAATAGGCAACCCTAGTAAAAAAAAATAAGTATGATAGTGTAGAAGTGCATAACTAATTCTTGTAAAAATAAAGAATCATCAGTTTAATTGGAATTTCCAAAAAAAACATTGACCTCAAAACACTGAACAAAAACACTGAACATCACCTGCAGGAGTGGAATATAGGAGTATAGTATTCTTCATTAAACGCGTCATACTTATTTCGTCTAACAACTCTTTAGAAAACAAGTCTACGGACTTGAATGTGAAACGAAAAACGCAATAATTGGCCATTATTTTTTATTTATTACAAATTCTATCGAAACGACCCATTTTCATCTTTTGCTTTACAATATAAATCTCCGAAAGAGAAAATGACAACCAAGATAAGTACATCGAATAAAACTTCTCTTATAAAATACAGCATATAATACCCAAGAATTTACAGACATTAAGCAATAAGCATATCTGATCCCTGGCTCCCGAGGCAGAGGCGGGTAATTTTTAGCCGGTTATTATTTTACCGGGAACAATGGCCCTCCAATGCAGTAATAGGCAGGTTCGTTGCAACTGCTAAATGGTTATCTTGAGATCTCAGAGTTGTGTGCCTCAAAGCTTAGGATAAAGAGGGCGATTTTAATGTTTATTTGTATTTATTTATATCTTCACGCCTTTTTTCCGAAATGGTGGGAAGAGACGGATCGCAGCTTACTACGGTATTGACATATCTAACTAGCATCATCAACTATAATGGCATTCACCATGCGTGCTCGCCGGTTTTGGGTACTTTGGACCTGCCTTGTTTTAGTACTTCCTGGATTTTATCCACATGAACCTCATACCTACGTGACATAAGACCTAATCAACCCGACTAAACATTATGCATATTTCCCTAACATCACCTATCATTCATCACATCACCATCCTAACATTGTTTTTATCAAAAAATAGAATTTAAGCTTCAAAATGTATAATCATATATGATGATTGGTTAAATGGATTAAAAAAGCATTTATGAATGTCATAACTCTTTTAAGAATAACCGCCGTCTGAATCTTTACCTTACTTTGCGGAGTTTTTGGCTTAAAAAACGTCTCCGAGATACAGAAGACGCGCTACAGTTTCGAATGCGAATACTTCTAATGTTTTGACTATGCGTACTATTTGTGCTAGCACGCTCGTTATATGTGCAATCGATAAGTGTGTTATCAGAAAGACAAAATCCCTTATCAGGTTTTGTAAGTGAAATCCTTAAAGCATATAGCTTGGAACGCATCGTAATTGTTGCGCACCTCTGGCCGCTACTTTCCGCTTCCATTGTGAGGCCGGTGGATGCAAAGGTCACGAAGCTCGCTCATTGAATATTTACGAACAACTGAACATTATTTCAAGTCAACCGTAGGAAAGAAATTCACGAAACAGAATAAAACAGGTATATTTCTTGCTTTATAAACTTTTGGTAAAAGATACGTCAAACATCGACATTACTAATCATCTGTATTAAAATTGTATTTGACTTCTCAGCTGCTATGCGATCGGATCCAAAATATACAGAACATATAATTAATTTATGCGCTTTTGGATAAAAGGTTGAGGTGGGAAAATGAAGGTTCGAGAGGACAAAAGAATGTTGATATGGTTGATGCTTGACATGTTTCTACCCTATGCCTCCTGGAATTCTCACGGCATAATCGGATTTCACCTGTTTTCGTATGCCGTGTGTACATTAAAAAACAAAATGGTCAATAAAAAATTCTAATAACTTTAATATTTTTATTTCCGAATCTGAAATGCATACATAGTGAATTTATTGAAATTAAATTAAGTAATTCCTGATCACTATCAGTCGTAATATAATTTATTAAACAGAATATTTTAAAATATATTAATTTATATGCTAATTTAGGAGCTGTGACGTAGAGGGCGCTAGGGATTTGGAGTTTAGAATTGCGACGCAACCTCATGTACTGAATTTATAATTTGTGGTCTGCCCTGTGGTGGCTACAATAACCGCTTTTCCTATAAAGAGTAATACTATAGCATTACTTAGATATATTAAAATAGTGCTGTTTCATAGTTAAGATAGTTAGTTCTAATTTAAACCGACAAAGAAAAAGGTTTGTAACTAAATATTTGTTTTTAAACTTTATGCAGAAAACTAGACCATTTAGAATTGTGTTTCGCAATCTACCTTAGTATTTCTAAATTTTATACTTCCTCCATCTAACATACATCTCTCTTAATGTTAAAAATTGAATTATTTACTTAAGAAACTTTAATGACAGTTTTTTAGGAAGAAATTAGTAGGAAATTGATAACGAAACTCGGTAAGTAAATTTTTAAAACACCTTTGTCATCAAATCATATATTCCAATTTCAAATAATTTTAATACATTTTTCAATAGCCAACTATGATCAAAGTGCCCCACTGTTTGGCGTAGGCTCCGCATTATGAAACACTGATGTAGACCATATAAAATCGATCAGTCTGTAACCCATCTTGTATGGCAACCAGAAGCTGATAGTTTTTCACCATATCGCCAATTATCACCTCATGATGCAAAAGCATATGCCCTTTTCTTAAAGCATTAACAATTCGAGTTTATATTGGTAGTCACAATCGGTAGACGTTAACAGCCCTATTTATCAAAGAGTTTATTCAGCAAAGTAGCTTATAAATTAATTGTATTATTTACCTCAAAATGAAGACATATTTTACGCAATATTATAATTGGCCGACGTTAAATTTTGCTTACATTTTTATGAATAAGCAAATCCAGTATTAAGGTGTTTTATAGCCTATTAACCTGAGGTTATATTTGTTACTTTTAATATATTTCGCGTAATTCCCAGCTATTCTGACAGCTAAATAATGGCCTCGCATTTAAGTGCCTTTTTAATGGAGCCTGGTTAATTATAGTCCAGAGAGGTCTATTTCGATGTACCCAGAACTTCGAATGCTTCTAACGAAAAAAAAAAATAAACCAGACAATTGATTGCGTTTGATAATTACCGTGTTCTTTGAATAAATAACTGCAATATTTATTATAAATTATTTATAAGTTGCAACATTTATGATATTTAATTATCAGTATGCACCTCAATATTATTCACAAAAGATATAATAGTGGGCTTAAATAGTGCCTGCGATTATCCAAGGTCATACGTTCAAATCCCGGTTTAATATAGCACGTAACAACGATACATTTTTATAATAGGAGAAAGCGTTCTATCTAAACGTGCTCAAATAGATCCCAGAGTTTTCTGTGTGAAAGAATTAATAAAATAACAAATATTTCATAGAGATACAAAGCTTCCATTCTCAACTAGCGTAGTGGATAAAGTTGTAGGGCATTATCTTCATTGCAAGACAACATTCCAATAGTGTATTGAAAAGGTGTTTTGGTAAAAGGGAAACACAATACCAGATTAAAACGCGCTCTGCTTAGACATGCTCACTTGTTCTATAGTACGCCGCACTGGAATGAGTCTTGATTGTTAAATAATTCTTTACAATTAATCATATTTAAAATGGGCCGTTAATGGGACAATAAACGCATATATCGGTTGAAAATTTTTATGTTAATATATGTTACTATCCCTTACAAATGTACACAAAATTATTGCTCTGCAGTGATATTCCCAGAGATATTATGCTAAAAGCCTAAATAAATACAAACTGTTAAAGTTCAGATCCAAGTAAGTTAGAGAAAATTAATCTACACATTTATCTAGCGCGTCGCGGTCGTAGTTATCAAGAATTCAGACAAACTTCTCCAACGCCGACATAATTTCAACTGAAAGTCATAAACAAAATATAAACTTTAGTTTTAATCATTAATTGATAATATTTTATGAATATTTTGAAGTTAGGCAGCGTTACGTTTGTGGTTACGTTCAGTATACAAATAACTGAATATACGTTTAACGAGTCGTAGATTCTCCTATTGAACTCCCTAAAACAGCCTTTCTCATTCATAAACTATGACTTTCATAAAGAAAAGAAAGTAATTCAATAAAATATTTCACCTGAAAGAGGCATACGAAATTAATTTCAATTCAGAATTAGTAATTGGCATTTTAAAGACTTCGCTTTCAAATAATATTATTTAGTTATATTAAAAAAGTTTCTATTCAAATTTACAAAGACAGCACTTTTCACTCAACAATAAAGTGTTATTCAGTGAATTCGTCGTATGTAAAGTACGTATTATGATAATGGACGCTGCGTGTATTAAATATATTCGCGTTGAATATATTTCAGAGCTTCACAGCTTCTGGTTACTATACGTCGAAATTATTAAAACAAATATTATTTAACTCACGTTTAATTTCTTTAGCGAAAGTGTAATTTTGAAAACAATTTGAGAGGGCGAGTGAAGCCTGTAATTGAAATATCACAATTTTTTTTATTCTTTTTTTTACAAAATAATGTAATATATCACAGTATGTTACATCAGAAAACCGCGGTTGTTTGTATTAATGTAACCATAGCAGTCTTGTTTAGGAGCGCGACAAATGCATATGAAAGTAGTTTTTTTTTTAATTTAGAGTTTGGTTAGCGTAAAGCTATGTAATATTTGTTTGGGTAGACTATTTATTAGCCGCGGCAAATACCTTAACGTTCTCACAGTAGTGTTACAGCTACTACCGATGCCCTACATACTACTCGCTGCAATTTCGCTAGTAAATGTTCACGCTCACGCACACCTTTCTACTCACTTCCCTGTCCGACAGGACTAATGAAAGTCTGAATAAATTATGTTTGACTTATTATACAATAAACCATCATTGAAAACATACACTCGAATTAGAGCCAATCAAAATTTGTTTTAGTTTTCACGCAATTCATTACAAACAAAGTAAGGGAAACAATTATAAAACAAAGTACAGAGCCCAAAAAAGAATTCCAAATGTTTGCGACGTCTGGTTTAAATAGTCAATGGTTTCGTAAACACGCAAATACGATACCATAAAAGCTTTGATTCAATATTTGTCTCGCTTTTAAGTCTAAAGTTCAAGTTACTGAGAGCTTGCGATTGTATCTACATAGTTTCTTTGAAATACTCGGTGATATTTGCTTTCAACGGTAGTCTCTTATTGTATTGTTATAGTAATTAATCTTTAGTATAATTGAAATTGTTTTAATAATTTAAATTATATTTTTGCTTATAATTATTAAAATTAACAAAACAAACCAAAATATATTTAGTTCAATAAATTACCGGTTTCCCCAAAAACATAAAGCTTGGAAAAACATTTTCCCCTTATTTTAGAAAACCCTTTTAATAAAAATAATGCACACAAAATACTTTGGCGAGCATAAAAGTAAAATTATCGCTCTGATTAAAACCCTCGCCACTCAGCCTAATATTTTTCATGGCTCCCATATTTTGTGAAATATACTTAATTTTGAATACGTATTTTTGTAGCCAGGATTTTACAAGTATATTAAACAATTCAACTAGGTTATAATATAATTGTCACTATGGCCGATGACTTACAGCAAAATAATCCGAGAATTTTTACGAGCAGTTTTTGTTAAACACAAAGAGACAGAAAGAAAAAGAATGTCTTTTGTGTTGTCCTTTTGTGAGAAAGCCAATTCGTTCATACATATATTATATATTTGTGGTACATTTCTCGATAAAAAATATTGTGTATTCTAAGTAAGTTTTTAGTAGTAGTTATATTATTAGTTTTGATTGTTGTATATCAAAACTAATAATATGTTTACTCGGTAATAACTCGTAGCAAAGTAAGCTTCGCATTTAATTTTTTTAACACATAGTAAAATAACTATGTGTAACAGTCTCAATTCCGAGTTTGCTTGTAATTTACCAATGGTACAGGCCTTCCAATTATTATTCCCAACAATCGCGGTAGCCCTACGTCAACATTGAACAATTTTAAACTCCCGAAGCGAAAACAAACACGAATTACCTTCCATGTTTACAAAGTACAGAACAACTTGTCGATAAGGACTAGATTATCTAAAGACAATACGGGTCCGTAATGTTTCGATAGAAAGGGTCCATTTTCTATTAGCCAGGGATACCCAGTCATTTGCATGTTAACAAATACGATAATTGAAAGCGCGCGTAAGCTTTTTGGAGCGTGTATTTTTAATATTAAAGCTTTATTTTAAACTTTTTAATGGAATTTTGGGTTTTTGAGCTTCGAGGACTTTGTTATTATGTGCGATTGTCTATTGTTAATAGTAATAAACGCGTAAAGTGTAATTAAAATGTTCCTAATTATGTTTATTAACTGTTGTTAATAAAATATAATTAAACGGCTTCAGATTTTTTTGTCGACATACCAAGAATATTACTTACGTATAAGCATGGCGTCAATGTTATCTTTTTTTAATAAAATGTCAAATAACTATAAAATAGGTTTTAGATCTTAGATCAGGTAACAATAGAGAAAGCCTTAAACGATATTCAACAGAATAGAAAATTAAATGTCAGGGTTTGTTTGTAATAAGACTTTGAGAAAATTATATTATTATTAATAAACTTAAACTCTTATTTAATGAGAAGAAACATATCTTGTAAAAATATTTCTTATGTTCGTGTGTAAAATTATCTCTTACAACATAATTCCTGTTCTAAGAATATTCTGTGTTCTTAAAAGAAATTAACCATTCTCTGTATGAATATAAATATCACATGTGGAGTTCACAACCTTAACACGGCTTGGTCTAATAACTAATGTTCATAGAAGCTTCAACACAATAGTGCAAGTGTAGCATACGCTTCAATTCTGAAATCAATTCGATTTAAAAGAAAAGTAAAAATGTTATATATTTTTAGCCAACTTTAAAAAAGAAGGAAGTTTATCTTTTATACATGTGATATTGTTGGAATGGTACAATGATGATTGTGTCGTGATAAATTATGTAACTGTGTATGTTTGTTTCCAAATTTGTCAGAATCTAAAAGTTATTTCAAGATACATCATAAAGATTTATATATAATAGAAAAATCTAGTAGTATTTGTTTACGCATAGACGCACGAAACTAGAACGGTCGTGACAATTGACGTCGCAACAGACTGTTTCATGCTTTCAACATAATCGACACGTGTCACGCACTCCGTCAGCGTGTCGCGCGACACGCGCCCTTTTTCACAGCTATATTTCATTAAAATAATGCATGTATTGCGGTTGCAAGTGCCATGCTGTAATAATCATAAGAGATGCCATTTTGCCTTTGAGAAAATCCTGGAAATATATGTCAAACCAGTCCATACATACATATAATATAACCAATATAGAAAGTTACTTTGGACCTTAGGTTTACTCTGTAGAAAGTATATAAACTGGTAAAGTAGATTACTTTTTTATATCAAGCGTTATTATTATAGGAAAATAGCATTAGAGGAATGCCTCTAAGCACAATGCTTGCACAATACTCAAGCAAATCAGCTGCAGCCATTGAGCTGGAAGGCTTGCAGCGATGCATGTTATTTCCAATTGTCCATACTCCATGCACTCGACTGCTACGGTATTTCTACTAATAATTTCAAGTGCTTTATATTCTGCAATGTTTGATAACCAATTCAATGGATTTTAGGGTCAGTTTACTGAATCTAAGAAAAAAGGAAGTTGGTTTCAAAGGAATCGAACCGTCACTTTTGTTGGATTCATTTTTGTGTACGGTTGTATTAGGTCGAGCGATTGTGATGTAATATATCTTTATTACTTATTAATTTACAAATATAATGTTTGAATAAAAACATATATCTTTATTTTTGCAAAAAGTAAAAGCTCCTGAATTAAAATGGAAGCCACGTGATTTCGTATGAACGTTTAGGTAACTTCGCAATTGTGCTATTGAAAGTGTGATCCCGCGAGTCCAATCACGCGGTATTGCTGGGACAACGGGGTGAGGTGGAAGATAGGGGGACTGGGCAATGGGGTACAACATATACATCTAAACTTGTTTTGTACAGGTCACTGTAAGAATAGGATGACATCTTATGTTGAGTTTTATTATGTGTGTGTGTGTTTAGGTGAAACAAGAAAAGTAATTGATTGTCAATGCTTGATCGTTATGCTGAACTGTGTAGAAAAAACATCGTGAGGAAACCGCGTTGCTTTAGACCTAAAAAGTCAACGGTGTGTCAGGCACCGGAGGCTGATCATTCGCTTACCTATTAAATTGACATATGATCATAAAACAGACACAGAAATCTGTGGCCCAGACCTGAGAAGGTTGTTATTGATTCATTATTTTTTTACATGTTATATTATAATAATAAGCATTTTTATTTCCCGTTTTACAATAGTTGGTAGTTGTAATATCTATATATATTATTTATTTATGAATTAACAGGAGCCCCGGTTTGGGTAAAGGCCTCCCCCAAAGATGCCCAGTCAGTCTTGTGCTATGGAGTGCCAGTGTTTGCCAGCTGATCTTTTCAGAACATCTTCCCAGCGGTGTAAGGGCCCTTCCGCCTCTTACCTGGTGTTACTTTCCATTAGGTAACTCGTTTGATCCACTTTCTACTAGATATTCGTGCTACATGGCAAGCACAATGCCATTTTAGTTTTTGAGCAAAAGTTAAAGCGTTTGAAACTTTTGTGATGGATCTTCTTATGTTTGTGTGTCTTATTTTGTCCATTTTCGTTATACTTAACATGCTTTTCTTTAAACCTCTTTGTAATGATACGCTTACTGTACATAATCAGACAAAAGATTTTGGAAATATTTTATGCGAGTTCAAAGTGAACATTTTCTTCGATAAAACGTTGGGTAAAGGAATAAATGAGCTTGACTTAGAATAAGAAAATTAAATGAAAATACTAACGATTGCGATTAATGTAAAGAATCAAGAGCCAATTAGGTAATTCGTTAAGCCGTCACACGCCAATGGGGTCACCCATGTTTACCGAAGCCTTATGAGGGAAATATGCTTTAATTCCCTTCAGGTCATTTTCAACAAAGGAAAAACACCGAATTAGGTTGTTATTTTTTATTATTAATTATAAGTTAATTTCAATATCGACTATACTCGTTGCCCTTACATCGGTTTTATTGGTCAAACGTTTTAGAATTCATTAAATATATACTAATCATATATTTTAATTTATCTTTCTATATTATAATATGTTTTATAATTTCTAGATCATATCATGAACGACTGCGTACTGGCAGATAAATTCCTACGTCAATTGAATGACTGGAGATTTTTTTTCATTTTTCAGGAGGCAATCGGGCAGGAGGCTCACCTGACCAATGGAGCAGTCTCGCAGTGCCAGAAGCAAGAGCGCTGCTGGCCTTTTAAGAATTGGTACGCTCTTTTTTTGAAGTCCAATTGAGAAATATAATATTTACTTGGTTAAAGCTTTTGCCTTTTAAAGTCTAGTGATTATAATTACAGTAAAACTTACAAGAATGTCAAGTACCAAATATGATCTTTTCTGTTGTAAGCCCAGATGGCTTTAGTAAAATAGGAAATCACGTCTAAAGTAAACAAGTAATTACGTACATTTTTTTTTAATCATAAATTTAATCACAGACGGTATACATATCTTAAACACATTCTTTAAATAATAAAATATGTCATAGTTTTAATCAAAGTAGGTATATTGCAAATGAAATTTCTGTTTAACAACTAAGAACAATTTAATAGAATTAAGCCCACGCTGTAAAGGTGTAAAATATAATAATTTTCATTAACTTGAAGCCAAACTAAACAAAGGCTTGTTGTATTCGTAGAATTTGGCAAATTTAGTACACGTCAACCTTGGAGAGTTTAAATTTCATCCAAACAATTTAGTGTTGTATAATGTTATTGAAACACAAAATCATACAGTCGTACTCATAGACTTTAATTAAGAGTATTATATTAGTAAAATTTATTAAATATGCCGCAGGTAAGAGCTACAATTATATTAAATAAGACGAACCTAAGAGTAAAAACTAATTTTACTGGTCAGTTAATATTAATAAAATAATGGCAAATTAATAATTAATTATTTTACAAAAAATCAGATTGAAACGAAAACAATTCTTCGTTTATTGTGTGCGCCTATAAAATAATAAGACGTACATCAGAAAACAATACTACAAAAATATCAATGTTAACATAAGATAAGAAAATATAAAAAAGCAATAAATATTATTAGCAAAATTAGATCTTGTCTTGAGCAAACTCTGAACAATAAATTTTCAGCTATAAAAATAGCATTAAATTCATTTTGGGCAGTTACAACCCATAAAAGTCGAATAAAGTATAGTCAGTTAATAATACATAAAAGTAACAGAAATAATAAATCAAGACGTGAATCTCACCCCTGACCTTGACGTAATGTGAAAACAAGTAACAATCAAGGACGACCGATATCCTCTCCTACCTTTTATAAAATGGATTATTAATGACAATAAGAAATGAATGCTTAGCTTATTTATTGGCCTATGAAAAAAGATTTACCATGTGATGTTATCATTCGAAATAATTATCTAGTACCATAAATGAAATGGTAAAGTAATAATTTTACCATTTCATTTATGGTACTAGATATTTGTAGTACCATAAATGAATAAGGTATCAGTAAAAAATAAGTCGTATCGCGGAGTAATTGAGGGCTAGTACTTTTTTTCGTCTGTTTCTTTTACGAATTTATACTCGAAACCATCAAATATTTGCCAGGAAAATAATGATGTACTAAGCCATAAACGCGGTGAATAAAACATAATTCATTATAATTTAGATCTTAGACCGAAAATACACTTACTTTCTGCCCTTAAATATTTCAGTGACAGTTACAACTCACATCACAGAACAAAAACTTTTATCGTGATCACGAACTACTTGGGCGGGCGGCGTGCGCTCTGTAGGGCGGGCGGATCACAACTAAACCTGCAACTGTTGCACAAAACCTCTGTTTACTTTCAGTTTTGATTATGTAAATTGCTTCAGCTTTGAATTGGAAAATAGGTTGATATGAACGCTTTAATCTAACTATTTATTAAAGTAGAATATCCTTTTATCGCATTGAGTTTTATACGTTTTTCAATAACATAAATAGTTAAACGACTATTACTATATTAGCTACTTTAATATGATAAACGTAGAAATTAAAGAGTTTAAATAAATACTAAAATTAATAAGTATGTCTTAACTGACACATTAAAATGTATACAGTACTGATTCTATATTGTCTATCTTGTAGACATAAACTGAATGGGTTACTAGGCCACTATTAATGCAATAATAATACAAGAAACCTTGTACAGCTTTCGCTAAATGATCCGTTAACGAAAATATTGACAAACGACAGTCGTAACTATGAAAACCTTTTAGAACAAAACACTAAACCGCTAATTTGATTGTTTTGCTTGATTGTACATCAGCGGAAACCACTTAACTTAACCACTGTCACACTTTTCCCTCTAATACAGTTTCGACTTTATATAAGTTGCCTTGAAGTCTATTTTTAAGTGCGTCTTCACGTGGTATATAAAGTTATAACCTTGGAAATCGCAAGTACACATAACAAAAGAACAACTGATTCGCGTTCGGGGCTATTTCATTTCGTGTATAGAAGAAGCGAACAGCGTCTGTGGCGTTCCATTAGTGGGCTGTCAACGGCGAGCGCTCAAAAGGGAAGGAAATAAAGGAATAAAAAGGGAGGAGGGGATGAAAAACTTTGAGTGCGATATACATCTGTTGAAAGCGCTAATGCACGATTCGATGACCTACTTGCTTGTCTTTTTGTAAACTTTTGCGGCGGGTTTTGTTTTGCAAACGATTCGAGTTGGAGAGTTATGCTATTGTTTGGTTAATTGACAATTATATAGCTTTTTCAAGGAATAATTGAAGTGGTATTATAGAATTTATGACTATATAATACTTTTAGGTGTCAGAACAGTAATTATGTTTTCTTAAAATGCGGAATTAAAAGAATTTCCTATATATGCTATATTGTTGAAATGCATACATAGTCAATGGAAACTTTCTAAAGAAGGGACGCCAGACCCCTAGAATCTTAGGATAACGGATAACGAAAATAGTCGTAAATACGCTACTACCATGAAGTCAACTACAAATCACCCGATTAGCAATATTTTTGCAACTGCATAGCGTAGTATATACTTTGTAATGTGGTCCAAACTTAGTCGTTATATAAGTATAAAACATACATCCTAACTTCACGCAATCACCAGAATTAATAGTAAGCTAGAATAAAATATAAATGTAGGAAGTCACAGTAGCATAAAATTAAAGGAAGATTTAAAAATGGAGCGAAGATTCCGATTTCATATCGTGAGCTAAGCTTATGTCGCGGTGCTGGGAATTTAATATCGGACCTGAAATATATCGGTTTTTGGAGAATTCACAAACTTTATGATTCATTTCACATATCATTCGATGTTCTTTTAATACACAAAAGGCTTTAATAACGTCTTCTTTTTAAAATTACGCCTCACTGCTTTTGTGTTTTACAGTTTCTTTGTTCTAAGCATTATGCCTTGGTGTTAGCCTCAGAATTGTTTTTCGAATAAAGTAGGTGATCAGTCATCTATCTCTGACAAACGCTTTAGATATTTGTGTCTAATCCATCCCGGTATTCTTGTGATGTTTTCCTTCAACGAACGAGCAAGAGTTAATAATTAAACTCATAAAGAAAACAGTTTTTATATGTGAATATCATTTAAATGAAAAATTTAACCAACATTGGTATATCACCTTCGAGAAACAAATTAATACGATTTGTTTTCACTATCTTAAAACATTCCCAGTTCACAGATCACCCGCAATCAATCCTAACACAAAATTTACTCGCATTTTTTACAGTAAGCTCTACAGTTCCAGTAAATATTCTTATCTACTCTGAGGTTTATACGTGTTCACAAATTTATAGGAAACTTTGTAGAAGTTGCATAAAGTGCGTAGTAAGGTGATTAAGATTTATTTATTTATTGAAGTTCATCACATCATATAATGCTAAATATCTACAGTATATGTTACAAGCTATCTTTCCTAAATAAAAAAACGACGGGAAAATAATCCCGCAGTGCACCCGGGAGTGCCGGCTGAAGTGAAAACTTGAATATTAATGAATTGAATGTTGTACTTGTAAGTTGTACATTTTTGAATTGAATAAAAAAAGTAAAAAAAAATTGTAGAAATCAAATAGTAATACCGAATATATCAAGCTCTAAATAACTAGTGTTAGTCTAAGAGGTGCCTGAACTCCTAGGTAGGTTTTGCATGCGTATTTCGGCAATGAATAAGGGAATGTTCTGTATGACTGTGTGTATGGTACTGGTGAAGATATGTAGGTATAGATGTTATTTTTTTAAGCGCTAATCCATAAAGGAACTGTAATTTTTAGAGCTACATAATATCGAGAAAAATGAAATCAAATCAAATCAAAATATCTTTATTCATTTAGGTAAACATGTACACTTATGAACGTCAAGAAAAACAAATTAAATTAACTGTAAATTTACATTTACAACCAGTTCGCAAGTCAAGGGTGTAGAGCGGGTAAGAAGAACTGGCAAGAAACTTTCCGCCACTCTTTTCAATCGCCAAGTTTTTAATACAAATTGTTTGAACTGGAGCAAATCAATCCCAAGGATTAGGGTCATTTAAGTATTCGTCACATTTATAAAAGGCTTTATTAATTAATTTACTTTTAACAAGGGCTTTGAATTTATTTAGTGACAGTTCTCTAATTTCGCTTGGGAGTTTGTTGTAAAAACTAATACAATTTCCATGTAAGGAGTGGTTTATCTTCTGGAGCCTGGTTGGTCGCACACTCAAATTAGTTCTATTACGCGTATTATACTGGTGAAAGTCACCATTTGTTTTGAAATCGTTTAAGTTTTTTTGTACATCCAATAAGGCTTCAAGAATATATTGACCGGATAATGTCGTAATATTTAGTTCCTTAAATCTATTCCGTACCTTAAATGTTTTGAATTGTCTTTAACTTGAACTTTTGACACACGCAAAGCAAATTTTCGTTTGATGTGAAGTTTAAATGTTGAAGATAATTATTTCGGGTTATTTATATGTCCCTGGAGACATTCTTGAGAGCGATACAAATGTCCCTCTTAATACGGCTGAAACCCAGCAGGCTATTTTAGTAAACAATTTGTGTGGTACACACGAAATCTGTATCACTTGCAGTATTCGTATAGAACTAATGCATAAAACATAACTAATTCTAATTGCACCTGGAAGAAATCACATAAAATGCCGCACGATGTCCTTATCACTTTATTAGTTTTTTCGGACCAATATTATTATGCAACAAACTGTATATTAAGGATATTAAGTAAAAATATAAGGTTTAAACTATTCATTAAAAATGGAGATGACATCGCACTTTTAACTGTAAATGCAAGGCATAGATTATTGCTTAGTTTTGTAAATTGTATAGAATTTTATGTTTTAAGGCATATAAAAAATTAACAGCTAGTGCAATATTCTATATATAAAATGTAAGCATGTAGCAAGAATCTCTGACGATCGTTGGACCATAAGGGTGACTCGGTGGGATGGCGCTATTGGGAAACGAAACAGAGGAAGTCCGCTCAGGAGATGGGTGGACGACATTGCAAAAACGGCTGGCTCGATCCTGATGCAACTCACCCAAAATCGAGACACTTGGAGTTTCTTGGAAGAGGCCTTCACCTGTGGAAGAGGTCTTGCAAATAACAGATACAAAAAAAAATAGGTAAAATAATAGTATAATTAATAATTCATTAAAAAATATACATGTAATAAATAGTATTAAGTTTACTTTATTCTTTACAAGAAGTAAAAAGGGTTATTATATTATTTATTATTTTTATAAAATATGAAAAAAATAGCTAACGAGTTTTTGAAGTCTGTTTAAAAGAGGAGTTTACTAGCAAAAATTTGGATTTAGTTAATCGTATCTTTGTAACAAGTTGGTCTTAGAACTTGTAAATTTATATTAAATAAATGATATTTGCGTAACTAGAGCGGAGAATTGTATGTTGGTGTGATGGATGGAGGCAACGGCAGACTTGCTGTTATCGTGACGCTAGAGATTAGTTACCGTGTAGTGTAGGAGCTGGTGAGCCCAAAATATTCATAAAATTGTATAAATTGCCGTTGGTTAGTCGCCAACATTTGAAACTATAGAACAATAATTGTATTGAATGTAATTGATTCAGAAGTAGGCTATATATGAATAGTCTAAAGCGAGCGATAAATAATAATAAAATAAATCAGTGGCTCAACAATCTTTTTAGGTCTGGTTAGCAGATTTCTGTATCTGTTTCATGATCATTTGTCAATCGAATAGGCAAGTAGGTGATCAGCCTCCCGCGCCTTAAACAAGCCGTCAAATTTTTAGGCAATTGGTACACGGGGGTTCGAACTTCGACCTTTGTGATGAAGGCTGAATATACTAGGTCAACACTACACAGAGTGATTAACATTATACATTTGAACACTATTTTCGTGTCTAAAGAGACTCCGAGATATATCAAAATCTACGCATTACCATTTAGTTGCTTTGTGTTTTTTATTTATTAATAGGGCACACTAACGAAATACAAACACTTACAGGGAACACACGGCTTACAAAAAAACCCAATACATACATACATTTGCATCAAGCACAAGTGTGCAGAACAACTAAAGGGAAACATAAAAATTATAAAAGAAAAAAAATATTTTTTTTGCAATTGCAATTTAAAATTTTGATATATTTCTACTTTGCAATTGTAATTATTGGTGACGGATCAATAGTGGTAGCAGCATCTTGAGCCTGCAGACACGGAGTATGTCAGTAAATGGTTCTGCTTCGCATGTACTAAGAGCGTCGTTTGGTGCAGATAGAGATCTGTTTACAGGAGAATTTCAACCGACGTTGGTCCTCACTGCCCGAACGTAAAAAAAGATTGATGTGTGTGTGTGTTCCTCTTCAAGAGGAAATTCACTTAAAACTTTTGGTATATTTACCAAAAGTTATAAGTTAATAAAAATTACTTATTTAAAACTAGCAGTGTCTTAGAACTTCCTATACACGAGATTTGACGTAGTTTTGTTTTGTGGCAGCAAAATAATTTCACGTTTTGGAGTTCCGATTCGGGACAGGCCAACGTGCAATTGTCCATGGCTAAAGTTATTTTTGTAGATTTTGTTGTTATATCTTCAATAGGTTTCGCAGCGCATGCGATTAAAGATTTCTTATGGATATTTTTTTTACACCTTGGGTTATATTATTGCATTTTCATAAGGGATCTCAATTGTTTTGAAATGCAATATGTCAGTCATTGAAGATACACCTTTCTTATGGTATATAACATACCGAAAGAACCGATTCCGTCGTTTTCGTGTCAACATAACAAACATACATACAAAAACACATATGTAATATTAGAATAAAGAGGTAATAAAATGTTTTCTTAAATTGAAATACATTAATCATTAAAGTATATATATTAACGACAATAATGTGTAGAGGTAAATACTTGGCTCTCTATTACTAATATCTATGTTTATATGATTGCTAACATATAGACGAAATATTACCTTGGTAAGTATTCGGTTCATAGACTATCTTATCAACGCAAATCGCCTCAAGCTAGCGTATGAGCTAAGGTAAGCACGTCATCCCATAGCATTTAACTCTGACATAAACATACATAACTTCTGAGCTTATATGTGTTTAATAGATACGAGATTATATTGAGAAATCCAATTTCAATAGTATTTAGTTTAAGTTCCTTCAATTGAGGGTTAAAGACATACTTTGGATGCAAACCGGTCATACTGGAAATTTAGTCATTTATATCCAGCAGTGGTCGTCAACAGGCTGAAACCACGACTATGATTATTCACTGTAAGCCTTCACACAGTAAATCATTACGTATCATGTATCAACAGGACGTCCGTCGTTCCACTACTGAGCGTTTTCTGAGGCAGTTTTTGCCACGCACTCCCACTATGTGGAACCAGCTGCCCACTAAAGTATTTAAGAACCAGTTCGACTTAGGTTCCTTCATGAAAAGAGAGTACCAATTCTTGAAAGGCCGGCAACGCACTTGCGAGCTTTCTATGCAATGCAATGGCAATGTGAGTGTGTATGGGCGGCGATATCACTTAAAATCAGGTGACCCCCCTGCCGGTTGCCCCCTATAACATATAAAAAACACTCTTACCCCCTAAATGTCCTTAATACCCTTGGCCAGAACAATACGCTTCATCTTATATCCAGTAGAAACATCCAAGCATTGCAAATATTTAATGCGACATTGATTGTTTTGCTTTACAATCTTAAAGTGATGCGTGTTTACATTGAAATGTACGTATTCTTTAATGACTTCCCTCTGCAAAGCATAATACAACGTCATGAATACAAATAGGTTGTAAAAGTTTTGAACAACGCCATTTAAGGGTTATTAAAAATGCAAAAATAAAGGGAGGGAGTTTGGTCATTTCAGACCTGGTTACTTAAGTTAATAAAAAATTGGTAACGTTAAAACAGTTTCATTAAGTGGTCTGTTTTATAAATTCGACAAAAGATTTTACATACAGAATCATTTCTGTTTTGTTGTTGAATGGACTCCGCATCTAAGTTCTTTACTTGGTATTAAACTCGGTTCTTGGTTCGATTCCCGCTAAGCCATTATTGTATTAAACGGTACCAAACAATGAACCAAAAGACGTATGGTTCAGGTTAACAATAGTACAATTTATTTATTTATAAGTAATCTAACAGCTACACATATATATTGCTTATACTAGAACACACACACACACATGAAAGAAGTGAAACTTCTTTATGACCTTATTTATCGAAAACTGATCTAGGTACTATTTGCAACTTTAAAGAAATTGGTTAAACAAAGTGAAATTAGATAAAGTTTAACAAAAGGTTTTTATTGTCATAAACATGAATACAAATAATATAACTATTTCATTTTATCACAGAATTTAATTAATTGTTATAGAATTATTACTATCATTTTTAACGTTATTATATATTTTTGTTATTAATGGCTTCGAATCTCTTCGAATCAACCGAGGTAGGTACAAGATAAAGATGGCGAGTAACCGACAAATGCGACGGTAATTTTTTTTCCACCGCCGATATAGTACTTTCACTTCAAAAACACTTTGATAATATATAAAGCCAACATTGTCAAACAAAATATACGAAACTTCCCGCTTCCTAGAATAATTCCTCATATTCTTTGGTATGGTGGAAAGTGTCCATACATGCATGTATATATGTAATATATATTTATTCATAAAAAGTTACACTTTCATTTCAACCATACCCTGCAAATCTGCATACGCAGTTTGACTGCTGGTAACTCGCTTTATATAAAAATAGCTTATTAATTATTAAATAAGGTTACATTAACACAAATAATAAATAGTAACAACGTATTTAACGAGAGTTTTTTTTTTAATAATCTTTTATATTTAGCAAGTGTAGGCTCACGTCTTAGTCCTCGGTTAAACTATTCAGTAAGTATGGAACTCGTTTTTTCAATCTATCTCCATAGAATTTTGTACCATGGGTATTACAAATTTAATTTTGGACACTGACCTTGTGCCAGTTTTATGTTGCACCAAATCAGTTAAACGCGCCTGTTTACTATGATTGTTTACAAGTTGAAGATATTTATGTTTCAGGCTAGCCGGTAAAATTTTACATATTTTATCTTTGTCTTTTAAGTAATTTTTTTTGAAATCTTGGTTGCAGTGATTTTATTTTCTCTATGTTTGTTTTAAATCTTAATTCATATCAATCAAGAGAGTTACCTGTTATGGAATCCACTGGTGCAAAATATAAACATTTTAGTATTGGCAATGGTACTTAACTTTAGTACTTAAATGATAAAACATATCTTTTAAGCTTTATTGTATTGAGCTGACACCCGATACGAGGCTCATGGAACAGTTCTGAATATTTTATCGCATGTGGGGAAGAAATTCCTAAAGAAATTAATGACAGCAAATTGTTAACGTTATTTTATTAGAAGAAACTTTTGTCTATAATTGTCTAGAAAGTAAATCACACGACACATACCGCACATACTTTTAGCGGCACCAAGAGAACTCAATAAAGCTGTCATAGTGACAAGTACGCTTCTTATTAGCTACTTCATCAACGTGATATTTCTAGCAGTAAGGGCGACATTTCTTTGAATCTATTCTTAGATCACTTCAGCTGTAACTACAACGTTTATTATGAAAATATAAATTTGTATTTTGGTAAATTTTTCTCATTAATTTTCAGATTCATTCATTTTCGTGAATAGTTTTAAAAAAGTCTTGCCGAAGCAGGGACATCAAATTAAAAGTTAAAACATAGAGTCAAAACGTTTAGGACACAATAAACAGTTTTTAATAGCAACTTGTATTAAAAATATCAAACCTACAGAGTCGCGAATAGCTAATTTCATGGCGATCTGCCATAAACCTGCCAAGAATATGGCAGAGAGGGGGAAATTAAAATTCTCGTGTAGCAACACTGTAGACATTTTATTAAAGCAAAAAATGCCGAAAAGCGTTCGCCGGCTACCGCCCTGCGGGAGGCTTTTATAAGGCGAACAATAAATCAACGCGGGAAAATATTTAAAAGCACGTCGTACCAAGATTCTAGGATTTATGCCACTTGGGCCAATTGAGAGGCCCTGTATAACGTACGGCATCCTGTCGTTAATGCAATTTGGCTTATTGGTCGGGAAACTCTTATCTTTTCAGATGAATGATGAAATCAAGAGTAATTCAATAGCTTTTTAGATCTTCAAATACCTCACATACAGGCACAGTGGCGTATATTATATATATTTTCTAAGGAATATTATTTCGTCTTCTGTTATTTAGTAAATATGAAAGAATATCGACATTATTGTTACTTTACGTAAAAGTATTATACGATTTCTTTTAGGTTTAATAATTATTAAAGTAAAAAACACGAACACTAAAGTGGCTCAAACCAAGTGGCCGGTCAAACACAAACTGCACAAAATATTCTAGCTCTAATATTATACAAGTATTGAGTGAAAAAAGAGTCTTATAAAGGCCTTTCATGCTTTCGCTCCTTGCCAAAGGCCATACTTTAAAATGTATTAACTTTGCAGACGGGAACCATAATTTCGCCTGTTTATTTGTTAACGCTTTAATCTGCCTTTTAAGCTGCATTCAACTTCATTCCTTCAATTTAAGCATGTACTTAATTTATTCTTTGATCAAATAGTTTTTTTTGAATTGACGAAACATATTTTGCAACTCAAGCACTTTAGGAATCTACTTTTCTCCAGTGGCATCAAAAAGGAGTTGCATTTGAAACCAGCCAATATATACCAGAAAATAGTGCAATTTAATATGTTGTCATTGGAGAATGGCTTTATCGTTTGCGTTTAAGATATTTAAGAATGAGGCTGGTTGCCCCTACCATTTAACAAAATAAAGATTTCGTGTACCCTCTAGATACCTCAGGCAGCCCGGCATCCATGTCCCTTTCTGAAGAACGCGTTTTATTCATAACACACTGACATCCAGATTGAGCATTTTGATAAACAAGCTAGGTCTGGATATCCATAGCTGCTACCCTCATTTTGAATTATCAATTTTCCTTTAGTGTCTATAAATAAAATCTTTGGAATAATTTTGTTATGTTTTTCGTACCGATGTATTATTAACTTTGGCAAACTTTTATAAATAAATAAGCCGTATTCAAAAATTCCTATTTGGTTTTATCGTTTAATCTCTGGGTAACCTATAGGTACTTCAGAAGTAACTTATATAGTCAAATTAAATAAATAAATTCAAACCGCCGCTTGTTATACCTTAATTATGATAAATAAATGCGAGAAACGGTTTAAGATTACAACGAGCAGAAAACAAATTTAACAAAAATGTTTTGACAAAATAAAATCAGTTGTACGAGGAATTCAATTAAAAAGTTACAATCGACTCGCTGCGAGTAAATCCGATTCGATTACAAGACTCTTATTACGTTTAAATTAAATTCACAATTTCATCGATTATCATTTTAATTTCGATAACGAAAGGGTCGAGCTTCGAGGTTCGAGCGCTATTTGCGATGTGCTGTTTATTTGAAGAGCGTTTCGTTGCTTTAGTTATACATTTTTTAAACATACTTATGAATTTATTAAGGACATTATTGGTGTATATAATGGTGTGTATAGGACTGGTTCTTTTTCTTCATTAGCCACTTTATTACTAAGCTGTTAAAAATTTGATTTGCCGGGTCTCTTGCACTAGTCTAAACAGTTTTTTATGTTTTTATATATTTCAATGTTTAGCTGTTATATAAATATAATATACTAACAAGTTTATACTAACTAATAAATAATTAATAATAATAATTAACAACTCCTCGGCGGATGTAATTTCGGTCCACGCTGGTACGTTTCGCAACCACGACTTCTTCCTTCTACCTGACCGTCTCTTGCCTTGAATTTTACCCATCTTTATAATCGTGCCAATGTTGATGCAAAATGTGCCCCATAGATGCGATTATCTGTATGTTTTACTGTCTTCATAAACTGTCATTCCGATTCGATAAGGGACTCTTTCATTCGTTACTGTTTGGATCCAGCTGATGAAGATAACGTTAAAAGGCAAATAATAAAAATAACAAATCCTGTTATTTTACGTACGTACGAGACATATTTGTTATAGAACAAGCAAACGGGCAGTAGGCTCACCTGATGTTAAGTGATACCGCCGCCCATGGGCATTCCCGATTACAGAGAGCTCGCGAATGCGTTGCCGGCTTTTTAAGAATTGGTACGCTCTTTTCTTGAAGGACCCTAAGTTGAATTGGTGCGGAAATACTGTGGGCAGTGTGTGCTTGATATAAATAACACTTAGTGAAATCTTCACAAATTTTTCCTAACTTTAAAAAGATCACAAAAGAGAGCGCGTCTTTATGTGAATTACAATTAAGTTGATACAATAATTATGGCAAATAAGTAAAATTATGTTTACTTAATCTATAATACGAGTAAATAGCTTAAACTAAGATTATTGTCGGTTTTAGTATTATCTTATATGTTCGTGTATGATACCGCACTTGCACATTATATATTCACTACACTAGTTTCAGTCACTTAAAAGGATTAGGTGTCTTGTTCCCAATCTTTATTATATTTATATATTACATAGAATTTTAATATTTATTTAAGAATTATAATAATTTTAAATAAACATCTTAAAATCTTGCACAGTTTATATTCTCCCTCAGAACAAGTTTCTTAATTATGTAAATCGAAAAGTTGAGATTAAAAACTATTTGAATTTTCAGTAAAAAGGTCCGTATGAAATAGAGGATTCGAGTGAGGTCACGTAAGAGCTGAAATATAGCTTTTACGCTATCTCAGTACTCATTCGCATTGTCCTATTTTACTATCTCTATAATTTAAGGTGGCAATTTGTATGGATATAACTTCACTGTAGTACATTTTATAAAATTTTCTTCATTATTTTAAGTGGTTGAAGCTTAAACTAAAAATAGGAATAACCATGTACAATCTAAACCTCCAACCCTCCAGGTCATTAACGACATCTGGAACCGGCTCCAAGTCTTCCGACGGCTAAGTACTCTGGGTACTAGTTTAAGAAGATTTCTAACAAGCAACTCTCGGAGCTCTGCCGGGAATTCCCGTCTAGCAGATCACCGCAAGTGGAAATTGATAAGTCATACACTTCGAATTATATCCCCAAGCAGGCGCATGATTGGAACCGTCAAGGAATGCGGAGGCGTGGTCGTACCTGGTGACCTAGTCTCGTACAGATACAGAGGCAAGGAGAGCCAGAAAAACTTGGAGCGAGGTGAAGGACGACTGGTGAGACTCAATATGGAGCATCAATATAGATGTCTGAGCTATCTAGGGAAAAAAGTATATTAAGTCATAACTTACAAACAAAACTCGTAAGTATAGGTGGTAAGTAATAATAGTTTTGTGTTTTTAAATGAAACAACAGATATTGTTACCATAGAATTAACGATTCCTTGGCCATAGCTCTTTCTATAAATTGGATGGTCAAAATCAAAGTCAAAAATCATTTATTCATGTCACAAGCGTTATTTATGCTTACACGAAATAAAATAACCGTACTACAGCTCTCCTATCTTTCATAAGTAATTCACAAAATTATACCAAAGGTGTATTTTTGTTTTAAGTTAAGGAAATAAAGACTATACAATCACGTAGGTGCAACGCGGCATATGTTCTCTTGAGATACCCAACCCCCGGGTGTGAGGACCACACTATGTATGGAATCTATTCCCAGATCGTGTAAAGATATGGACTGAGGAGTTGTAGATCTAATAATATTTAGACGTCCATATTTATTATCTGTTATAAAAAAATAATAAGTAAGTGTTATACCTACTACCTATAAGCGCTTCCTTTTTAGGAGCTGAGATTTTTGGTACCTAATTCATGGACTTTTGTCAATCTAAGAGGCTGGTAGGTAGTAGGACAGATGGCGTTGACATTTTGGGTCAAAGGCAAGTCGCTTTCTTCACGATTATCTTTACCATTCTAGCGAATATTTAATGCGCACATTTTAAAAGTTACTCTATTGGTGCAAAGCCGGGGATCGAACCTACGACCTCAGGGATGAGAGACTCGCGCTGAAGCCACTAGGCCGACTGTCTTAGCTTATGGGATAATATTTTATTTAAAATTTCTTACTGAGAAATTTTAAAATAATGTCATTAAGACGTATTTATCATATATTATTATGAAATACAACATTTAAAAACCTCAGTAATCTCGTGGTAGGCGATTGATATCACAGAAAAACTTACTGGTGAAAGTGGTATAAATGTTTTGATATTATTTTTATATAACAGCGGGGAAACGGGCTCAGCTGATGTTAAGTGATACAGCCGCATTCTCCATGCCAGAGGGCTAGCCAGTGCGTTGCCGGCCTCTTAAGAATTGGTACGCTCTTTTCTAGGAGGTACGGAAATACTATAGTGGGAACCTCATAGTATTTCCGTTCCTCCAAAAAGCCTCCTCGTTTGGTGTGCTCAACAAGGCGAGACGGTACTTCACTCCGGGCCACCGCTTGCAATTATATAATGCGCAAATTCGGCCCCACATGGAGTACTGTTCTCACCTCTAGGCGGGGGCTCCCCAGTACCAACTCCTTCCACTTGACCGTATTCAACGAAGAGCGGTTCGAATAGTCGACGACCAATCTCTCTCCGAGCGGCTTGATCCTTTGGCGTTGCGGAGAGATGTGGGGTCACTCTGCATCTTCTACCGCATTAACCATGGGGATGTTCAGCGGCCGCATCGCATTGCCAAGGCCCGAGCAACCTTTGCACAACTTCGGCCTGTATGGCAGTCACGGATGCTGACGCGTCGAATCAAGATTAAAATATTCGGATCCAACGTCAAGTCTGTGCTGCTTTATGGGTGTGTAACGTGGAAGGTCACCAAAGACATCTCGCACCGACTCCAAGTCTTCGTCAACCGCTGTCTTCGCCATATTCTGGGTATCTACTGGCCTGAAAAAATCTCCAACGAGCAACTTTGGGAGCGCTGCCGAGAAACCCCGATCAGTCAGCAGATCAAAAGGCGCAAGTGGAATTGGATAGGCCATACACTTCGAAGGGATCCCAATCATATTCCCAAGCAGGCGCTTGATTGGAACCCGCAAGGAAAGCGAAGGCGTGGCCGTCCCAAACAAACCTGGCGCCGTACAGTAGCGGACGAGGCGAAGAGAGCTGGTAGGACTTGGAGCGAGGTGAAACACGAGGCGCAAAACCGAACGCAATGGAGACTCGTTGTGGACGCCCTCTGCCCCACCTAGGGGTTATAGGACATGAAGAGATGTTCAGAGGAGTCGTTCGGATTAATACCTGCACCTGAGTTTCATCATCGGACGTCGAGGCAGAATACGAAATTCCACCCGTATCACCTCGACGGCCGCCGTTCCACAACTGCGCGATTTTCAAGGCAGTTTTTGCCGCGCACCACCACTTTGTGGAACCAGCTGCCCACTGAAGTATTTCCGAACCAATTCGACTTAGGGTCCTTCAAGAAAAGTGTGTACAAATTCTTAAAAGGCCGGCAACGCACTCGCGAGCCCTCCATGTCCATGCGAGTCCATGGGCGGCGGTATCACTAACATCAGGTGAGCCTCTTGCCCGTTTGCCCCCTATTATATAAAAAAAAAGTGGTGGTGCGCGGAAAAACTGCCCTAAAAAAGCAAAAAGTTAATCCCAGCAACTCCTTTAAACACTTTCCATGGTAAATGCGGTAGAAGATGCAGATCATAAAGATAATCGAATTAAATAATATCAAAGGTCTCTCTGCAATGTTGAAGGTCTACGGAGTGCGCCTAGTTGCAGCAGGCTGGGTCTAGTACGTGAGAGAAATATCGATTACGATTATTTATCCGAGTCTCGATTATCGGATGTGTTTCTAGTGGGTGTTCGCGATTTTCGACTCGCTCGTGTACTCGATATGCAAATCCGAGCCTGAGACTATTTATGACTTGTTGAACTTTCTTCTATTTTGCTTTCTTTTTACTTGTACTTATTATTTGCAAACAAGCAAGACATACAATATTACTACATATTTATATCGATTCAAAGCATCCAATATATACAATCCAGCATGCTTTAAGTATAATGCGTACCAACTTTTAAAGGTATAAACTTACTTGCCAGCCTTCTGCAGTGTGAGTGTCCATGGACACCTGAAGGCGCCTCTTATTTCTTTTGCTCATGGCCCAAAAGAAATATGATAGTGATACGCCCCAGAAGGACTTTATATTTTAAACTAATAACATTATTTTATTAATTTATTAGACCCTTACATAATTCACATCTTTAAAACATTTCAACGATAATATATGGTTTAATTATTATTATTAAAGCTTGATTAATTATTACATTACTAATGTTAGTATAAGGTAGTTAACTTAGTATAAGTTTTAAACAAAATTTAAGTTAGATTTATCTTTTATTTTTTAGTAGTTTTTTTTTTGGTTTCCTTAAGGACAAAAGCCTCATCCATATTTTCCATTTCTCTTTGTCTTGAGCAAAATTCATCCAGTTTTCCCTGCTAGTTCTATAACGTCATCTGTCCATCTATTATTTTGTCCTCCAATACATCTCTTTCCAGTAGGTCTGGTTTATGGTTTCATTAATTTATTAAAATATATGTATTAAACTGGTAACCATGGTTACCAGGCAAACAAGACTGCCTTATGTTAATTCAGTCTTATACCACCACTGTGTGTAGTAGCGTGGAGCTGGCATTATAAGGGTCCAATTACTTTTTGGTTCATATGTGCTGATAAAAAGTTGAGTTGTAGACTAATGTTAGAGCCTAGTTTATCTTGAAAAACCTGAGTGTATTGTCACCTTGCAACACATGATACGTCTGAATGTAATTTATAATTGTTTTATCCCCTCTGATGCATCAAAATCGCGCAGACAACAGCTCTGCTTGATCAATAAAAATGTCTAATATGAAGCATTCATTACATTATGTTGTATACTCATAAATTATAGCTGTTCAAACTTGATTGCGTACACCTTTATTTGGGGTTATATCAACCCCAAATCCAAATGTTAACCTCATACAACTTTATTACCTAACCAAACAGAACAAAATAAAATTATAAATCAAACTAACAATGGCTAAGAAATATTTCGAACACAAACAAAAAAGCAGAAACCGGTTCGAACCCCGTATTGAGATTTCAAATAAAAAATCAGTGGTTGAAAACGGCTAACAAGGCTCCATCGACAATGCTTCTTGATTTAACTCAAGTATATTTTGCTGTTATTTATACGTTCTTTCTCTGTAAACGAATCGTAGTGATCTAAGAAAACGATAAAAGTAATCAAAAATCAGACTTAGCCCATCGCTTTAGAAACTATTTCACGTTTGGCGTTACTTGTATTTGATTTATTTCGTTGGTGGATGCCGAAATTTAGCATTTTATTAAGAATCGCTATGTGGTTTGATTGAAAATGTGCTTACCCGTCTGGCCGGCACATTCGTAAATGCATTTGATTGAAACCGCAACTAAACCGATTTACTGAGTTTAGTATTTCAGCACGAATACTGTATTATAATTAAATATTTTAAGAATTTGGCATTTATACTGCTTGTGTTATCAATTTATATTTCTCCTTCAATTATAATAAATACTTAGTACGCGTTGTGTAATTTAGTCAATATCTCTGTATGGTACGAATGCGATTTATAAAGGTAAAATGACAATTTAAAAATGTAATTTTAGTATTTTAATAACTATGAAGTAGTTTTTAAAAGCTTACTTTCTTATTAAAATTCATTTAAAAGCACAAAAACTAAAACAAGTTGGCAAGAAAGCGCTTCAGGCAAACAAAAAGATTTTCCATTGATTGTAAATCACTCGCTGTAATTGCGTTTTACAAGTTTCGCTTTAGTTTACACTCGCAACTCGGCGCTTAATGTATAAATAACTTTCTCCAACTTAGTACAGTATATAGATTTAACGTTTTGCAAAGAAAACTTAGTTTATTTTACGGGACAAAAACAAATTCAGATAAAATATGTGATCGACAGCAGTGTTGCCCTAATGGTGAGCCATGCGATTGTCTATCCTGAGCTGGTGAGTTCTCATCCTGTTTGTACATTTTTCATTCTAAATAGGTAACTAACGACTACACGTGCAAGCTTAAAACTATAACGTGATTAGACACAGAAGGCCTTATAATTATATAATTTATAGGACTTTTTTTCCAAATTGCAATTTTTAAATTAAAGAAATACTCAATATCTGGAACTAAGACCTATATGGCGGTAATGGATTGTTAATTTTAGTGTTTTATAACATAATCACAACATACCATACAAAAATAATTAAACAATTATATTTTTTATTCAGTGAGTAGATCCTAGTAGACATAAAATTCAATTACTTTATTGCATACAAAATGGAATTTATTTGCCGCAGCACACATGCTTCTATTATTAATTGAATGAAAAATTCGGTGAATAACTCGATCGAATTTGTTCAAACATACAATGTCTTTTTAATTAATAGAATTCATTTTTTGTTCAACCAAATACAGGACTTTAATGCCATTCGTGTGCTTAAAATATGATAGTTTTTAAAAGTGTATTGCTGAGAGGTTACATGATTATCCAAGGCTCTATCTTGATACGCTTTGGCTACAGTTTTCACTCCTCTCCCACAAAAATTTAGTTTTGTAACTACTTGATAAGACACGCCCCACCAAACTATCACTGACGCAGGATGATGATCATATCGTACCTTACCGACCACTTGAGCTTTCAAGAAGCTTCTTTAGCGTAAACTCTATCATTTTACTTATTTAAGTGTTCTTCAATCATAAAAAAAATTTAAGCAGTAAAAAGGATATTTCGGTGCTTTTCACCTGCGTATTATTTATTTATTTATTTATTTAAAGTAATCTAACAGCTTACTAATTAATACATATTATTATACAAAATACTAATATAATACAAAAAGCCAAAACAGATTACATAGATTAACATATTGTGTATAAAAAGCAGAAAACAAGTAAAGCGCATTAAAAGAAAATTTTACATTAAAAAAATAATAATAATAATAATAAAATTAAAAGACTGAAATTTGACATTTAAAAGCAAAACAAATAATACTAAGAATTTAAAACTACTACTTAAAAAAACTACTATTTAAAAAAATCAGAGTCTTCCCGCTTCTCCAAGTACTTCTTGACATCTCTCTTTTTGTGGAAGAAAAGATCAATGTCTTGACAATGGCTGTCATAGTTCGATAAAACCCGAAACATTGGAGAATTACGCAGGTAATTCGACTTCGTACGAGGCACACTGAACAATTTTGAGTATCTTGTCGCATACGCAGGAGGAATTTTAAATGAAATTAATGATAGCAAATAGGGACTATCTATCCGCCCATTAAGAATAGCATGTAAAAAGAACAAATCTTGCTGACTCCGTCGATATTCTAGTGAGTCTAAATTAAAATATGAGCAAGAACCTGAATAACTATCGAAACTTTTGTATTTTTTGAAACAAAGAAATTTGATAAACTTTTTTTGTATATTTTCCACAGCTTTTTTGTATTTTACATAATATGGAGACCAAATAATACTTCCGTACTCCAGCACGCTTCTGACATATGCAAAATAAAGGGTTTTTTTGCAATTTACATTATTATTATGAGAGAAAGCTTTGTGATCGATCAACTATCTTTAATTTTAAAGATATAGGGCATGTTCTGTATATCGACGATAAACAGCGAGCTTCAAGTCTTGTTTTATAATACGCGACAGAGTTAGCGGGAATCTTCATTTTTCGAGATAAGATTTTTTGCTTTGCTGGCTGGCTTTAACAGCATTAACAGCCTTTGTAGTTCTAACAGCACGCGCCTGCCCCGATCTTATCTGGTCTTCGACAAAAGAAGTGTTGTTGTATCTGTTGATAGTACGATATACGAACATACGGCTGGAATAGTACCCACGCGGACGGCTCCGTACCCCCCCTGTGCAAAGCACAATCCCATTTTCTTTAACACCCCCACCATAATATGTATATATATGTATACATATATATATTTCATATACCATTTCATATATATATATATATATATATATATATGAAATGGCGCAAGATCGAAAGAAGTTTTTAAAATTATTAGTGTTCCAAATTAAAAAAAATTTCAAACATTATTTATGGTCAGACTAGTTATATTACGAGTAGCTTTACCAGATCAGATAATAATTATTCAACTTTACGATAAAGTCTAATTGAAATTTAGCCAAATTAACGCCATCTATTGCGGTGAAGTGGCAACTTGCAATATTACTCTAGTTCTTCTTACTTCATATTATATTCAATAAAATAGGAGTTATGGTATTGGAAATGTCAAAAATTAACAAATCCTCAAATAAGCTAAAAAGCTTCAAAAAAGCTTTTTAAACATAACAACCTTACTTAATTGTATTTCTGTTGTAATCCTAAAAACATCACAAAATATTTAATATACGATGCGTTTATATAAAATTAATTGTAAATCTAATTCCTATACGGGGTATTTAATACATTGGCTTGGTTACCTATTTGACAAAATATATCTACTACTATTGAATGCTCACAGCACTACACCTCCTACTTTAAACAGTAACAGAGAACTAAATTTTATACAAAACTTATCTGAATTGTTAATATAAGGATTTTAAAGTATTTCCATCTTGCAGGGATCTAGATAGGGGAATGGTCCCGACTCGTGACGTCACGTATCACGAGTATAAATCACGGCAGGCGCCGCGAATTATTTAAAATTACATTATGACTCACGTTAAGGGTGTGAAGTCTAAGAGTGTTTAATTTAGATTAAACTTTATGATTAGAGATTTCGTTTTTATTTTAGTACTTCAGAAGGTCGCTGTAGTTTGTTATATATATTATATCGAATTAAAAAAACAAAATTTCAAACGTTACAAGCTGTAGGGAAGAAAGGCCAAGTGCCTTAAATTGGTTTATTCATATAAGCGCAACTGTATCGATTTCAGGCGACTTTTAGTTAAAGTAGATCAATCTTCCTCCAGTGGCACAACCATCGCTTACTGGCATCTCTCTTGACTAGTCCGCGTATACGCGTTGCATTTCTAAATTTCAATTTGTAATCTGTTCTAGGCTGTATGTTCGAATTAATAATGACGATTTAATCATACTCCTGGAACAAGGATTGTTAGATTAGACATGTACTACCTTTCGTTGGAAATGATAATATATTCTGTAAACCATGACAGAAAATATTTATAACATAACAACGATATTGTTGTTTATAACTATTAGTAGTCATTGTATGGGAAGTTAATTTAAAGTCTGCTAAGGGCCTTAAAATTCAATAAAACGAAATCAATAACTTTCTTTTCATATCGTAAACAATAACGATATTTATAAGCTAATATTTTAGTAAGCTCTTAGGCTAGAGGTACCCAGGGCACAAAATATTTATCACGACGGACAAACGGTTTACGGTGTGGGGTTAATAAATGTCGCGGGGCTGCCATTTTGTTTTTTTATCGGCTTTCCAAATTCGAATTATGACAGCCATTCGTCTTGGAAGGGTTTTTAAGGGTTCGGTTTTTGTTTGCTGTTAATAAAATGCCCGCGGGTGGTCGCTACGTCATTTCACAAAGAAGCTGTTTAATCTTGATAGATATATTTATATCTAATGGGTGAGGTAAGTCAATCAATGGCATATAAAACCCAAGCCGACAAAAAGTAAACTTCTGTAGTCCTTCGGGCAGAATAACTTATATCAACAGTCCAAAGTCCACAGTCGAGAATTAGTACTTAATTAATAATAGTAGATAAGCTTGACATTAGCGTGACACCTGTGACAATGGACATTCATTGGACTTGCATTTCATTTTACGAACATTTTTCAAAGAAAATACCTTAAACGCTAACAAATTTACAAAAACGTAAAGTAAGTTAATTAAATGCTTTTAAAATAAAATAAAATGTTAAGACATTATAAATCAATGAATATTATATCAATGGAAAAGTAATTATCAATTTGATCTCATCATCGTTTAATAAAGTTGAAACTTTTCTTTGTATTAAACAATGTTTCTTCGTCTTTGAATTCAGACTTCAGATACATAAAAAAAGAGGTAACGATCTAGATTAGACTCTCGTGTCGTGGGGCCAATGTGGGGACAATTCGTTAGTGCTACTAAAAGCTGAACGTTCAAGTAGATTAGTGTTGTTACGAAGTTAGTTGGTGAGCGTTGTGGTAGGCCCGTTATAATTGTGGAAAGGCCTCTACTGGGCGAGGACGCTACACTCGATAACATTGTGTGAGTATCAATTACAAGCTCGGACAGTGACGGCAGGTGGGAAATCCTCAAAAGGTTCTGCGAAGCCGTCATGCGTCATGAAGAAAAGGCGGAGAGGGCCAGGGAAGTCGATCCCGCTCCCATCCACGCCGCACTGTGCAACCCCGTGTGTAATCCTGGGCACGCAGTCGCTTCAGCGGGGGAATAGGGGCTCAAGCGTCAAAAGAAGGGATGCTGACGTATCCCTGCAAGCATTGTACCCGGCCTCCCCCAGCTTCATTAAACAGGGCGAATTGGTCGATGTGAATGGCCCTTGCTGAGCCAAGGTCCATTCGACATCGTTCATGGCCGCAGAGGACCGTTAGCTTTAACGGCTGATCGCGTGGCTGGATGCGGACAACGCTAAGCTGTTACCGTGTCCTGCCTCGATTTTTGGTGCCTCCGTGAGGTTTTAGTGGGTATGCACAGTGGCGAGTCCCACATAACCCCCCCTTCACAGGCAACCGTGTCGTGGGAGGGTATGCGTAACGCATTTCCCCACGAAAAACAAAAAAGGCCCGTTATAATAGACTACGTTGGAGCGTCGAAGACTTGTCACCATAGCCATTAACAGTTATAACTAAGAGGTCATTAAATATCTATAAAAAGTTACTTTTGTCAAATGGCCTGTGTTAATTAATACAACATCATCATAAATTTAGCTTAATTGATGAAAACTGAATTACAATGAAGTAATAAAGTTAATATCGACAATATTTTACAATTAGACTCGCTTAATTAATATATTCTTATTTGATCATTAAAATTGTATTGTTTGATTACAGAGTTTATTTTTATTGTGGCTTTTAAAATATTCATGAATAAAAAATGTAACATATTAAATTATTATAATTTTTTTATATAACAGGGGGTACACGGGCAGGAGGCTCATCTAAAGTGATACCGCCGCCCATGGACACTCTCGATGCCAGAGGACCCGCAAGTGCGTTGCCGGCCTTTTAAGAAGTCGTACGCTCTTTTCTTGAAGGACCCTAAGTCGAATTGAATTAGAAGTGCAAGTATATTTACTCCTACTACTCCACGGAACTCCAGAAACACCGTTGGTCCAAACTGGCATTGTCACGTCCTCTAAACGTGAACAGTTTAATCTCAAAATAAATAGAGACAATTGCGGGCCACTGTCTCCTTAACAAACTTCTCTTTGTCCTATCCGCGACAGAGAGTGTCTTGTGCAGAGGAAGTTTCACCGCAGATGACTTAGTCACCCACGTAGACCTGGAATGCGTCTTCGGGCAGGTCGCTCCGCGTAAAGGGATCAGGAGCTACTGAAAGGTGCTAGGCTGGCTTAGTTAGTCCTACTACTACTACTGCGCCTTACTTTAAACGCTTTCAATCATCTTAATAAATCCTCCTTAAAATAAAATATTAAATATAAAGTTATTTCCAGAAATACACCTTAAAGGTTCAAATTTTTTTTTTCCTGAGTGGCAACGTTTATATTAAAAACGGTTATATAAAAGAAACATTCAAGTATTTTTAAATATCCTGTTGATGTTCGAACTAATTAATGTTTGTAGTAGATAGCTAGCTCAGACCTAACAACTAAAGACTATGTTGTGGTTATGCAAACTCGACGTTGAAGAAACTTTTCAGATTCAGTTATCTTTAATAACTATTTTTAAATATGGGCTGGATAAATAGTAAAGAAAACTATAACTTATTTTTGTAGAAAAGGGGGCAATAATTTATATATTTATTTCAAACATACACACAATTAAAACGTACGTATACCATGTTTTTTTACTAATATTCCACTAAATACAACCAGCGTTCTAAATTCTTCGCCATCAGCCGCCCTTTTATTATTGCAACAGAATGTTCCTGTATGCAATCGTGAGTTTATATTTAGCCGCATTAGCTGCAATGATATTATAAAAACATTTAAACAGCTAAAAATAAAAAAAACTAAAGATCTTTGGGGTGTATCTGTTTTCATTGTACAATCGGTAATCGATGCTATCAGTTCAGAGTTGGCTATAATATTTAATGAATGTATAGATTGTGGAGTCTTTCCAGACCAGATGAAGTTTAGTAAAATCACACCGTTATTCAAAACGGGCAGCACTTCTGACCCCACAAATTTTAGACCCATATCTGTGCTGCCTGCATTGAGTAAAATTTTTGAGAAAATAATTCTAGATCAATTACTGATACATTTTAATAATAATAAACTTATGCATAGCCAGCAGTATGGTTTTACAAGAGGTCGCTCTACAGCCGATGCTGGCGTTAAATTAATTTCCGAGATTTTAAATGCTTGGGAAAATTCTCATGATGCCATTGGAGTTTTTTGCGATTTATCAAAGGCTTTTGACTGTGTCCATCACGAAATCCTTATCAAAAAACTTCAACACTATGGCATTAGCGAAAAAGCGCTAAATCTTATGGAATCATACCTGAGCGATAGAATTCAGAAGGTAAATGTAAATGGAGCTATATCACAGGGATCGTCTGTTACTATGGGCGTACCGCAGGGCTCCATACTTGGTCCCTTCTTATTCCTCGTCTATATAAATGACCTACCATTTCTTGTAAAGGAGCTTCACGAGATAGTACTGTTTGCTGATGACACTTCGCTTTTATTTAAAGTGAAACGACGAAATCCATCACTTGAGAATGTAAACAGTGCCATCTCCAGTGTGGTTCACTGGTTTAGTACAAATAATCTTAAGTTAAACGAGAAGAAGACAAAATGTATTAAATTTGAAACTACAAATGTAAAAAGTAGTCATTCTCAAATAATAATTAAAGACGAGGAAATAGACTTTGTTGATAGTGCGGTGTTCTTGGGAATTACTTTAGATAGTAAACTCCAGTGGGGCCAACACATAGAAGGTCTTTCGAATAGGCTAAGTTCTGCAGCGTTCGCAGTGAAAAAGATACGCGATCTTACGGATGAGAATACAGCAAAGCTCGTTTATTTCAGCTATTTTCATAGTATCATGTCATATGGTGTTATTTTGTGGGGTAATGCCGCTGACATTAATTCGATATTTGTAGTGCAAAAACGGGCTATAAGAGCGATCTGTGGGTTGTCCCTACGGGAGTCAGTCCGAAATAAGTTTAAGGAATTAAATATTTTAACTTTGGCAAGTCAATACATTTATGAGAATATTTTGTATGTGCGGAAAAATATAGATATCTTTAAAAAGAATAGTAGCTTCCATAATTATAGTACTCGTAATAAAGACAAAATTAGCGCACCAACCACGAGGCTGCATAAAACGAGTAATTCTTTCCAAGGCAATTGCATACGTTTTTTCAACAAAATCCCTAGTGAGATACAAATATTGTCAATAAATAAATTTAAATCGTACATTAAAGTAAAACTGCTTGCTAAGGCCTATTATAATATAAATGAATACTTAAACGATCATAGTGCTTGGATATGAATTGCTTCAGTATAAATAGGTAACGCGATAGAATCTCTCGGCTGCATTTTCAGACTATGGGGCGATCGTCGACATCTACGACTTTTTTTTAATGTAAAGTGGGAACAAACCGTGATTCATGTGGTATCAAATTATTTCAGTATAATTAGTATTATTACTATTTTCTTGTGTAGCCAAGTGCACATTTCAAGGATCGTCATGCTCACTCAAATGTCATTGCTTGTGGCGGCGTCCATGCGTCGGGTTGTCTCTCTCCCTAAAATATGGCGAGGGGGCCGATGGCTGGCCATGCGTCATACTCGTGAACGGGTGCTACTTGTGGTGACTGGTCGTACTTGAATTCGTGTATGCGGTGATATTAGTTGTTTATACTACGTATTTGCGTGTTGTTCTCACGAGTGTGTAAGTGCGTGCTCCTATTTCACCATGCCTCCTGCTGATAGAGGACAAATCTTTGCTTTTAATTTGTTTTTTTATTCTTTATTACTCAATATGTCATATGGAACATGGTGTAATGGTCGCAGCTCCTTACAAGCATTGTGTAAAAAAAAACTTATAGTATTGTCTTTTATTAACATAACTTTTACACATTTAAAGAAAAACACTTTTTTACGGATTATAGTTATGTATTATTGTATTTAAACTTATAATTATTTATACATAATTTTAAATTTAATTTCGTCGGTTTAAATTTAAAATTATGTATAAATAATTATAAGTTTAAATACAATAATACATAACTATAATCCGTAAAAAAGTGTTTTTCTTTAAAAAAAACTTACTTAAAAAGAGTGGCGGAGAGTTTATTGCCAGTTCTTCTCTTCCGTTCTACGCCCTTGATTTGAGAACTGGCAGTAAATGTAAATTCACAATTTTTAAATTTTTTGACGTTCATAAGTGTACATTGTTACCTACATGAATAAATCAATTTTGTTTTTGTTTTGTTTGTTTTGTTAATTATCTTTACATTATATAAAGGGCAGTCTTGTACACCAATTTCAAGTGGGTGCTTTGAGGGAAGAGTATACACATACTTTAAACAATAGGAAGTCGTATCTTTCAGGGAAAACCCTCACCGGGAGTCGATTTTACAATTCGCTAGTTCGCAAAGAAATGTCTTGTGAAGTGGACCGTGGAAGAAATTCCAGCCATCAAGGTAATGCTGATGAAATTTTTAATTGATTTGGTTCGTACGTTGTTTCATGGCAGGAGGAATCAAAGGATCAAGCTCCTGTTAAGAAGTACCGATCTAGGCTCGTGAGCAGTTTTTCATATAAGGTCGTACTTGGGTCTGATTATAAAAAAACAATGTAGTGATTTAATTTTATTTTCTAGAAAACCTAGTTTGTCACTTTCTAAGCACTTTATTCTTTATAAAGCTTTGTAGAATCGTTAGAGTTTCTCCCGAAATCGAAATCTTCCCAAAAGTCCAATTTAGCCTATGCACGGTAAGTCAGTACAACCGCATTTAGTTGAAATGGGTATCTCAACTCGCAAGGTCAGAACCCCAAAGAGTAATTTGTAACAATGCGGGCGTATTTATGTGGATGCAGACTAAGAAATTATTGTACGTATACCATGTGAGCGATTTGAAATACGAGGCGCAAGACAGAACGCCATGGAGACTCGCTGTGGACGCCCTCTGCCCCACCCAGGGGTTATAGGACATGAGAGAGAGATACCACGTTTCATCACTTATTTTCATTCTTCTGTGTGTTTTGGCTGTTATTGTTATACCAGTAGGTTTTATACCAGTGTTATACCAGTATACCAGTGGGTTTGTTAACTTGTACCAACAAATAGATGCAATGAGATATTATTGGATGAAAAAAGAGGAGACGGACAAATTATGTAATAGGAAAAACTGGAATGATGCTCAAGATAAAGAGAAATGGGTAATTATGGAAGAGAACACCTTTTAACACTATGCTTAACTTTTCGAATACTTATATTGGGACAAAAACTAAATATTAATATTAAACCAGTGATCAATCATTTACTATAATGTATAACCTTGTTTAGTTATACAATATAGTATATAATATATTGATCACTGGTAAATTATGTAATAATAGAAATATAGGTACTTCCTTCAAAATGCAAATAAAAATTAAAGCAATACTTGATTGAAATGTAAGTACATATTTGTAAGCAGATAAAGAATATAAACTAATTATATCATGGCACGATCGTAATATTAATGTTTTACTAGTTCATCAAATAGCATAGATATTTTTGCTCCGCCCTGTAAATGAAGATAACATAATTTTCATGACATACAGTCATTGGTCATGAAATTCAATAATTTCATCATAAGTGTAATATTACACAGCACTTTAAGCGAAATGAATTTTTCTTCAACAATTTGTAATGCAGGTTGCATTTACATAAAAAGTCACGTTACTATTAAAATAAAAAAGCGAAACCACTAGGGGTCAAAGAGACCAGCAATTAAAAGGGGCCGGATCGTCTCGTTCACTTTAATTTATTTAATTACTGTCCTTTCCGTGTTTCGATTTCTGTCTCGGCGCTTTAGGGTTAAGTGAGATTTTGAAGAAATTGATGTCACTGTTTAGGAAAAAGCCTTAATTTGTTCCAAGTTACGATGGTGGAATTGCACTCACATTGCTTTTGTTACGCAGGATTGGTTTATCAAGCATGTTAAAGATATATTTATAACGCACTTGTGAGCCTTCTTGCAATGTGAGCGTCCATGAGCGACTGTATCACTTGACATCAGGTGATCCCCTACCCGTTTGTCCCCTGATAACTCTAACTCATTCAAATTAAAAAACTTTTACAATATGTACCATATTGTAAAAGTGAAATGAGTTTTTGTATATCCGCTTATGACACATGCCACGTTTGAAAATGAGGCAACACCTGCTCTATTAAACAAAAGTCATGTAGGCTATAGGATTTAGAACTAACTATAGTGGCAGTTTAACACTTTTAACAAATAATACGAGTACCTATTTATTGATTGATAAGTTCTAAAACAATATGCTTGTATAAAAAGTACTACAAAATATAATGTCATAAATTTAACAATATAGCAATTACACATAACAGCTTGTAAATTAAATATAGGCAAAAAGCAAATACCTAAACCTAATATACACTCTTTATAAGCGAAAGATGTTTTTATACCCGACGCTTTCGCAAGATCTTGTTCGCGAAAATACAAAAAACTAATTGTAGCGTATCTCGAACAATAAAGTTTTTGTTCGTGATAGAAAATGTAATGAAATATCAGCGAGATTAAATGTTTTACAACTCAAATGATTAAAACTCTCAGTGTTTTTTGTAATTTCTCGGTTCAGCTGGCTTTTGTTCTTAAAATTAATTCCAACATATACAACATCTTGAATCTTTCTTGAATGTAAAAATGTTTGAATACGCGGAGGAAAAAAGTATATATGCTATCAATGAGCTGTATTATATGTTTTACATGTACTGTTCTGTACATTAAAAGTTTCTTACACCTGTTAGAAATGTGAAGTGATGTTAATTTATCAAAATTTTCCAAGTATTCACATCATGTTATAATGCCTAATTGAAATGATTTAGTTTACATTGCTGCTTCTGCGTCTTCATAAGGTGACAGCTCCAAAAAGAGTACTTATAAAAAAATCAAGTATCGCAGTTTTTCTACGGTAAAAAGTTGTGAGATTCACAATTCCGAATACACGGTCGGGTAATTCAGTCTCTACTTTTTCTGACCAAATCAATCTTCCAATTCTTTTGTGTTTTAAAGAATTGCTTTGTCTTGACCTTTCTTTAGACTTGCTTTATTTTATTATATATATATATATATATATATATATATATATATAACACTAATTGCACTCTAAATATGAAGTTTATATATCTGCTATAAGTGCCTTAGAGTTTTGATGATGAAAATGATGAGTGCAAGAATAAAATATATTTTTATATTAATCTAAAGAAACTTAATCTAGAGAAAAAAAAATTAAAAACTAACTAAGACTAAAAAGCAAATCTTAAGGATGCAAGAATAGCAAATAGCCATGTAATACAAAAGAAGAGGAGATACAAGAATTACACAGGTCACGATTGATCAGGATATGATAATGTTAGGAAATGTTTATGTAATGTTTAGAAGAGTTTTACTGATTCAAATTAAAGGAAATGAAGTATCCCGTGTTTATACAATGCCTTCGTTGTAACTAACGATTTAGACATCTAATTTTATCCACAACGAAGTTGGAGGAAGTCGAAAATTGCCTGAACTGTTTCAAGAAAAGGATGGAACCCACAGCCGTGTCGCTTTTTTGCTCGACTGCGACGATGGCATTCAAACGCAATAACCTGTCTCAATCCATTTTTTACTTTCTGAGATAGACCTCTTAATCCAAATATTGATAAAAGTGTGAAAATAACCAATCGACGGATTGTAATAGGCATCCGTCGATACAAGTTATCCATGGCAGTTCGGATCGGTGTACCTATGTGGATAGACCTTTGTATGAAAATGATAGTTCAACTGTTCCAATATCCTATCTTTAGATTTTAACTTACACCAGTTTTTTAAATAATTAAAAAACTATTTAATATGTTTTAAACATAGACATGTATATTTTAATATTATTTGTACGATTTGGTTATTGGGATGCACATAGGTGATCGGTCGACGGTCACGGTCTGACAATCCACAATCTCAGATTGTTTTCAATCAATTATTGAGTTTTAAATAATTTATTGCAAACAATCTGAGATAAATTTAATTATTGGGTTCGGAAGTTTACAACACGTTAAGCCACAGTCAATCTTACAATGTTACTATAGTTATTTTTAAAACAGTACACATGTTAGTGTAAGAACAGAATTGCCATCATAAATGCTAGTTCACATTTCTATCTGTCATATAAATCATTACTTTCAGCGGCGCACGTTGAGACATCCTGGTGTCATTTAAATTAACTTATTGTTGATTTATGACTCTGACATTGTTATTAAATCTGTTGATTTTAGCTTTACATCCTGACTTGATTTTAATGAATGGGTATGGGACGTTTATTACAGAATTTCAGTCTTTTTCTTATATAAAACATAAATCAGCTGTAATTTTACAGATTTAACTAAAGTACGTATACATTTCTTTTCATCATCTTGTCAGCTAGAAAAGAAATAGTACGTAGGTTAATAGTAGATAGACTTGAGCTCAATATATCTTTGAGGCGTTACGTCTATGCGTAATATATAAATCAGGAAACAAACCATTTCAGAAATTTGTCACTTAAGACGTTTAAATTGAATCTGTATTTTCCTCGAGTTTAAGCGATACATCTTAATGATTCTGTTGTGGTCTCTGGCTAAATAACCAGTGCTCCGGAACGCATCTGCTCCACGGCAGGGCTACATTACACACTTAAAATGCATCTCATTTTTATTTTTTTTACATTTCTGATGATTATTATTATTTTGCGAGTTTCTGTGTGTATGATTTGTTAATTATGAATGTCAGTCTGTAAATATTGATTTAAACTCTTAAAATTAAAACTTCCTTATATTTAGATATGGTAATTCAAAAACTGGTAAATGCTTCCTTTTCCTAAAAGCTTCTCATAAAATAAGCCACTATTTCGTAACGAACACATGTGTCATAAAGTAATTGGCTGAAAGGCGGACGATTCTGTTTGTCGATCTCTCATTTGAGATGACGTTGACAGTACAGTGTGACTGCTTAAACTCTGACTATTTTTGTTGGAAAGAAAATTCTTAATATTTTTGTATATTATAACTGGTTGAATTTTATATTTAATACATTTATATACTTGATTCGTGATAGGATACCTTCAATAGCAGCACTCATTTATCTAATTTCGATGCTGATATGCTGTGGAAGAAAAATGAGTTAGTGAGAAAAATAAGTTCCCATCAATTGCCTGCAATTGCTACTGAAGGATATATAGGATAATGAGTAATATGAAAAAGAAATGTATTTAATATATATTTAATCATTACATATTGATATTTGTAAAGATTGGAGAATAAATAAGCTTTATTATCATTATAATACCGTTAATAATTGCCGGCGCAATTGTACTAGGCCACTAGGCCACACTTATACTAGGCCTGACAGACTAATTCCTCGGAATTACACAATACCAAGGATAAAGGAAAGATTCTTCTAGTTTCGACGTTTGCTCGGACAGATTTGTAGTAATGCAAGGGAGCTAAAAGGGGACTTAAATGTTAACAAGGAAGCTAACGCTAAAGTGATAAGGCATAAGCCAACACATAATAATATCGTGGATAAATTATAGGAATGTTTTTTAATAATAATAATGGTTTTTCAGAGTTTTCGTAGTCGTATACGATTTTTAATTTTAATGAAGCGCACGTGAGATTCGTTGGGTGGCAATAACTCATAACACTCGGTATAATGCTATTAAAACATTTCTAAACTTTATCGTGCTTTAATGAATCCAAATGAATGTTGTAGAAGTGAAGAAAATATTTGAGTTATGAATGTTCAGTATAGTAATTAATTAATACTTTAATAATTAATATGTTTAAGCTGTTTCATTTAGTATAGTCAACTAGTCAAGTGGTGGGCAGCCAGCCTTTTTGAGAATTAGATTGAGGCAATGTTTATTGGCATATAACAAAGTAATAAAATTCTTTCTTTGTAAATAAAATTCCATTAGTACGCTAGAGTACGTAAGAGTTAAACGGCACTATTTAAACCAAATAATCTTATTGATCTCAAAGGCGTTTAAACCTATAATTATTTTAATTAATTATTATGATATCTATAAAATTTGATACCAACTACAAATTAAGGATGCACGTAAACAATTTAAAATGGTATTTGATTGTGTCATTAGTATGTGTTTGTCTCGAGAAGCGCACAGCATGACGCCCGGAGATACAGAATTCTATACATAAATAGCCTTATTAAGCACCAGGTGAGATTGAAATTGGATTCAAGTAGTAAGAGATATTGTTTATGGAAATAAGGTATCAAATGCGACGCGTTTGGAATGCAGGTGCGTAACTTGAAAGTTTTAAGTTTAAAGTTAATTTAATCTGTTTAAGCTTTGCTCATTTCTATAATAACGTGTGCGATTACTAGAAAATCAATATTTAGAGTATTATTTTCTTGCCCACAGGTCATTATACTGCCTCAACTTATAGTTTGCAAGATTTGTATTAAAAACACGGAAATTAATGACAGTGTGCTCTACGTTTGAGGGTAACTTACCTACTTACAAATTAAAATTATTAGTAAGGTTTATGTGAAAACATTGTTTTAAATTAACATCATGCTACTACAACCGTTTAACTCTGGGCTTCAGATGATTGTTTGTTTATGTTCCGTGATTATTTGTAATAGGATTAAGTAGGTGATCAACTTTCTATGCCTGACTGTAATAACTTTTTGGGTCTAAGGCACGCCGGTTTCCTCACTATATTTTCCTTCACCGTACGACGGAGTATTAAATGCGCACATATACTATAAGTCATTGGAGCACAGCTGGGAATCGACGTTATAAACCAGGGGAGAAACACACTTTAAAAGGTCTAGGCCAACACTTCTCTGCCAATTACTTATGTATTATAAAGTTTTATTTTTGATAAGGCAGGCTTTATAAATATTGTATATTGCAATACCTTTCTTATTTATAACTACTGTTTAAATAGAATAGAGTGGATATAACTACCTAAAAAATTCAGAGCGATTATAATAATCTCGAAAACGTTCACGTAGCATTGTAACATGAACCGGCTGTCGCCAGATGAAACCGGTGATAACTGGATACGGCCGGCTACATGTAGTGTAATAGGGTTATCAAAATGTGCCTATTCGCAATGTTCATCGGGATCTTCGGGATAGAAGGTTAATTGGTAATGTCTGATATCTTGCACGGTATAATATACACGGTATAATTTTTTGGTTCTTTAATAACGTTATTAACAATTAAGCGTTGTCGGCGATTTGATTAGAAACAACATAAAATTATCTAGAAAGGTTTCACGTTAGAGATTTCGAATTATTATTAATATAAATAAATAATGGATTTTGACAGCCCTACACTCTCCCGTATTTTACGAGCTAAGGAAAGCACGTGATAGTTAAATATGAGCTTTTTGGTGACACCCCTGTTCACTTGAGTTATATCACACTAGACTCGGTCCGTGACTGTTCCAATCTCTGAATTCTTTTAAATACGACTTTGCGTCACCTATATTCGAATAAATCCGTAATAAATTAAGGGTATGCCTAAAATTGGTACTTTTCTCGAATAAGCATCGCAATACTGCAAGGGATCGCCAGTATTGAAGGTCTCACAGGGATGAAACTTTTCTAATTTGTTTTAATTTTCTGTTTCTCAATTATTAATAAATAATATTATGATTACTGTGGACGTGAAGAATATTATATTAGGATAATTAATAAAAATATGATTAGAAGAATAGACCCAAATCTATTGCGAAAGTAAACAATATTTCTTAATAGAATAAAAAATATATCTTAGCACCCGAATTGTGAAATATATCTCCACCTGCCTGTGGCATCATAACTCAAACTGGTTCCCAGTTTTCTGTGTTATTTGTTGAAATGTCAAAAGGTTTTCTGGGCACTAAACATAAATTATAACCTCACCCGCTTGAGGGACGACTTATTTAATTTGAAGCAATTCAATAATGAAGTAAAATAATGAATATAACATAAATGCCATTTATTTCCTTCTTTTTTTGTTATCCTTATATCGCCTTCAGTAACATTCATCGGAACCCCTTCACGTATCACACGTATCACACTTCAAGTCCTCTACATTCGCTTCCTGCTAACTGCTGATAGAAGATATCTTTTATCCACATTTTTTGAGACGCCTAACTTCCCTCCTACACATTCGCTTGGTCCTTAAAAGTAGAATAAATATTAAAAATACATTAAATGGTGAAAATGTAACTAAAGCAAACTATTCGAAGAAGCCATATCTAATGGCGGTGTTTGCGTGAGCTGACCGAGATTATGCTGTGACCACATTTTGACATCGCCGCTTCATCATCCATAATGCTTGGCTCTTTAAGGCTTAAAATAATTGATATTCTCTTTGCTTGGTTTACTTGTAAATTTATTGTTGAAGGAATTATTCAGGCTGCCAGTTATTTACTCTGTAGGAAAATGTTCAAAAATTGCCTTCTGATTTTTCCTAACCCCAAGTATTTCCGACACTCGATAACTTTCCCTCAGGGCCGGGAAAGCCCTGCCTCGAAGTTCTTACGAAATTATTTGAACAAGACACCTAACCCTCGGTATGCCGGCGGGGTGTGCCGAGCGAAAAAATGCCCTCGGGACCAATAGTTCCCACTTAAAATATAAAGATTTACCCATTGTCCATAAAGTGTATTTTCGCGTGGAATCGGGAGAATACAAGGTTAAATTGCAAGTACTTACGACCACCGAGATGTGAGACAAGTACGGAATATGAAGCGGTTGGAGTTTTATAGTGTATTTTTCGCTGGAATCTCACTCTTATTGTGTTACAATACGTGTTAGATTTTAGCTGTGTTCCTCCATTGACGTTGATGTATGTGAATTATTGCGATTCAAATATTGCAAATTTTATTCTTCAAAGACGTGACGTGAGCGATTTTCTGCTTCGTTGATTTTTTGTTTTTACTATTTCAAAACATATATTCCCCAAAACTAGTGCTCAACGTAGAAGTATCGCAATATAACGAAGCAATGCATTTAAATTTCTATTTGTAAGTTTTTTTACTATTATTACTATTTAGATTAAGAATTTTATAAATACTGTATGTATGTGTGTTGAAAATAAATTTTTCAATCTACTATTACTATTTGTCACTAAAATTGCTTTAAATCTATGTACTGTTTTGTTTAGCATTTAATTATTCATTAATTACATCCAATAGCAGGGATGTAATGAATGTAATAAACGGATAGCAGATTGCTATTTTGATTTTATTTTTTCTCTGAAACACTTTACAAGGAGGACAAGAGAGAACTTAAGAAGGCAGTGCCAGTCACACTCCTTCACAATCAAATAGCCCGCAATATCGCAGCACACAACCCACGAGGGAATTCACATAGGTCCGCCAAGCATCCGCGAACATACACTGTAAATCGTCATTAAGTAGATAATAATAGCAAATCAAACACAGCGAGGTTTCTAAAAAAGTTTTTTGTTTGTTTTATCTGACACACTATTATTTACATTTGTTTTGTATTTTCTTACATTTGCTGTAGCAGCGACTTGTATCAAATAATTAAGCGTCGATTTCACGCGACACTTACCCAAACAAAAGTCTTAAGATTATCCGATATCATTGTTCTAAGCTTGAATGCAAATGAATCTTCTAAATCCATACGAATCTCCTACACGTTGAGTATTCATGCGACTTTAGCCTTTCTGGTTTTAGTAAAACGGGTGCTTTTGGTATGAAATATCATGCAATTAAGGGTTATTTTTGATTCACTGCTGAATGAGACCATCATAGCTTTTCCCACGTATTACAGAGGATACGGCGGACAGTAAGACCGTTTTAAGGTTTTTTAAAACTTTAGAGCGTTTGGATTACAACTGATATCGGAGGCATTCTTCTTGACACAAAACAAAAACAATTTAATTTTGATAAAGGATTGATACTTTAAAATTATTTGCAGATCAAGACCTTATTAGGTATAGCACACTAATTATACCTAAATACATAAATATAAATAGATGTACCTAATAATAAATTAAGTTATAAAATTTTTTTTATAACTTAACTTAGTTGATTAAAGAACGCATAAGTCAGTGACATATCTAACTTATAATTTCTACTTATTTAACCTAAATTTGACACACTGTTAACTCTTAATGAGAGACTAGAAGTAGGTACGGCTATAGGATACGAAATATAAAACAAAATTCATATATCGCTAGACCCCACACTACGGAAGAGTTTTGTGGGGTAACTGCATAATAATTGGTTAGTGGTAGGTACATCATACATTTTTATAACAGTTTTTTGAGAAAAAGTAGATTTAGTACTAATCAAACACAAGTCTTATAAGACATTTAGTATGTTTGTATATATGGATGTATTGTGCGCATGTAGCTAGGAGTTGTTATTAGCGTGCGCTGTGTCTGAGTTAGTTTTTGGCACCTCAGAGTATCTTGTAGCGGTAGTACTATCTTGACATATATTGTAGTAAAGCCTCTTTAGATTCGAAATCCCATGAAGCTAGCGTAAATTTTATGTGATTTTTGAGTTCGTATCTAGATAGTTTGACAATCTCAGAATACATAGATAAGGAAATTTTTCAATTTACTCAATCGATTTATTAAATTGTCTCAGAGTTATTCTGGTCTACAGAATGTGAACCTACTGTTCCTAATTCACATGTGGCCCTAACCCTGGATTTAACCCTGTGGTGCGAAAATGCTAACAAGCGAGCACCTTACGACCTGTTGCCTCGGTCTCCGGAGCCCGGATTTGGACACACCGTTTTTGGAAGGGTTAAACCCATTTGGTTGTGGTTATCGCAAATCTAGCCGTCTTTGTGAATTAGCTATGATATTTAAACTGTGGTTTTACTATTCATAATTTATTGGCATAAATGTTGATTTAATTTTAATTTAATTACCAATTTAGCAGATAACTTCGTTTGAATAAAACTAATAACTAGCCTATGTTTTAGTAAATGTTCAATCACCACAATTTACAGGTTTGTAAATAAAGCGAGAAACTTAAGTGGATATGGGTGGCCACACCACTCCCTTGAATAATGGCAGATGGACATACAGGGTAACAGGGTGGAAAGAAACACCAGGGAATAGAAAGAGAGGTCGCCCTCTTGTTAAGTAGACTGACAGGTTTAAAGAATTATGTGAAACAGATTGGGAGAAAAATGCTCCAGATAGAGAGAGATGGAGGCAGTAGAACGATTTATACTCTATAAGAGGTAATTGAAAAATTATAATTATTTCTGCATATTTTGAGTTAGTGTATCTTTTGTAAAGATGTATTCATGTTTCAAGGAATAATTGAGCAAATAAAGCATAATACAATTTAATTGTAAGACACTTTTAGACGTTTGCTTACATGAAATTGAATAATGTACAACATATGTTTATATTTATTCGTTATTTACTTGGCTCAGTGAGTTATTTACTGCGTTTAAAAACAACGCAGATACCATTGAAAACCATTTCCGTAAAATACGCATTCAACATTATTAACGCGAAAAAGCGGCTCCACAGTTTATATATTGACAATAGTAATTCAATCAGGTACTTGCATTTTTAACTATGCCATACAAATGTCTCGTTACGTTTTGTTCTAAGAGTCATCATTTAAATTATTAAGGAGAAAACCATTTAAGAGTGGGCATAAACCAAAAACAATACAATAAATATGTATTAGTCCTTCACGATAATTTCAGTTGTTGACTCTGAAGAAACACAATACAATATAATTCCTCGATTCCTTGATTTAATTTAGTTTTTACTCAATCATTGCGACTATGGAGCCAAAAAAATAATTTAATTACAACACATAACTTTTTATTTTAATAAATTTTGTATTATTTACGCATTATTTAAATTAGAAGTATTGGTGTTTTCATCAATTTGTTCCGCGAAACACTGTATCAAATTACCACCAACAATACTCCAGGTTTACTAAAATTATTGTGTGTTTAACATAATTTAAGAATAATTTAAATAATTTTATCTTCACTGGTTTTTTACGACGCTGCTGCAATGTAAGCGTATATTGTAGACTTTTGAAAAACTTTTTTCACTATTTAATCCACCTTCACAACTCCACTCCTTCGCTCCAGGCTATTTTAATGTTTTACGTTTTTAAATGCGCAAATATAACATTAACTTTGCATTTAAAAGTTTTTTGTTTGTGCGAAACTAATGCAAATGTTGCCTTGTTAAGCTGCTTTTAATTATTAGAAAGTTTTACACTTTAAAAATGAGTTACCTTACTGAAAGACCTAGTGGTTGCATACTGGCGATTTTCTATTAACAAAGTATTTGGTTCAAGTTAATTTTCAGCTAAAATTATTACTAACGAACAGACACACTTAAATAGACAAAATTATAATAAAAAAAGGATAAGGTACATTTTAAGTGTGTAATGTGTGTGTATTGTGGTTGTAACTGGCTCTGGCTCAGCATTACCTCGACGTCCGCTATTCCACAACTGCGCGTTTTTCAAGGCATATTTTGCCGCGCATCACCACTTTATGGAACCAGCTGCCTACCGAAGTATTTCCAAATCAATTCGACTTAGGACCGTTAAAAAAAAGAGCGTACCACTTCTTAAAAGGCCGGCAATGCACTCAAGAGTCTAAAGTCATGCTGGCAGTGTGACAAGTACATTTCGTGTAAAGCATTTGTTTTAAAATGCTTAGGTATATCTCCTTCGAGTATTTTAACAGGAGTCGATAATATAGCCATCATTCTAAATGCCTTTACAGAGTCATTTCTATAGCTTTTAGGTATTGTAATTACTCTTGTCATTTTCCAGCAATAGGCAAGGGGCTGAGGAAGTATAGATCGGCAGTCCCTTATAATATATGCCGGTATCCATCCAGGCCACCTGGGCCTGCCTGAGCACAAAACTAAATCCAGCTTTCTCCCATCACAATTAAATAATCGACTGACTTACTTGAATGATAAGAAAGATTTTAAATATTGTTTAACATTAAAACTACTTCCAAATATCCCCAAATATTTAACACACAAAAAGTTATCTATTCGGAAAAATAACATTTATACACGCTACCTTGTTTTTCTTTCATCCGTCTGGTCGCAACTAATGATTTCATACTAGCGGGCACAATTTCCGCATATTTTATCAAATATTCTATATATATATATATATATATCAATTCTATCGAATCGTCACATCCCGATTCCGTTATAGCGACTATATTGACGTGCAGTGGCGAGTTGGGGTTTTAGAGGGTATGCACAGTCGCGAGTCCCACATAACTCTTCCGCACTAAGCAGTTGCTCCTCGGTAAGGCATGGGCAAAGTACTTCCCCAAGTAAAAAAATAAAAAAAGGATAGGCGTGCCCTCCGCAATAGACCGCCTCCCACTTAATATTAAGTAGGATTGTGACAATTGTCTGTCCAGTTCTATATAAAAAAAAACGAACATCCTTACGAAATCGATAAATACTCGCTATTCTAGCCAGGATCGACTCGAAACATATAAATTGCATACAACGTAAACTGTCCTAAGTACATAAGCTGTGTGTACACTATACAGAGTGTCCCTGTTTTCATTTAAAGCTAGGCCACAGGCGAACATGTCCGGATGCAAGGCCCTGCGAACTCACGACCTATTCTAGAGAATCGTTTATAAAATATTATTACATAACTTAAATTAACTTAAGCTAAATAAGCCAACGGGCAGGAGGCTCATCTGATGACTTTAGAGTATCAACTGAGGTCGCACGTTTGAACCACGATAACGATATTATTACTTACTTGTATTCAGAAATCTTATGTTTCTTTCTAAAATCAATTAAGAAGGATAAGGAAATTTCTGTATTCACATAGTAATTTTCAAATTCCAAATAATTATCTCTAATATACATACTTCCCACATATACATAATCTCGTAAACACTCACTTCCATACTTCCACACCATCACACAACAAAGACGCATTAGGTATTATCTAATATTGAATACGTTTTGTAAGTATTAAGTATTCAATCTTGAGCTATAGATATAATACTGTATATCTTAAGTATTTTATTTGTTAAAGATAATTAATGTTAGCTGCAGGATTACGAAATAAATAACTTATTATGTCTGTCTGTATTTTTAAGATTGAAAATTGTTTTGTTGCATTATTAAGCAACTGCTAAAATTGTTCCGAATAGTGCCTCGTGCTTTGCATGGATTGGACGATCAACATTTACTACAGTCTATTGTTTTGCTCTTCAATTATTCAAACTATGATATAACAATATTCGCCACAATGCCCTCATGACGCTTATACTGATACTTATTCTTTGAATAAAAAAAAATAACATTGAGACAACCAAAGGATTTTAGATTGTTTATTTTTTAATATAACATCATAGTTTAATACGCTTCTAAAGTCAATACAATGGACAGTTAATAGATTGCGGCCTCCTTTCTGGTTTACTTGACAATGCACATGCGCATGCAAAGGTCCGCATGACTTTTTGTTAATGTCCTAATTTCGTAATGCTACACTTGTTATAATTTAAATACAATAGGTATATATACCATAGTTATCTAGTTTAGATATTTTTTCTTGACGCGACTATGTTTAAAAGACGGTATCTAAGAGTATCTCCGGAGACAAAATATGTACAAGAATAGAAAGCAGAAAAGGAAATAAGTAACTAAATGTATGTAAAATATATCGAAAGCTATATTTTGTGATCATAAAAAATACGGTGTTAAAAAATGATTAATCTTTAATTAACATTTTTATTCGTAAATGCAGATCAGTTTACACAAATATCACAAAACAGAGCTAAATGAAGCGACATTGTGAATCGATGTTCGTTGTAGCATGCGGTTTTGTCTGCAAAATTATTGATCTTTTGTTAGCGCAGATTATATTAATTGCATTGAAAATCCGCGGTTACACTCAGCCGGACAGAAATAACGGAAAATTTGCGTGGAAATTGCAATTTATTAAATTACAATAGAAATGTGTTCACTGAAATGATGTTATCTGTAGCCAGTTGTTATATGTGCATTGTATTAATTAGCTAAAAATTGTCATAATCAAATTAATGTTTAACTGTCTATTTTATATGAATTGTTTAGTAAAAAAAAGAAAGGGCCAAATGCAAGGACACCTAGGCCCTTGCTGTAAATATCTAAGGTCTCACCCTCAATTACAGGTAGGACTGTCGGTACATTATAGTAAACATGAAAAAAAAAAATGGCGCTACAACCTTTTTAGGTCTGGGCCTCAGATTTCCGTATCTGTTTCGTGATCATTTGTCATTCTGGTGATCCTCCTTCAGTGCCTGAAACTCGCCGTGGACGTGGTGGGTCTAAAGCAAGCAGGTTTCAGGATGTTTTATTTCACCGTTCGAGCAAATACTAAATGCGCACATAGAAAGAAGGGCTATTGGTGCACAGCCTACGACCTCAGGCGTGAGAGTCGCACGCTGAAGCTACTTGGCTAACATTGGTCTCATAGTATACTTTAGCAATTAATAAGGTGCGGGCTGAAATGATAGAAAAATTACTGACGTAAAGAGGCAATATTTTGCTGAAAACGAGAAAAATTACATATTTGGTATATGTAATTTCATGTCCCGCATAAGAAGGCGAGAAGGCGCACATTCTCTTTCCTTGACCATTTGGTGAGGTGGAATTCCCAATGATCTGAGGATACTCATACCTCTGTGAGAGCATATATATTTTTTAGATTTCTTTAAAATTATAAATGGAATCCAAATAAGCCCATTGAACCTCTGGTGCTGTTGAACAATCACAATCCAGAATTTTTATGAGACAGGAGGAAAACCAGGAGGCTGATGATTATACCCATGAGTTACCCATGCAGGGGACTTATTGGCCATTTAACATTTTGGTGTTCATGTTAAATTTTTTATTCAAGCATTATTGTGATCATCACAATATGATTTGATATAATACATTCCAGTTAGGTTCCACGAAGAATGATTCACAGATCACGGTCCTGACAAACCTCTCTCTTCACCATACTCGGTTGTCTTGTATATCCTGCTCGTAAGCCGCTTTTCATTCAACCAAGAAAGGAGTTTCTAAGATTGCCATTACGTCCTCTTTATGTATAAACTATATTAAATATTAAATTACAATATACTAATATAAAATTACGAACTTTAAAATATATAAGTTTTAGTTTCCACAAATATCTACATAATACACATTTCTGAATACACGAAATAATTCAGATTGTAGGATTTTTCAAGACATTATATTTTATCGGGATATGTACACATAATGTTGTATGAAATAGTAATATTTTTAAAATATATTCTAGTACATAGTAATCCACCTTTTCGTTGTCGTTCAAACATCATTAATTTAAGTTTTAGACGAATGAAGTTGTCATTAAAAGCATTAAAACGGACCCCATACGGGTGGGGGACCTACCACATTTTATCTGAGATCTGATTACGTCTCACGGGATGAACCAATTCACTGGATGACTCGACGGATTCACATGAAGAGAGATTTTTAATGGATTCCTAAATCATGTTTTATTTAGTTTGTAGGCACATATTCTCTTGTTTTGTATTTGTGATGTTAATGTACAACAACAGTTCTTAGAGTCGTTTATTAATTTGATGATGACATTTACGAAGATAGGAAAGCAAATAAATATGATCACATTTACTTAAATCAGTCGTTAAATAGGATAGTATATCATGACAAAAAGGTTAATATGTGAGTCCAAGTACAAATTTTTTTTTTATTAGAATCGACGCAGGACGCCTTCCTTATAACTTTTCTAATAATATTATAATTGATTACTTTAAGAGTTTAAACTATATTTTATATGGTTTCTCTTTTTTATTCAGTTTAGATAAAACAAACAATGCTGTTTAAAACTAATCAAATTGTAATGACGATGCAGAATTACAATGAATAGCTTGTTGCCATATACATATTTAACAAAAGATTAAAAGATAAAGATACGTTTGTATTACAAAACAACAATTAAAAAAACCAATATAAATAATATTGTTTTTTAATGATAATTACACGAGAATAAGTTTCATCGGGTTATCTTTATAGTTAAAGTTTTGTTTTCATATATATATTTATTTATTAACACTTCGTTGCAGAAACCAAATACAATTGACATAATTAAATGAAAATGAGGGCAATTGGCGGCTTTATCGCTTTTAAATCATCTCTTCCAGGTACTACAGTGAAAAAAAAATAGATGTCAAGAAGTCCAAAAATAAATAGTACATACAGTTATTTAGACAAAACTAAAACAGAACCGGAAAAACTTAACTAAAAAGCAAGCATAAAATAGAAAAAGTACGAATCACGGTAATTTTAGATCAGTCTCAAATCAGTACGAAAGTTAGTTATATGATGAGGACAATGACATAGGCCCATATCTCATATCAGTATGATATGGTCAAGATTATCCTTTTGTGTCTATGGTCTTGCATAATGGGTTCTCGAAGACTGATATGATAGCTCGGCTTATATTACCAAACTTAACGATAAAATAGCAAGTATTTATAACTATCATCTAAATATCATTCGTCACAAATGTTTAACATTAATAAAATAGAGAGAAAGGCAAGCTCCCGGCCAATTCCCCACACGGACTGCAATGACTTTCAGTATTCAAATAGATTTAATCAAATTAATGCGTCGCTAGAGTGTCGCCAGTTCAAAATAAAATTCAATGACGCGTCAGTCGGAAAGGGGAAATTCACTAAGTATTTTTTTAATTTATTTCCCTCCATTATCGAGGAGTAAGAAGAAAGAAAAAGAAGATTCTGTACTTGAAGTGAAATGTAAAAATTGCTTAAAAAAATCAACCACCAACTTTCCACATGAACTGAATTTCTATTTATTTAACAAACCAGAGTTGAAAGTGACAGATGAAATAACAATTATTTCCTAACGAATTGGTTCTATAAATAAATACGAACGACGAATAAAACTCGCCATAGTCAATTAAATTCATTCTTTGATTTGCGTTCTTAGCTGTATAATACGGTAAGTAAACACAGTGTGTAAAGCTGAGTTCACAAGACGAACGATGAATTAATATACGATTTTTAAACATTTTACAGTACATATATAATCAGATAACATATATTAAGAAGGCAATGAGCGGCCTTATCGCTGACAAGCCTTTCAACGCGATCCCAAGCAAGGAAAAAACTGAATAAAATTACAGATGACAATGTAGACAATTACAAAACTAATATCTATAATTACAAGATTAAAAAATATGAAAATCTTTGAACGACAAGATTGTCATGAAACAATAAATGCAATTCAAAATACAACAAAAATAATATCGATTTAACATTTACAAAAAAAAATATGGCATAGAAAGCTATTCAGATAAAAGGGATGGTTTAGAGGTGTTTATTATTTGTTGTGCGGGATTTAGACATATGACCATAGTTCCTGGGACCACAGCGAATACTGAAATTTTGCAGGCGCTAAGTTTTAACCAGTGGCACCTGGCACCCACTCGCTCACCTCACTTCGTAAAGTCGAAATTATTTGCCATTTTCATGACATAAATAAGAATAGTTATCTTTGGGGAGCGTATATTGTCTGTAATAGTCTGAATATTAAATCGTTTTTAATTTACATTTACGTGACATCCAGACGTACAAAGATAATGTTATAATCAAAAGTAATCTAGACCTGACCCAACACTAATAAATAGCAATAGTATAAACGATCCGTCTTTATACACGAGGTCTTATTTTAAAATCCCCTCCGCGGCAGGTGAGGCTGATCAAACGACGAATATTGCAAGTCATCACAAAATAATATCGTAACACATGGTAATACCCTGGATTTCGACCGATCTTTCCTTTGTGATTGGTCTTTTGTGATTTTTATATTATCTTCATCTAACATAACCCTAATAACGTTTGATTATTAGTTTTTTTTATAGCTTATGTTCTTGGCTTCAGCGAGCGATTCTCATCCTTAAAGTCATATGTTTGATTCCCGGCGGTGAACGAAAGGATTTTCTTTAGATTCACATTTAACATTCGTTCGAACGGTGAAGGAAAATACCGTGAGGAACCTGCTTGCAGTCGTTCCAAAAAAGTCATGATCTGACTGACTTGCGAATTAGATTGACAAGTGATTGTGAAGCATTTACAGAGATCTGAGATCCACACCTTCCAACGCCACTGATTTATTTTTTACTTGTATGTTTAATGAGTCATTAAAACCTCTAAAGGTACATGAATCAGCAAAACGATGTGACCCAGACTAGTACTGCTACTTTTTACTTAAAACATCATTAGTTACCGATTCGTTGTTATATTGTTTTGTTATTATTTAATATGAATAAATAATAAACAATAAAAATATGGCCAAAGAGCTTAATATATCACCTTTATTCATAAACAATATATCTATTTCGAATTATCGAATTATCACGCACACAAAAATGTTGACAGGTTTATAATATATAATATAATATATTTGCAAAATAAATAAAGTATCTAAAATGCCTTATTAAGATGATCTCTGCGATATCTATAAGGAAGTATACGCGTTATGAACAGGCATTATTATATGTCCAATGCAAATAATATTGAATGACACGCAATTTGTTTGTCTGTAGATAGGAACTGTCTCTGGCCCTAATGATTTATAGACTCGTTTGAAGTATTGATTTATTATAGGTTTCTTGGATTTAGATAACTCTCTAGGGGACTTCCCACGGTTAGTGGGATGTAAATTATGTTTAAATGTTTTCAGTGGTAGTTTAAAATAAATTTATATTTACTTCATTATCCTTCTCTATAAAAAAAAACCAGTCTTTTTTTAATTGTCAGAATCATTGAAGAACGTTCTGTTTCTAGCTATGCTCAACCGGGGTCAGCCAGATAAAGTATGTATTAATTACAAATTTACATTTAAGAATAACACGCTATCATTTCCCATTTATTTCATTATCTAATAGCCATATAATAAAATATTATCAATATAGCATTTCAATTTCAATTCATTATATTATATTAATCGTGATTATTTATCTATACAACAATGTATTTGATGTTTGAAGTATTACAAGTATTTTGTCATCCCCTCCATCGCCTCCGTGGCGCAATTGGCTAGCGCGTTCGGCTGTTAACCGAAAGGTTGGTGGTTCGAGCCCACCCGGGGGCGGACATTTTTGAACAAACGTTTTTAATTTCACAAACAAACTCCAGTACAATACCTATATTGTTTGTGTAAATAACCTATTATTTTATACAAAACCGCAATGATGTCATTTTATTATAAAAATACATTATTTTATAGAGCAAATTAATATTTACTAGGGTGTAAAATATAATAACGTGCCGCAATAATTATGCTTACACAATTTTACAAGCGTTTTATTAGCACAGTTGCACCGCGCGAGGTCAATATTACAGTGGTTTAACTAGGCTTTCAATTAACGGAACGACGAATTAAAACAATATAAAACAAAAAGACACTGTATATTTTTATTTATAAAATACCGCGTCATCTTCACTCAGCATTTTATTTATTTCAATTAATTGTTTTTAAATTCTGTTGTTATCATTGTTTGATTATTTGAAACCACGCTCTTTTAGATTAACATTTTGTTGATTACAAATTTCGGGCGAAACAAATCTTGTTTCGGACAGGGCATACTAATCACCTACTTCTTCCAACATCATTTCTTACTCAAGTTAATCTCTATAAAAACGTAATAAGATAATAGTCGCAAAACCATAAAAGCCTTATTTGATCAAACTATTGTTGCGTGCGTTGCTCGCTGAACATAGTAACTGTTACGATTTACGCCTGAACGTTTTAACAGAGGTTTTCACGTACGCCCACGCCTGAATTCATTAACTAGTATTTAGGCCATATTACTTAACCAGTCTGCTAGTACCGATTTAATACGAGTAGTTAAGCGACTACGACTATGCGTTTCACTGTGACCTTAAAAGAAACAATCTAATCAATTTTCTAAATAGATCTGAACTATTTTAGAATATAGTGAATACAAAATAATGTAATTAAATGTGGCGATGGACCTAACAAAAGATTATGAATTTCCCTCAACAAAATTTATAAAATTCTATTATCTACTGCTAACATACAGGTCATAACCCAATTAGCCATGATATTTAATATTCATAAAATAATGAACATGTTTTCTATGTTAAATACCTCATACCAAATAGGGAAAATCATTTAACATCTAAGTAAATTTAAAAATAAATTACAAGCCCTTCATTTCACACTCGTCTAATTTATCATTTTAAAAGCCTTTACAAACATATTACACAAAGCATTCAACTTCAGGCGAAAATAAGTCTTATAACCTTTAACCTACAGTTCCAAATTGATTAATTTTATAATGTAACACGTAACGTATGTTCCGTGTATATTTTGATAAATGGAAAAGTAAAAGCTTTGCTTAGCTAAAATTAAAAGAGGGCTGAGGCAAAACGATATTATTCTTCTGCTGTTCTTGTTAAGTTAAAATAATTTAAAACCCATATTGGAAGCAATGTGCTAATATAAGGGTAAACAGCAAACATTCAACTTATTTCGAGATTCAGAGAGGTGTATGTCAAGGTTGCATTTTATTTAATTTCATTTAATTGTTTATTTCGGAAAACAAGGTATAACACATAATTACCAAACTAAAATCACTTATAGGCAGATTTTGGTCAATATCAAAATGTATTCCTCAATCCGTACGTCATTTAATTTATAATTGTTTAGTCAAGCCACATTTCATATATCTAATTGAAATATGGGGTACGGCATGTAAAAACATAATTTCTAACTTACAAACACTACAAAATAAATTAATAAAATCATTATTTAGATACAATTTTTTAACACCGACTAATAAAATCTACCAAGAAACCAAAATTATGACAATTAAACAACTAACTATATAGCACCTGTATCTTGATAAAAAAAATTCTAAATAACTCTATCCATAGTTGCTTGTCGTTTAAAAAAATCAAATACACAACGACACGCAATACTCGTCGAGCGAGTTTGCTTATCTTGCCAAAGCCGCGTACAAATTATTTGAAGAAATCTATTAGGTATGAGGGTGTGCAATTATTTAATCAATTACCATCTCAAATTCGCAATATTGGAGTGTTTGACAAATTCAAAAAGGCATTAAAGATGCATGTTAGAATGAACATAGCTGACTAAAATTGTTACGGCTAATGGCGACGTGTATCTCGCTCGTATATAATATATACATATTAATATTAAGTTTCTCATGTAAATAAAATTTCTGTTTTTGTAATGAGAAATAAAGTTCTTTAAACATTAAACTTAAATCTAAGTGTTAGTAGGTTTACATTATATTCATACCGGAATCATTCCGCATGAAATAGTGGAAGAGTGATTGAGGTATGGGCAATCGACTCGGTCCGTGACTATGACCCGTGCTATTTAATTTGTTTGCCGATGCAATATTTTCAGAAGCCCTAGATAATTGTCTACATGGCATAGTTATTATTGGCAAACTGTTGAATTTAAAACATGCTGATGATACAATCTTAATTGCAGAGAGCCTCGATGGTCTACAGACTTGAGTCAATTCAGTTGCCGCCGTGAGTTCTGAATTTGGTATTAGTATCAATGGGAAAAACAAAATATATGACAATAAGCCGAACACCTGAGCTTTTCACGTTACGTATACACCTCAACTATAAAACCTTGGAACGTGTCTCAAAAAAAAGATTTCTAGGGACATTGATTGATGAAAAGGGTGACCATAGCATCGAAATCCGCTGCAGAATTGAATAAGCGCGGAACGCCTTTTCAAAACTACAAAAATTACCTTGCAACAAACGCCTAAATTTACAGCTTCGAACTCGCATTGCGCAATGTTACGTCGTCTGTGTGCTGCTACGGCGTAGAATCTTGGACGCTGACAGAGACAATGTCCAAAAAACTGGAAGCGTTTGGGATCTGGTTTTATCGACGTATGCTTAATATATCTTGCACAGGCCGCATACGAAACACAACAGTGCTGGTCAGAATGCAGAAGAACAAAGATGTGCTTAAGAAAAGGAAACTTGAGTATTTACGGTTTACGTAACTCCAAAAAATACGAGCTCCTTTAACTAATCATAAAAGGCAAAGTGGCAGGTAGAAGGAGATCTGGCCGCAGACGCACGTCCTGGTTGAAAAACTTGAGACAAGGTTTGGTCCAAGCACCAAGTAATTGTTTACAAGCGCGGCATCCAAAATTAAAAATAGCCTTTATGATCGCCAACATTCTCAAGGAGGTGGCGCTATAAGAAGAAGAAGCTGTTCTTGTCTAGCGTTGATTTTGTAAAAAAATTATTGATTTGAGTATCGAGAGTGCGTTAAATGAAACGTTTCGCATGGATTTGATTCCTCAAACAATTCGTGTTCCCCTACAACGAAAGGATTTTGTTTTAATTTATGAACGACTCAGTCGTATAAGATAACGTCATTAGTTTTTTGTTTGTTTTCTCAAAAGTTTTCAACTGGGATGTAGGTAAGTGTACTTTTATTATTTTTAAGGTTATAAAATTATCCTTATTCGCACGCTTGTGTAAGCATTGTGACTGTTGTGTAAATTGTCTTTGCATTATAGAAGGTAGTATTTATTTGTGCCTTATTTAAGTATATTTAGTTTATAATGAATAAGTAACTTATTTAAGTATAAGGATATATAAGAGAATATTATAAAAAAAAAAGATTGCCATGTATTTTATAAGAATGGCAACACCACCCAATATCATAGACATCTTACAGGTTGTAAGGACACATGTGGGACAACGATAGTGACACAAATTGTTCAGTTATTAATCGTTAGTGAAAAGTTGTTCAATGCGTTGTACACATTGCCAAGTACCAAAGCATTTAATAAAAATCGACGAACCAATAAATTTAAATCGTTAATTAGATCGAAACTCAAAGGATTAAATATCACGTCGGTAATGATTAATTAATGAATTCGATTTACCAACACGTTATAATAATTTCGATATGAGATTACAGTTTTCAGATATAAACCCGATTGGGCCAGAAAAGTAACACTAATATTTTTTTAAATTATATCACAATCTAATCGTCTAAATGGTTCTGAAACTTGGCCCCTTAGCAAGAGAGACGAGATCTCTCTCCTTATTTTCGAGCGAAAGATTCTTCGAAAAATCTTTGGTCCTGTTTGCAACGACGCTGTTTGGCGTTTCCGCTACAATGAGGAACTTTATAACATCCTAGACGACGCCAACATCGTCCAATTCATAAAGTGCAAAAGGCTCACCGAACGACAGAACCCTAAGGTCTTTACTAAACTCACAAACCGGTGGCAAAAGAAAAGCTGGTAGACCGAGGCTGCGTTGGTGGGATGGAGTTGTCAAGGACCTCGAAACAATAGGGGTTCGCAATTAGACGCGGGAAGCACTACATAGATTTCGATGGCGAAGTGTAATTGAGGAGGCTAAGGCCCACAAGGGGCTGTATAACCATTGATGATGATAATCACAATCTAATACGTTAAGCTAAACTTGTCAGGGTTGGAATTTTTATAGGTACTCAGAAAGTAGTTTGGACTACTTAGGTACTTACCCACTTAGTATATACAAATTAATGTGTTAATATTGTTGATACTTCTAAGATACTTCTAAAAGGAAAAGAAATTAATTGCTGAATGCATTTAATATCCACAAAACTCTTTAAATTAAAAACAAATATAAAACAAGCGTTTATAAATACCTCTCAATTAATTTAACGGCGCTACTGAAGAACCTGTGGGAAGCGCCGCCATCCCTTTCTCAATGCATGCTAGTGAAAAAGATAGCCACACTAATTAGACCACCCGTAGATTGAAATCTTAATTACTATTTTTAATTGTTTTTTATTAGTGGCTATTACGTGTGTTATACAAGTTTTTGTTTGATTCCTTAATTACTATTGAAATCTTTACCACCCTCAAATTACATATTAAACGTAAAATAATACTTATGAAAGCTTTTATATACACGAAGAAACAATAATAGCCACTCAAAGTCTTAAACTAAATCAAATCAAATAATAATAATAATAATTTATTCATTGCACGAATATGGTACAAAATGTCAAGGTGGTACAATTGTCAGTCGTTCGTATATTCTGCCACACACAGTGGCGCGCAAATTTATCTTAGTTTAGATTTTACATTATTAGTCAGATTCATATCAATTAAGTCAATTATCATACATAATTAAATTTGTATAAATTACCATGTCTCACACAAATAATCGTTTATTGAGTAGTACGTTTTTTCTAAAAGTAATGCACTAAGTCACAATAATCACAGGAATAACGGTTGGTAAAATCCCGATAAAAAACTTAATGACATAATTGTTAGCAGAAATCTTAGCTAAAATCAGATATGAGCCAAATTTTACGGTACGAAACCAAAGACGTTTACGGGAACTATAAACTATTACTATATATAATAAATAATAGGATAATGAAAAGGGAAGTATCATAAACATACATGAGTGTCAGGTGTAACAAAAACGTAGCCCTGGTACCAAGTTATGGCACAAAACCTGGACAAGTGCGACATCTGTCGCTGACACAGTGTGATTTATTGTCTACTAACAACGAGCGATGTTTCACTGGAATACATAGTGTAAGCTAAGCAATTGGGTAAATAATTATATTCATTTTTATTTTGCATCAAAAAGCAAATTTCTTTTTATCTTACTTAGTTATTAAAGTAGATCACATATATAAAACATTTTCTACAGTATCATTTACAGTACATTTAAAAAATACATGATAATTACGGTGAATGTAAAATTTATAAGAAAACTAGCAAATTCTGCCAAGCATTGCTGTGGCTAAGGCTTTTGTTATATTACATAGTAGTAAACTATTCAAGGGAAACGGTAGGAGAACTTATGTGAAAGGTAGATAGCTTATTTGAAACATTGGTACTTTTAACACAGCGCCATCTGTTAGAATTGTATCAAATAATAAACAAATATTTGCAATAAAATAATATCGCGGTATAAATTGAGATGTAAGATATCCTATCTTTTAAGTTAGATCAAACTGTACACGGTGTGCAAATTTGATTGATATCGGTTCGGTAGTTTAGGAGTCCATCGCGGACAAACATCGTGACAGGAGATTTATATTAAGATATAAAAATATTGCACTTCCAAAATTACAAATTTTAGTTTACTTTCTTAGCTGTTATTATTCGATTAATGCGGACTAAGTACTCGATAGGTAGGTACATGGGAACATCTTTTTTGAAAAAAAAATCTTGAAATGTCCAAGTTCCAAGACTTGAACTCACTTCCCCCTGCAATATTACAAACATTGCAATACTAAGGAAATAATAAGTGGTGACAAAAATATAAATTATTTATAACTTATTGTTAGTGACCCCAGTGCTGGTGCTTTCCTCGCACAAATAATACAGCAGTACAGTGAGGAAATACTGCCAGCACTATTGGTACACTGGCACAAGGACCAACTTTTTTTTAATTTATGAATTATTTTCTTATTATCAATTTTTATTATTATTACTAAGTAGGTTAAGAATATTGTAAATACTGTGTGTTGGAAATAAAATATAAATAACTTTTATTCTTGTTTCTAAATATCTTTTATATACCGTAAAAGTTTCGATTGATAAAACTCTAAATAAAAAACGTAATAGCTACAGCGCCACATGTCAAACATAAATTCTTTAAAAACCAACATTAATAAAAGTGAACTGTCTCACCCGCTGGGCTTGTATCCTTTATTTTAATTTTAAGTTTATACTATTTACTAACCGACGGTTACATTTGACATCTTAGTTTAGGAATGGGCAATTTAATTCATTGACAATTTGTTCGTAAAAATTGTATTTGAATTATTGATGCTATTGTAAGTTATATTTATTTCTACCCTCTATTAGCGTAACTTACAAACTTCTGTAGATTATTTTAAAATTATTAATTTCCTTTTGGCTACAGTAATCTGACTTTCCATATTCTTGTTATATTACACCAAATTATTATTTAATTAAATAGCACTTTTAATAATTAACACTTCGAAATAGCTCCTTATATTCTACTGGCAGTTCAAATTTTAATGTATTAAACTCAGCTGCCTTTCTTTAAAACAATTGATAATCTTTAAGGAAATTTATAATTTTATTATGAATATCAAACTAGTGTGAAATTTACAACTCGTAATTCTTAAACACATGTACACAAAAAATATTTCAAATTTATGGCAATATTAATTTACTAAACTACTTTTTTATTTTTAAAGCTATCAAAAGAATTTTCTCGCTTATCAAGTTGTCGGATAATTATTGCATTTGATATATTCTACCACCTGAGGCACTCAATTTCATATTATTGTTTTATCACTATACCGTCTTGGAAAATATTATAGAGAGACCATTCTATCTATCTCCAGAAAACGCTTCTAAATACCTATAGAAATATATATTTAAATAATAAATATATATTAAATTCAAAATAAGTAGTTTATACCATTATAATATATAAGTCAATTTAAAAAACAAAATACTATCCATAAAGGTTTCAAACAGTTGGTTTCTACTTCTATCTTTATATTGTTGAAAGAATCTTACATGGCTTGTTAAGAGGGCCCAACCCGACTATCTTTTCATACAAACGCTCTTACGTGATTATGGCGTTGTAACAGATTTTTCTTTGAAACTTTTGAACTAATAGGCATCTTTTGCACTATATCTAGGTTTCTATCAAAACGCGAAATTAAAATTTTAATAAAAAAATTAAGTACAAACCTCCAAAAATCAGCTTTTTGCACCAATTTTATGTGAAGTTTGGGCGTTTATAACGTACTTAAAAATTGAAGCCTGAAAAAAATATTTGCATAGAAACCTTGCAAATGTAATGGAGTTTCTGAATGTTAACTTTTTTTCATAATTCTGTAAGGCTTACGAAAAAACACGAATTTCTTGGAACAAGTTTTATGAAATTTCCGCACACTACACATTTTCAATGTTATCGCGTTCTCACTTGCTTTTTAGCCATCTGCGGGAAGTAAGCGGGGCGGGCGGGGTGAGACGCGGGAGTTGAATGGCGCACGGCAGCTCGGCTCTCGTATCGGGCCTCTCGGAATTGTTAGTAGGTTATAGGTATTGAATTTGTTGACTGCGCGTACTACGACGATTTTGTGTTTTCATACCGGACACTGATTTTACTTGAGAAAGCATTATTGATTTATAATGTGAAACTAACCTGGCACTAGTGAATACGGACACCGATTTTGTCTGAATAAGGAATTTGAAGGAGAGTGATTTTATTACTCGTTTAATTATCGTTTTGCAAAATGGGTAAGTCGATTTTTTCACATAATAATAATATAAGAGCTAAAATAGATACCTAAGTATACCTATTACGTAAGTAACTATTTATACGACAGCCTACAGACATACCTACAAGACGAAACAGATAAAAGGCAATCTAATATAGAGCGAGTCAAATAGGTACACACAAATGCGAACGTGCAAAACCAGGATCCATGGTTTCGACGAAAATAATTCCTGCCATTGCTACACAATGTTTCACTATTGTATAGGTACCTGTTTCATTGATACTTGTGTTACATTTTAATGTTATAAAGAGTACCTACCTACTTCAGAAATACTTTTTTATGACCAATACTAAAAAAATATTGATCACAGTCTACCATGGTGAGTGATTTCTTCACTACTGTGCCATACAAATAGTCATGTAATTTTTTTAATAATGGAGATCTAAAAATGTGTATGTTTTGTAGGCGACCCCTTCACCGAAATAACGATGAAGAACTAGCAGAACAAGAAATTAATTATTCGACCAACTCGAGCGCACCATCTTTATCAGACGATGAACAAATTATTACAGAAGAACAAGAAAATATCAATGTTATACCATTATTAGACCACACCATCACGTACATACCCTAACTTTTACACCATCACACAACACAGCCAAATAAGGCTTATTTAAATAAATTGAATCATATTAGTTAAATGTATTGTATACTTTTTGTTTGTTTGTTCCCTAATGTAAATCTTTTTGTAGTAAAATGTATGATGTATTCCATCTTTGGCTATATTTATAGTGTATTTGTTTGTAATTATGTATATATAATTTATGTTACCTGTAGGATTACGAAATAAATAAATAATAAATCGATTTTGTAAGCAAAATGCGTAATATCGAAAAAATAATTTATTCTCAAGAAACTAACAAAAAGATTATATAAATCCCAGTGCAGTAGGTGTTTTCCAAACTGTGAATGGATATGCCCAATTGGAGGAAATATCTGCTTGTTTTTTTTTATTTATTTTATTTTATTTATTTAAGTATTCCTACAGCTAATCACTAAACAATTACATTACACACAAAAGCCAAAACAGAATACACATTGAAACAGAAACATAAAGCACAGTTTTACAAAGCACAGTTGTAAGATTTTTTGATTGGTAGATTAAAATATATATTTAATATGAAGGAAGAAACAAAGCCATTATTAGTAAAAGATACCTGAGTTTTTAAAATGTTTTTTTAAGATTTTTTTAGTCACATTAAATATATCGATTTACTGGTAATTTATGTTGTTTAAATATGCTAATATGTCTGTGCGTTATTATATCAAAATATGTAGTAAGTTAGGTGATATACACACAGCTTTCGCTGTGCAACACATGCTTGAAGCAGGCAAAGAAGAAAAACAATTGGCGATAGATCAAAGGCATATCGACGGAATACCGTATATAACCGTAATATCAGACGGATCTTAGGGTAAATTGTAAAATGAAGCTTACAGCTCCTTGCACATCAATTATCAATGAAATACCAATGCTTTATTCGACATAATTATACTGGAAATTATATTTGAAAAACTCGTGTTTGGAGGAAATCGGAATCTTCTCGACAACCGATATGTTTTATGTATTTTTTTTAAAGTGTAACAAAGTTGTTCAGAAATAAATAAAAATACCAACTGTATTCAGACTGTTTTATTTGATCAACCGCCTTTACTACGGTGCAAATTAAATTACACAAACATTTATTTGTAGATATCAATGATATTATAAATGAATCGATACGTTATCTACACGGCATTTTATCTTCAAATCGCCACATTAACGCACACATGAATAACTAAATATTGCAATACACACTACATCACGATGTGTGCTAAAATAGGATGGCATGACTCAAGTATGGCAAGTGAAAAAGAGATAAATATAATTTTACTAAATGATGTGTCGCCAAGTGAACTTACAGCGAATTGGCCGAATCTTAGTAGCGCAGTTTTTACTAGAAAGATTTTACGAGAATCAGTCTGACTTTCTTTGTTCGCCCATGAGGTAGGTACTTAGGTATATGCAAAAAATACGAAAATACTATGTTATAAATAATTTCCATGTTATCAAAATAGCACGTTCGGTACCCAGATTGGTAAAAATACAACACTGTGTGTGTTATTAAAAATATAAAATATAAATATTAAAAATACAACACCTGCATTATTTTAGAGAAATGTACAAAACTATAGTTAGTAACTGTGCGCGCGTAGCGAGGCACGTGCGCGATACGAGATTATATTTATGAATGGCTCGCTACCGCCCGAGCGCCCCCGAGTGCTCATCAGCTTTCTCTGTCTTTTCGCTTTATCTCTTGTTCTGACATTGCGCTGGATGAAACAACAAGCTTTTTGGCCATGCTCGCGTTGAAGTTCGTCGGATGGGGAAGGGGCCTCTTAAAAGGTAACATTGTGGAACATTCTATATCTAACGCCATCTAGTTGGATATTGACGTAAACTTTACATTTATTTTAAAATAAACTAGCTGCCCCCGTGAACTTCATTACTCCTTAATGTGATTATACTTAGCCTTCCTTTTTAGTACATACCAACATGGAACATTTTGCTATGCTCCTCCAGACTGTTCGGTTTTCCGAAATGAAAACTTTTAGGATTTTCTGTGAATTTTTCCCTATATAAACTTCAAAGGTCAAGTCACAACTTTTTAATTAACATATAAAAAATGGGGTTTGATCGTAGAGGGGTGAAACTAAAGCGTTGTATGTGTTTTTGTCTAAAAAAAAATAATTTTTTTTAATGAAAAATAGATGTACGATTTCAGACCTGACAGAAATGCACATAAAATTCCACGAAAATCGGTCGAGCTATTTCGGAGAAGTTTAATGACAAATAAAGTTGAAATTAAGCTTTATTCAAATAACTTTTTACGTAGCTAATAGCTATGTTTGCGGTAGATTAAGATACAAATTGTATTTTAAACTTAACCATAATTGTATTTGATTAAATGTTGTTTGGCTGTATTTTTAAAATAAATGTAACTTATAAGTTATAACCTAAAAATTAAGTGAATAATATTCTCGTTCATATTTAGGAAGGTTCATCGTAAAAATGTTTAAGCGCAGCTACGAGGCAACAAATAAGCGATATTTACGGTGAAAAAGGAAAATACTTTTCCGTGAACGTGTAAAACCCTACCTTTTAATAGGGTTGGTATCGAATCGAGAATTTACAAATATCTCAAACTTTATAAGAGCTTTTGTTTAAAAATACATTTTAATATCTAAAACGTGTTTACCACAACTTTTTTTAATGTTAAAGGAGGCAGACGGGCAGGAGGCACACCTGATTTTAAAACGGCCGTCTATGGACACTCACATACCATAAGGCTCGCAAGTGCATTATCGTCCTTTCAAGAATAGATTCGCTCTTTTACTGAACGGCCTTAACTCGAATTGGTTCGGAAATACTTCAGTGGGCACCTGGTCCCACATGGGAGTGCGCAGAAAAAACTGCCGAACAACTCCTCTGAACTTACTTAGTAAAGGACTATATGTAAACTGTATTGGTATACATATGATTTGTACGGCTGTAAGCTTCAAATCTATCTCTTAATTGTTCACCACAATCCTTATTCATCACATAATATTAGTATTAATATGTATATCCAAACTCGTGTTAGTAAAAACTAAAACGGCACGGCCCTAACTTGTAAATACGGAGAAACGAGCTTTGAGGGCGTCGGTCGTCCCTTTGTGGACCGTAAACTTGCGTCTTCAACCAGCGGTGTGCCGTCACACTAGTTACCTCATGCGGAACCGTCTCCAATAAAACGGATTGCCACTGGGTTCAAGTTGCGTTTAAGCTGTGCAACGTATCTTGTGTTTAAATTGCAGCACAACTGTTCCACTTAACCAAAATAATAGACTATCAAAGTAATCATAATTATTTCTGTAACACAAGAATAAACCCTCCGCGATGCTGTACTCGTTGATTAAGAATTAAAGATAAGATAACGGAAAACTCTTTTATATAAATCGCTCTAGTGCAATACTCACGATAAGATTTTAAATACCATATCAGATTATAATTAGTGACTATATAATCTACCCAAATTGTTATATTTAAATTTGTATTGGCTTTAGTCCTTCTAAAGAAACATTAATAATATAAATTTTCCCAGACAATTTGGCATCGCACCCGTGGATATGACCATGATTGTCAATAGTAAATACGTAAATAAACAAGTCTTTAACGTGATTATCATTCTTATATTATTATTTTTTAAGTACTTTGTCACAATCGCCTAAATTTACAAGAACAAGCATTGACCAATGTTGCGTGTTCTCTGTGCTGTTGTAAGGGGTAAGAATCTTAGACCCTGACTAGATACATAGAAGATACATTGTATGTTTTAAGATAATAAAGTCTTTAAACCTATACATACATACATAGACAGACTATGTCCAAAAAACTAATCTTCGAGATCTTGTTTTATCCACGTATGCTTAAAATAAAATGGACCGCATACGAAATACACCCGTGCTAGATAGAATGCAGAAGTGCTAATGACGCTTAAGAAAAGGAAACATGAATACTTCGGACACGTGATTTATAATACCAAATATACAAGGAAAGTGGTAGAAATAAGGAGTATATATATGAGGAGTAGTATTGGTTGAAGAATAATTGTTCAAAAGGGCGGCATTCAAAATAAGTAGCCATGATGATCGTATGACACTTATATATTTGTCGATCAAAAACAATTCGAGATTAAACTCCAAGATTAGAGTACTTGGCCGATTTACCTATCGATATAATAAAAGGAACGAAATTGAGTGCGGTTCGATAAAGGTGTAATTAAATTTATTTATTTACCAAACTACTAACAGTGACATTCAAGCTAAAATTACTGCAGTAATTAGCGTAGTGATTTGTATAAACAATCAAAACGTAAAGTAAACGAAAAGTGTAATTATTGGAATATCAAATTGTTTATTGATGGCAAACGAAACAAATTCAATTGTAAATTTTTATTTTTATCACATCGTTATATACCATTATAACAACAATAATAATACTTCAATACAAATGTAATTAAAAATTTAATATGAAACATAGGCCGCTCAATTTAGATTAATGATTGTAAATTTTTTCACTGTTATAATAAATGTTAAAATTCTAAAATTACCAATCCAAACATATGAAATTTTGAATCCAAGCATTTGATTCTAATCTATAAAGTTTGTCTTTGTTGCGTTTATTTATTTATTTATCCTTTATTGCCTTATACAAAAACACGCATAACAAAAATAAAAATAAAAAATAAAAAAACAGTTACAAAAGATATAAGGTAAAGGGCGGCCTTATCGCTTACAAGCGATTTCTTCCAGGCAACCCTAATGAGAAACAACGTTAAAGAAACACCATCAAAGGGTAGAGTACAAAAAAAAATCAATTAACAAAAGCAACAAAAAGAACAAAAAAACTAAAAACTTAAAACAAGCGTTACTATAACTAATTGAATATAATAAAACAAAATCAAAGAAAAAATAGCAATAATAATAAATAAAAATAATTATAGACAAAAATTTAAAAGCAAATAAAAAGGTTAACCTATAAAAATAAATATATATAAGCAGAACTAATTACGAGGTAGAAAGAAAATGATCAAAAAGAAGCTTTTTAAATACATTTAAAGATTGCGCTCGTCTAATATCGATTGGTAGGGAATTCCATAGCAGGATACTCTGCACAGTAAATGCGTTTCTAGATTTTAGAATGCATTTTAGTTAAATATCGGGACTACACGTTTTGCATCATCATCGACACGACTTGTTGCAGCTTATAATGATGGGCAAAATTCAAGTCAAGAGACGGGCTGGTAAAAGGAAGAAGTCATGGGTGCGGAATGTACGGAAGTTGACGAACCGGATAGATGGAAGCAACCGGGCAATTCAAGTTTTTAACATCCAACCATTAGCAAGAACGTCAAACATGAAGATGATACTTCACTAAATTGTGTACGATAATATATCTTATATCGAAAAGATAAGAGTGGATCAGTTTCAAATGTTAACTGACAAATTGCAAAACGAAATATAACCAGCTAAATAAATTTTTTAATCTAATAGAATCATGGGAAAATTTAATTATAAAACATGGCCGCTGGCAGAGTGTCCAATTTGAGAGACACTAAGTTTATTCATTAGCCTTAACAAGATTTCCACCCTTTGAGATGCTGCAACTAGAAATTACATTTTTTATTATAACTCCTAATGAGGAGGTGTTCTTTGAATTTCTTCCTTTATATAATAAAATGGTCTGGTCTTGGCATTAATTACATACAAGATCTTTGTCCGCGAACAGTTTGGTGGAAGCAAACTAATAATTACACCGTGGGAATATGATAAGGGATTTCAAAAGTTTGTATAAAAATCCAATAGAACTGTCATACATATTATAAACGTAAGGAATCCTGCGTGACTTAAACCCTAGAAAAAGGTGTATGCACTAAAAGCTGATTATCTACAATTATATAAGATAATAATATTATACATTCTACAGTTATATAAAATAATACTTGTCTATAAGTCACATACTACTTATGATCACTTGACACGTATCATTGTATGATGTAAGCGTTAAAATTAGTAACTCAATAATTTTGTTTTAAGGATTTATTTATAGAGTTACACTGGTAGTATGAATCCTAAAAATATTAATATTTATGCCGGTAATGACTGCATAATAGATATAATGTTTATTAAAGAACTGATTAAATTTTAGGGCAGGAGGCCAGCGACGCAGCACTGCGCCAAGAAGATATACAACCCAGCGGGAGCGGAAAGTTGTTCAAAATGTTTATTAACTTGTTAAGGTCTTTCTTCCATTAAAAGATTCGACTTATCAAGAGGTAAAAGAAAATGTATTATTTATATGGTATTTGATTCGATTATTTACTTTTCTTAGTGCTATGATCAGTCTTCTGTGTCGCTGACTATTGGGTCTAAAGCATGCTGGTTTCATCACCTTTACCGTACGAGCGAGTGTTAAAATCTCATTGGTGATAGTTATTCAAACGCACACTCAAGCCACTGCTGTATCTATACAAAATATATAATCAATAAAAAGCAGTCGAGATCGTTATAATTGGTAAATATTAGCATCGTATATTTTGCACTATAATATATAGCGACTAACTGGCCTACATGCTTAAAATTATATTTATTGAGTAAATTACAATCACACTGGATTAATTTTATTATGTTACTAAAATAATGAAATTTCTTTACCAGGTTCAAATGTACACAGTAACTGCATCTATAAAACATGTCTTGATTTTATAATTTACACTTTCATAAAGCCATTCTCGCGCATTCACCACGTTTAAAAGTAAGGTAATAATATAATATTCAGTGCTCTTGGAGACAAATATTTACAGACCTCAGTATATCAAAGATTTGTTTTATGGGAGAGTAAGCAGTCGGTTCTCTTTTGAATTTACTGATTACTGCGGCCGCATGGAGGCTCCTAAGAGCGCGGTCACACGATGCGGCGCCGAAGCGGTGCCGCAACGTCATCCTACATACAAATTACTATGACATGTCACACGACGCGTTGCGCCACCGCGCGGCGTCACACCGCAAGCGCGCCGGACTTGTGACCTGCGAGACGAGGCAGGGAGGGGTAAAATAAATTGCTACACCGCACCGTGTGTGGCACCCTACCGCTGGAAATAATTGCGGTGCGGCGCCGCACCGCACCGTTACCGCATCGTGTGGCCGCGCTCTAAGTCTTATTGGTTTGTAAATAACTCCACTGGTAACTGGATGCACAGTAATTGTCTTAAATAGTGCTGTATTGTGGAACGCCAAATATTTAAGAGACTGGTCTTTCTGGTTATTTAAATAAGCTTTAATACAGTTAATTCTATATTAAATACTATTTACAAAAAGATACAGCCTGTTCATTAAATATTTAAAACTATAGGAAGTATATCGTCTGTGTTTGTTATCTGTGGGATTTCGAAACAAAGTTTAAAATAAATGTCGCCACATTCCCTGATGAGCGAACTAACATGACAAGTGGCTCCATTATGAGGCTTTCACGCGAGTCGTGTTTTATGTGAACTTGGGCTATATTTCATATTCAAAACTTTTTGCGGACAAAAAACATTGATGTGATTTATGAATTTTGCTGTTTAGATCATATTTTGGAATGTTTTGTCTATGCTCGGGTTTTCCCTCTAGTTTATTGTAGTTTGCCGACGGAAAATTCTTTATATTTCAAACCTAACACATCAAACAGTTTAAGTAAACATTTAGTTTTTTAGAAAACGAATACCTACTACAAACACAGTACAGAACCGTAAGCATATAAATAAAACAATTCGATATGTATTTTTAGGGTTTTGAGAGATATGTAGTTGCTATTATTAACGCATAAACAAATCGCTCCTCTGAGTCTGAAATACTGTATAAATTTACTTGTGTTGTATGATGATATTATACCAGTAAGAATATGAATGTTTTCTTTATATTTGAATTGATTATTGAAATGAATTATATTTAATGATTTGTGTATATTTAATATATTTTTGTTTATAAAGTTTTATTAATATATAATATTCCACAGTGTAAGTTACAATAAATGTCTAAAAAAACTTAGCGGTGAACATAAATTTCGTAAAAACAATATACAAATTATAATTAAAATAAAGCCTAAGAACTTAAAAAATGATTATTTGCCTAATACGAATGAGAAATGAAAACTAACAAAGAGAGTACAAAATATTTTGTTAGTAGTGTACCTTTGTAGTTTATGTAAAATAACCACGATTTACAAGAGCCTACACTCATTAAATATACCATAATCAAGCTGCACGTAAAATTTATACGTAAATTCTAAGTGAAAATGTAATCAAAAGGCAATTTGAAAGATTCCATTAATTTCCGACGGAACATTTAACGAATGGCCGTTGCGCGAAGTTGGAGGTGATTAAAAGCCTTTACATGTCAAATGTTTGTATCTCGAAGTAAGTTTAAGAGGAATGTAAAGCGACTAACTTTCTGAATAGGCTTGTCGCCTGGCTTGCGTCTCTATTACATAAGCAAGTGTCTATCCATTGCGACCTCGCCGTGGATATATAGAAACATAATTCAATTTCCAGTATTCTTCATTTTATTTACAACATTTAAGGAAACTCCACGTTGTCAGTATTTAAAGATTATTTATTGAATTACAGACAAGCGCTTCATGAATTTTATTTTAGTTATACATATTTAAAACACAGTTCAGTATAATATAAAAATAATGAATAAAATATAGTTTTTTAATATGTTCGATGATAACATGGATCCGAATTTGGTTTTCAATAGTTTTGTTTTTGTAAACATATATAAATGTTATTTAAACGGATTTATTACATTGATATAACTTTGAACACTTTACAACTGTCGAAAAACTACAGTAATCCCCCCTGTAACGCGATTTCTCATAAATATCAGCGTGAAATTTGTAACGATTTGTCAAGTCCATAACAAGTTTTACATACTATGCACCTGTTTCAATTATATTGTTATAAAATTAAACTACAAAACTTTATTAAGTTCGTGTTAAGTGTTTGATTTGATAAAATAACGGTTTTCTGGGACTACTAGTAAACCACGAACGCGGTCCGTGTCAACGGCATTATTATTGGATTAGTGTATATCAGATTTCTTATTTATTAGATTGCAATAATGGATATCAATCGCATAAAACCAGCAAGCATACGTAATAGCTGCCAGCGAGCGTGTGATTCGTTAGCAAGATACAAGTGAGTCGAAGCCTTTAATTCAGTTTCAGAAACTTGCCTGGGACCGGAACTGTTTGTTTGTCTCTTTTAATTGACAACGTTTGCACAAAATGTTTGAACAAATTATTATCTGATTAAAAGCGAGAAAGATTTAAGTCTCTTCAAGTATTTCCATAGCATTGCGTTTGTTTCATTATTAAAGCTGAAAAATATGTTTCCTTCATACTACAATATGTCCAAGTTGTTTTAAAATTAATAGTTTATTTCTTAAAAACATAAATGTTTAAGCCTTTCACTGCTAAAGATTTTTGACTTAATGGTATACAAACATTTTGCGCCTAAGAACTTTTAACTTGCAAGCTTTGATGTTGACTATAAATAGTAAATGTATTTAAATTTTACTAAAATTCGCATTGGGCTGAACTTTAGCGTCACTAACGGAACATTTTTTGTTAAAATAAATAAATATAGTAAGGCCCAGTAGAATTATTTATGCTTTACTATTGATTATGAAGACGCGTTCATCTAAGAACGTATTGAGAACTTTAACAAAATGCAAAATCTGACGTTTTACAAAAACGCACCGATATCATCATCAGTCTTAATCATCATCAACTTTGAAATAAATTTTCCTTTATATTTAAAAATTATTTTATTTCTTGTACCGAAGTAATCAGTGTGGCAAGCTTTTATAAATAAATTAAACCCCGCCGCAACTGCACTTACTATTTAAACACTTGTTTTAGTAATTCGTCGAAACATTTTAATGGATTTGTAATTTCTCAATAGAAAATCCATATTTTCGGAACCAACAATTGTTATCAGAGTGAAGTTAAATGAAATGACTTGGGAACTACTCAGCAAGTTAAAACAAAGTTCCGAACGGCTGCGAGATTCTTAATTGAAATAGTTCATTTCAAGAGAAAATCTTTTTAAAGCTTTCCGGTGTAGTTATTAAAAATAGTTAATTATCTACTTTTCATTGTTTTACAGCTTCTGACAGGTAACTTAATCACCCAGTACTGTTGTATGTTGGTTGTTGCCTTGACGCACTTATAATTGTTTCAGCACTTTCCGAGCTGTGTTGGCCAGTGGCTTCAGTTGCGACACTCATCACTGAAGTTTTAGATTCTATCCCGGCTGTGAATCAATGAACCTTCTAATTCGCCCGAACTTATGTTAAGTGTTAAAAGCCGTCGAGGAAGGCATCGCCCAGGCGGCATTTGCTATCCTCGTCTGACAAATGATGTTATACGTTAAGTCTCTTTCACCCTACCTTAAATATTTATCATCTTTAATAGCACGTTTTTTTTATAGAACAGGGGGCAAACGGGCAGGAAGCTCACCTGGCTCAGGTGATACCGCCGCCCATGGACAATCTCAATGCCAGAAGGCTCGCGAGTGCGTTGCTGGCCTTTTAACCCTTATTTGCGGCCAGATTTTTCTTGGCATCCATATACGATAGATAATATAAAAAGCTTAAATTTGATTTATAATTAATAAATGTACGTAATGAACGTATAAATGTATCTAAATCATACCTGTTTTCACGTGGCTGCGAATAAGTGCGGCCAAGTAATCAACGTCACCCGTGATTTGGTAAAATCTTTATGTAAATTGCCGTCATGTAGACGATATTTTATTTAAATTACGAGTGGACGAAATGTTTTTCCAAAAATCAATTCAAAATAATTACACTATAAATACTAGCGGCCAAATTTTTATAGGCAACTTGTTACATATACATTCTCCTTATTATAAACATACATAAAAATTTGGTTTTTAGCAAATAACCTAAATTAATAAATAGCTGTAGTGCTAATGGTCACATTAACACTGGAGATACAATATCGTATTTATTATCCTATCTTTCGTTTTAAATGTCTGGTGTGCGTGTTAGTATATTTTTCTTTATTAATTTAAATTAACTGTAGTACAAAACTAATTATAACTATATTGTACAGGATGACTTGAATGATCCAGATCCAGCCGTATTATCCCGGCTGAGTAAATAGTATTTATAGAAAAGTGTATTTAGTTCTGAATCCCTTTAATAAATTATAGCAACTTATCCTTTTGTCTACAAAATAGGATGCCTTACAATTTTTCATTTTACTTTCTATTATAAAAAAAATATTATACTCAGATAATAAGCGATATTTTCAAAAGAGTTTATTTTTCAAATTAAGGACAAAATAAAGAATTTTAACTTTTAACTGAAATTTTTACAAATGGAAGTATTAATTTATATTAAAAAATATTAACCTAAATGAATTGTGTCAGTCCATAATAAAAAACCCGTATTTTAATTTATGATTTATGTAATTTTGTTTATTAATTTTTTTTACATTATGTTTTTTACATAGCAGTTTTATACATTTATTTACTTGACAATCACATTTCCTAGTTTTCTTTATTTAAATTCTATATTTTCTTAGTTTATTTATATTCGTATTGGTATACATATTGGTAATTTGTACCTACCCATAATAACTTTACATTTATTTTACAGTTTACTTTCGCTAATATTCTTATTTATTTCATTTTTTTTACATTTCGGTCATTTTGAATTAATTACATATTTGGGGTTCGTTAAATTTTACATTATTGTATTCTTTCTGTTATATAAAGTTTAACAATATTCCGAGCGCCGTTGAATCTTCCCGTCCACTCCAGATCGGCTCGCAAAATTTTTCCAAGGCCGACCAGTGCCCCGCAAGGATGTCGGGCAGCACATTGCGTGTCATCCGCATCCCCACGGTCTGCTCCAGATCGTGCCTTTGCATGGCGAATATGGGGCACTCCACTAAGAGATGCTCCACCGTTTGTATTGTTTTCGTCGCATTCACATGCGGGACTCGGTTTTATTTTGAAACGGTGGAAGTATTCCGCGAAGGCTCCATGCCCTGTCAAAATTTGGGTCATTTATTTATTTATTTATTTATTTATTTATTTATTATAGGGTTAAACCCTTTGGTCCTTGCGATTTTGTACGTAGCTTCTGGGTCGGGCAAGAACATCCTAGTTGTCGCCCCGGTTGTTTCGTCGGACTGCCTCTTGACCCATTCCCGCACCCATAAAAATATGTTCATAAAAAAGTTCAAGAATGGTTATTTGTTGATTGATTATTTGATGAAAAATATAAAAAACATAAAAATATGTTGGACTGAAATCACAAAACTTTCAAATTTTTGTTAAACCGTGCAGAAATTGATTTTTTTAAATTAATTAACAAATTTGACCAAAAATGTTATTAATCCCATCGTTGTGACAAATTGATTTCATAAAAGTGGTTTCGGGTGGGTAACTGGCGCTCTTTAGTAGCATAAGCCGTGAACTAATTAAAAATGTAAAACCAAAGTAGCCAGCTAAGAGCATTGCACCAGAGTGTTTACGCGTCATCGCGCTCAAGGTAAAACTTTTATTTATGCGGAAACTTCGCTCATTTTTCTTTCTTGAAACGTTTCAGAAAATAAAGCTTCTAAAACATAAATAGCTTCACATTAAAGATGTATGAAAGTACTGCATAGACTCGTTTGGACTTTATTAATGCGGAAAAGGCTAGTTTTATATTTTTTGCAATATCATTATTTCATAGTTAATAAGAACTACATCACCTATTTCCATTATTTCTAGAGGCTGTTTTCTAAGTCCTTCTAGTCGCAAGCTTTCATCTATTTGACATGACAAATTAAAAATCAAATTAAAAAATCTTAAGATAAATATACTTTTAAAACGAAAAAGTATCTTTCAGCAATAAAAGTTTGTTCATTTGTGTATCAAGAAGTGAGCCCTCTCTAAATTCGTTTTTCTTAATTTCGGCCCTGTTAACATTTGCTGGCGATTGACGGCTTTTGTTTTTTTAATTGGAAAAGTTTTTGTATTTAAGAGTTTAAGAAAAGACCAACGCAGTTTAATTATGCATATTTTATGGAATCATCGTAAAGTCCTTACTTTGTTGAAAATCTAATTCGTTTTTTTCGTAATTTAGACATAGAAATAGACATATTATTTATTACAAACAAAACACACACAAATTTTGGGTTATAATTTTAAATTTAAATTTGCAACACCTCATGACGCATAAATAATTTTCAATCAAACAGACATATCTGCCCCACATAATAGATTAATTTAAGCACCAATATCGGCACTGTACCTAATCGCGCCACAATCATGTCTGTGAAGTTAGCAGAGCACAAAAAAAGAGTTTTAGCAGCACACACAATAGTTCTATAGTTCCTGATAGTTTTTAGAAAGAATTCTGGACAATTTTAATCATAGATGTATGCTCTGCTGATAAAAAGCGAAGAGTTCTGGCCTAGGTCAATTGTTTTGTCTAAACATCTAATATATCTAATACCGCGGAGTTCCCATGTAAACACAAAAGTTTTTTTTTAATTTTTCTAAAATAAGTAAAGGAATTGCTAATTTTCGCCATAGACGTATGCTCTGCTGAGAGAAAGCGAGGAGTTCTGACCTGGACTATAACTGTTTTGCTTAGATATGTGATACAGCTGATAGAAAATGGAGTTCCCTAGTCTGTACAATATGTTTTCTTTTTTAATGTAGTAAAAACTTTAAATAAAATAGTTTTCTCTCACTCTTCTTTATTTTATTTATAAATAAATAGTTTAATTTTTGGATATAAATTATAGGAAACTATTATACTTGAATTGATTATTTTAATGAGACCTTATTTATCGAAATCGAAAAGAAAGGCTCTGCTGTGATCGGGAAGCTGGCAGAGCAATTTACGATTTAATCAAAATATTTTCTGGTCCTGGTTAAAAGTCCAGAATTCTTTTTAAAAACTGTCAGGAGTATAGGAAGTATAGAACTGTTGTGTGTGCTGGTAATTGCACTGCTAATTACACAGACCCGCCGCAATATTCTACAAAGACTGTATATATATTATATATATAATTGATAAAAAGCCTTTGTGAATATATATATATATATCATATATTTACACGGTATTTTATCTTATATTAGTATGATATTAATTAGTTTGTATACTCATAATTAACATTATGCTACCATGAAGCTATTAAACAAATTGGAGGAAGACAATGCAAAACGAGGTTTATTCGGAAAGCCGACGCGAGCCGATGATCCGATTAGCGCATCCAATAAACAACGAACGAGGGTCGTTATTAATTTTCGATTGGCTCAGGGATTGGAAACCTTTTTAGAGTGAAAATTACTTTGTTTATTCAAACTGGGAACGGTATTTACATGCAATTTAGTTTGATTGAACGACTTTTTGTATGATATGTTCTGTGCAGTGTTGGTGCAGAACAACTTGATAAAAAACTGTGAATTACTGGATTTAATTGATATGGTGGACTCTCTGTTGGATACAAAGAGACCAGAACAGGGCGTACTAACGTGAAATCGAGAAGGTTTACTTCCAGGAATGAACCGATAAAGAGGTTGATGATGATGATTGGTTTAATACAAATTGATATTTCAACGAATACCTTTTTTATTATCCTTAAAAAGTTTAGCAATAACATATCTAAAACGGTACACATATCTTCTATATGATATATATTGTTTGTTATTTATTTATTTATTGTATTATTGCAATAACTAGAAATTTACAAGGAACCTTTAGAAAATGTATTTGAGAGATAACAATAATTTTGTTATGTAGAACGGATCGCATTGTCATGACAACAAAAAACAGATTTGAAGTAGAGTTGAAGTTAGTTTGTTGTTGTTTTATAGTTTGAATTTTCTTGTCAATATAATATGCCATTGCTATAGGGCAGATTCGACAAAAATTAAAAGTCAAGTAAAAGATATGATGGCGAAGTAAATTTAAGGAATTTATTTTTTGTTAGGCTTATAGTCAAAGTTTTTGGTAAGTCGTCGATTTAGTTGTTGAGATTAAGCTAAGCTAGCACTCAGGGAGATTCGCAGTTTGCTCTATAAATACCGACTATGACTTAACTCGAAAGTTAAGTCTGAGCAAAGTGTAAGTGCGCTCTATAGATCTTGCCATTAGACAATATTTGCCTGAAAAAGTATTTCAGATCACGGAGGGTGTCTTCTGCTGTCTGTGTGGAGTCCTCTGCTAGCAATCACTAATTCCGCGTATAATTTCGATATTAACTACTATTCCTCTCATATTTGCGAAGACTAAGAGATATAAATGTGGGATGTTTTTTTTTCTTAAGCAGTAATTAATATTGTTTAAGGAAGTATGTAAGTTATACATCTTGCCAAACGGGGGGCTGTGAAATGTGAATTTAACTTTATATGAAAGAAATATCATAAGTATCTGTATAGTTTAGGTATGTCATATGTAACAAGTCAAGTCAAATTATTTATTTGAAATATGCCTCTACTTTCAATGACATAGAGAAGAATGGGGAAGAAACTCAATGCTTACTCTTTTAAAATAATTTGTATACATTGATTTGATAATTATATGAAAACACTATGTACCTAGAACAAAACAAAAGTACAATAAGCATGGTGTTAAATAAAACATTGTAGTATGTTATACACATATTAATTATAATATATGTTATATTGTTACTATTGATAATATATTATTCTTTATAAAACAAGAGGAAAAAAATAAATAATTTGCAATTCGTTGCACAAGATAAATAAATATAGAAACGGCGTAGAACCAAGAAGCTATCAACTTCACGGATCCCTAAGCCCTACAGATGTACCATAGCAGATAAATTGTGAATATATAAATAAATGCCTGACTGACGGGGTGGTTCCACAATATTTTACCCCCATTACTTCCCCTGACTGAGACAGGATTTCGAATCTACAGAGGCCTCACTTCTGTATCTTGGAATGACTCTGATGTCCAAAACTAATACGGGCACACTGTACGATTATAACAACTTGCAATTACATGCTCATACCCATTCTCACACACTCGTTCGCTCAATTTGTGACACTATTTTTTTTTACGGATTGAAAATGTTTTCTCAAATCTGTTAAAATATGCTAACAAATAAAATAATCATATATTTTTTAGGCAGCAAAATCTGTATTTTCAAACAATTTTTATATGACAATTTTATGAAAAAGACTAACCCAGTTAATTAGTTAATTAAAACTAGTTTTAGTTTCCATAGACATTCACTTTAATGAAAAGGTTGACAATCCGCGTGGCAAGAGACGTTTCCTGCCGGCCGCCGGCCCCCATTGATAATTTCCCTTTTCCATGCCTTCATCATGATGCGATCGACTGGTTTCCTGAAAATTAAGGATTCTTGACTCAAATTTGTCCAATCTAATATCAAATCACAAATTTTAAAACACACACATTTTGTTTTTAAAGTTTTCCTTCCCCTGAAAATGTGTTGCGCGTAATTGAAGTAATTAGTGAAGGGTTTTTTGTGTATGTGTTAAATAAGTTTTGTGTCTTTTCAGGACCATTAAATTCCTCGTTTCTTAATTTTATAATAAATACTTGAAGGAATTTATGGGAGTTTCTATTCCATTCCCAGGCTCGTTAGGTCAATGAAACTTTAATAAACAGATTTAAATAACAGTCTCCCTGAGAGAATATTATATATATAATAAGTTAAATACAATATTATACAACCCTACATTATTATTTTCATCGAAATAAACCGTTACAGAAAACTCTTAAACGGTATGTTGCACCACCGCTTGCAACTAGGCCTCACAAATAATGTTTGTTTATAATATGCCAGTACTGTATATATATTATTACTATAGGTATTTTTAAGAATTGCTTGCTCGTGGTTACATATTATGTGCTCGGCTCTTTTGAACTTGAACTATGTGTTTGATCGTATGATAATAAGGATACAGAAACAAAATTCCAGGCGTTTCTCTACAACATTCACTCGTATCGCGGCCTCCGTTGCCTACTGTTATTGGTGTAATAACATTTTATTCTCGTTACAGTCTCGTAAGATATATTTTCACGAGAACGAAGTAGTAGGGAATAGTTAAAATATAATGTTATATCACAACAACAATCTAGGATACCGACTCTAACCAAACCTCATTATATAACTTAATTTGCTTCATTTTACTGTATATTGCTCATTCTAGGCGATCATATACAACATTATCAAAAGTAATGTGCTAGTGGCACAATCAAAATAACTCCTTAGATTTCTAGTAGTAAACACAGAAACGTTAATTTCGTTCTGTTTCGTTATTAATATAGAAATATTTATAATATTAAGTTTCTCTTCAGATATTTCAACGCTGTTCTTAAAAATGCAATACTGTTAAAATACTAATATTACAATATTATTTTCTTAGTATGAAAATCTTTTAATCTTTTCACAGTACTGTAACTTATCATTTTTCTTTGTGACGTCGCAATAGTAAACAATGTCAACGGCAAAGCAAAAGTTTCGTAACTCCCGTAAAAGTTGTTAAGAATAAATAGGAAATGTCCCCGTCTCTCCCGTTTCTAAATAGTGGTAGGATTAAACAGTTGTTGCTTGCGCTCTCCGTAATTGTCTATTTTTTCGCTATGTTTTCTTCTTTGGCTTTAAAATTTTGTGCTTTACTTACCTCGTTATTTAGTTTTTTTAATACAATACTTCTTAAAGTAGCAATTCAATTCAATTCAAATTCAATCATATATTCATGTAGGTAACATAATGTACAATTATGAACGTCAAAAAAGAAATATACATAAAATACTTCTAATTTTAGATTTACTGCCAGTTCTCAAATTAAGGGCATAGAACGGAAGAGAAGAAGCACTAAGAATTTGAATTATTAGTCTACAAGTCATTGATATTCTAGTACTACCACGAGTATAAGCGACATATCTGTAGCTAAAGGATGTATTAAACATATTAACGATTGCCTTTAAAATAATTATATATTCCTGGGTCTTCACTTTAGTCTAACTTTCCTCTAGAAAATATCAACAATCGCCATTGACTTGCACTTCATAAATCACATTTTACTAATACACTTAGTTCGTCTTAATGTACAGTAACATGTGAGATACGGTACATTCTAATTCCATAACATACGCCTTCGAATCGAATCAAGCCTCAGGGGTTAATGCGGGGTGATAAGAGTGGGGAGGGGGGAAGGGGTAGGTCAGATAGTTCATTAATTCTCACACTACATTTGACTTCAGCTAATCTTTCGGAACACTGACTTATAGCTGCTAACACGGACGTGTGTGGGTGTAAGGCAGGAGTGTCTTTTGTTTCAGATTTTTTTTGTTACTTGTATATGCTTTAAGAACAATATTTCGCGCAATAAAGGCTAGCGATGGCACGTAACAATCGCGTTAAATTTCTTGAATCTGCAAAAGAACTATAAAGATTGTCTAAAACACGATGATTTTAGTATAGTAAGCAGATGTATGTGCTATTTATAATATTTTACGCCGTCTTCTTCTAACTTGTACAGAAACATAATTGAATAAATGAAGCGAAGAAAATGTTATTAAACCTATGAATTGTCATAATATCTGCTAAGAAAGCTTTAATTAAAGCATATCATAGTCTTTTCTCACTATACAAAAATAATAGTTAAACAATAATTTCATAAACGTCTTCTTTGGTTACAAATAAAAATAATAAGACATAAATAAATTAGGTTAGGCAAAACAATGTGCACTAATCAGTACGTCAATAAATCTTTAAAAAAATATTTAATTCCTTTTTAACAGGCCTGATATTATGTGATACTCCGCCGCGCACGGACATTCATGGTGCCAGAAATCTCGCAAGTGCGTTGCCGTTCTATTAAGAATTAATACCCTACCTAATAATGGTACCTTACCCTACTTAATTATGGTCTTTTTTTAAGGAACCTAAGTCGAATTGGTACCAAAACGTCAGGAGTCCGATAATGAAACTTAGCTGAGATATTAGTTCGAACACATTGCGGTAGAAGATGAAGGGAGACTCCACATAAACTCCAACAAAACAGTTTTAGTAACTACAAATTATAAAATTTAGAAGATCGAACAATATCCTACGTACGTGTGTAATGTAGTTAAAAACTTGTTATTTTAATTAATATTTATTTCAAAATAATGAGAAACTACAGTTGCTTAAACTTGGAAGCTTAAATCTTAAAAAATGCAGTCTAGCTGAATGAAAAATAAAATTTTATTTCATTCGAAGAGTAGTAAAGAGTACAATAACCGTTTAGCATTAAAAATTTCCCGTCAGAAAATCCATAGGAACTGCAGAAACGTTAAAATGCACCGATGCAAATTTTACAAGTCGCGTCGCAAAGACTGATACAATATTTGAAACTTCTCTACAATTCACGAATCAAAACGAACAAAGAGTATTCAGAAACGGTCGGCCTCGCTTACACTTCGCTAGAGACTGTCCCTAGTACCTTAGCTAGTCTGACATTAAAGAAGTGCGTCATCAAAGATTAAAGAAGCCATGACAATCGCACCTTTGAAAGAAGATGACGCTATAGGAAATACATTTAAATTCATAAGTATTTGGAGAAGTATTAGAGAATTCAATTGATTTATTTGCTCGATTTATATCACTTGTAAAATATTTTATTATATATCATTATTTTTAGTAAAGTACATTATAATAATGGCCGTATATACAAATTTAAAGATACTTCACATAGACTATTCGTTGCATCGTTAAGTCTATAGTACGGTTTCAGTTGAGCTAGAAGCTAAAGCTACACAAACGCCCATCTAACCTTATTAGACTATCTAGGTAGAAACAAGGTAAGGCGGAAATAAAGTACAACGTTGGAAAAAGATTCATTTGGCCCAAGTTTGTGAAGCTCTAATAGACTTATCCAGGGCTGTTGAAGCGATTTGATTCTGCATTCATTTGCGAAAAATATTTTATTCTTTGAATATTTCAATGTTAAGTTAGCTGGGTCTTTATTAAATTGAATTAATTAATAGGGATACATTTTTAAACATAATTTAATAATCTGGATATAATATGTATCTTCTTAATTAAGTCAATATGAGTAAGGTTAAAATTGTTGTTTAACTTTAAACAGCTTTCATTTATTTTCGCGCTAAAACATTCATTTGACAAATGGCGCCATCTTTGAATGACAATACCACATTAAATGTGAAGCAATGGCGTTTAACCCGAAACGGCGCGATGGGTCATTTAGGCAGATAACGCGTAGATTTATGCGAAGTGATTTTTAACCCTTACAGCCCGATATCTAACCGAGCGTTGATAAATGACACGTTTTGCGACCTAAATTTGTATATTGTGTCAGTTTTTTATTTGTAATCGTTGAATGTAGTTTATGATTGATTCGTGGTTGGGTTTTGCGAACACAGTATGAAGTTCGAAGGTTGAGTTAAAGCTGTTGTTTGTAACGCTTAGAATTTTATCTGTAAAGTTTAATTTACAAATATTTATTGGTTACAAAATTATTGCAACTACTTATGATTACATCACTTGAAACCTATAATACAATTTAGTATTAATCTTTTATAATTTAACCACTCGGTTATATTATATACTAGAAACAAAATATGAGAGAAAATCAAACGAAAGCTTGTTTCAAAACTTCGGAAATAACTTTCATTCAAGTAATTATAATCAGATTGCGCCGAAAGTCTTTAAATTCAGCTCAATTTCCGGAACAGTGTTAAGTGTCAAACAAATAAGTTAGTAAGGGGTCGAAGTAACCCGAGACCGATACAAGTGTCGTTAATCATTGTGATAGTTACGGGTTGAATGCTTCTGTGGTTCAAGTTTGTTATGAAGACTATTTATTTAGAAATCTACTTTAAGTTAAATAAGTTAATTTCCCAGTTAACAGTTAACGACTGTAGCAATGTGTTCATTTCTGGTATAATTCTGCATAAGTCATTAGGACTTAATGACATTATCTAATTGAAACTGGGGCAATGTTAGTACGTCTGTTGCTTACAAGAAGTTAAAGTTTAACTTAGCCATGCAAATAGCATATGATATTGAAACAAATCGATTTTTGCTGCGTAAACAGCTTCTATTAAATCAGCGCGTTATTTTAAAAATTATTACGTAAGGTTGATAAACAACAACAAAAACAGGACCAGCACAGGAAAAACACAAACTGTTGAAGATAATGTTATTCTTCATTTAGGCACTCAGAGAAGCAAACACGTTTATCATAACCAACGTGTGGATGAATCAAACAGAAGAGTACCTAAACCTAGCGTGAAACAAGTTTTGGACACTTAAAGAAGTTCGGAAACCATTTTTCATTTTTTATTATTCATTCGGATTTTGACATGGTTATAAAAAGAACAGTCGTGGGCACAATATGATACTTCCATTTCTAGTATATGGATGTCCAACGTAAATTTTTAAAGGCGCGCTAACAAAGAAGATTAGAGTTTTATTGATTGAGTAGTAGCATTTTAATAATGACGTCATAAAATTATTTGTTGGCGATTAATTTCGACATTCAGTTTAAAAAGAGAAGCCTCCTACTTGATTCAACCGCTGAAACGAACTGAGCGCCGCACTAACTAGTGCGAATAGCAACCCGAATTTGTGATAAACAAGTATCGTGACGTTTTGTGTACTTATTTCCCTACCGACGTATCGACTACAGACTGAGTCAAACGGCATTCGTTGGAACCAGCTTCACTGATTCCTTTAATATTGATTGTCTTACAGTTTCAAATGTTTAAAGTCCCATTATCATATAATCACGACCATTGCGTAGTCTAATTTATAGATTTAGCAACATTGACAAATCAAATAAATGACTAGAATACTTGTAGCTTTTGCACTAATATGACTTCACGACTTGAACTGACGCTACTGTTCCAACATTAATAATAATAAATATGAAATTACAACAGACTACCAAATAGTCGTTAATTTATTGCAACATTGAGAGATAAAATAAACCACTAGTGGTTTGGAACGATTAACGTATTTCAACTGATAAGACTTTAACGTTATCAATTTACTAGCTCCTATCATTATAGCCAGATGATACCAGCGCTATTGTCCCAACATAATCATAATAAATAATCCGAGGTGTTACAAACCTAAATGTGTATTCACCCCAGATTTAAGGATCAAGATCTTCGAACCTTTAAATATAAACATTAATTTAATAAGTTTAAACTTGGTCACTCCATACGCTACGCCAATGTCAACGCGCAGCAGAATTTAAACGACAAGAATGTTAAGAAAACAAACACGTTTGCGTTGAATAAAGTTTTCTGTTATAAATGAGTCACGGAGGGTCTTATTTTACAACCAATCAAATTGCAATGTAAAGTGTAGCGTGCGTGACGCTAGGGGGTAAAAAGTACCTCTAGGGACAAATAAAAGTATTTCATTTTATGTCTACTGTTTTAGTGTTACCGTCTGCCATTACTGAGGTTCATACATTAGGCATATTAGATATATGATGTCATTATATTGATCAATTCTGTTGTTCTTACAAAGATGTATTTGGGGTTTTAATTTAAAAAATCGGACCATCAATGGAATAGCATCCAATATGAAAACAACCTGTTAAGCAGAATTATTAACTAAGCAAAAAGTAGCTTATGCTTTGGTAATAAAGGTTATATTAGCTAAATGCTTTAGGATAATATAAGCCCCCAATAACTTAAAAGGGGGTTACGTCCCCAGAGGGCAATGCAGCATTGCAAGTCCGTGTTTGTATTAAAGGGATTACAATTTGGACCTCCCTTAATAATAATGATAAATTAGAACTGAGAGGTCGGAATATATAATGATGCTGCCAATCTCAAAATAATAATAGTCCTTATGTATTTCTATCACTGAAACGGTTCGGTGCAAAATTTCCCAAATTTAATATTCATAACAAATAAAAAATATTACCCAACTATACATTATACTTTTATTTATTCACAAAACCGTATGTTGTCATAATTGAGTTCCGATTAGTTTTAATGAAGAAATAGTCCCTTCATAATTATCGCATTCAAGTCATTATAATGCTAGCCTTAATATTTTTGTTTTATTTTTGACCTAAGATTGTAAACCGATAATATTAAGGTCTATATTTAAGATTCACTAAATCATAAGACCACAGGGAACTTGCATAATAGTTTTATTCTCCATAATATAGTTTACAATAGAGCGTGTGTCAAAAGAAAAGACTTATGCACTAGCCAGTGTTAGGTGATCATTAAAGTCATGAAAATTTTTGACCAACGACTATCATGGTAGATCCATGATATTTTTTTCTCATCATGTGGTATTAAACTATATGTATAAACCGAAAACGATATTACTCGTACAAACTATAATGTGACAATCAGTACTAATCAACTTCTGTCTTATCCTGTTTTGTATTATAAATTGTTTAGACGAATCAACTGTTTTCGCCTCGGGGTGACGGGAGGGAAGGGAGCGATAAATTTACTGAAATTATTGTGATCTCGAAAATTGTACTAGAGAAATGATAAATGGTACCATTTTGTTACGCAATTAACTTGTTAAACTTCAGGTCTTTTCCAGTGCTCTTTTGTTTTTAAACCGTAATAAAAGCACCATGGTTGCACAAGTACATGTTGTATGTGTGAAATTTCTTACCTATTTACTTAATATGATATGTTGGATAGAATAAATCTTTCATAACTATTACTTTTTTATAATATTAACATACAATACACGTAATGAATGTTGGATTTGTCTAATATAGGATAGATTTTCTGAACTTAAATTCGTTGCATTAGTTAATTTCAAACCATTTAAACAGTACCATCACCAGTTGGTCTTATCTATAGATTGCTTGCATATACATATTGTAATTACTCACAACACTATTTTAAGAAAACATTGGTATAATTTTGAACATTAACATTATTTGAACAAGATATATATATGCTTTTTAGTTTACATTTTTAGACTATTTTCTGGAGAATTCCTTTTATTAAGCTAAGAAATGCTTAAAATTATACCTGGATCCAGATGATTGTTAGGTCCCCTTGTTTTGTGTTCAAAAATAATTAATATTTTAACTTGGAGAAAATGATCGTGGTTGGTAAAACAAAAGGCACACGCGGCCTCTCACCAACCAGATGAACCGAACAACTACTCATCATCATCAAAACTGTACACTGCAATAAGAATAATAAGAAACCTGTGGAAACAGAGAGTCCGCTCCAGATGTTTCTTTGCTGACCACAACGCCAAGACATGAACTTCCGACTGAAGAAAGAGTTTATTACACATTTTTATCATAATCAGCCCAGCAATCAATCAACACGGCACATAACAATACGATAAACAACAACCTATACTTTAAAAAAAAACAAAAATGATTCAAATTAAAACTACGTTTGTCCCTTTCAATAACTAAATCATAAATCTCTCAGATATCGTTCGACATTACTCAAACAGTGTATGCCCCCGAGGTGGCTATTAAGAAATACAAGCGAACACGTTTCGTATAGTTCCCCTCACAGTATGCACAAAACTTCTTCATCGTACTCTGCATTCAAATTACCTTAGGGAATATCCCGGTAACGTGGATGTAAAGCATTCCATCAGATTTTGATAATTGTTTCGTTACAATTTTTATATTATTTATCTAGGATATAATTGCTTTTGTTATATTTCATATACCTCACTTCTTGCATTATTTAAATTCCGCTTATAATAAATTATTATTATTTATTTGTCTTTTGGATTTTCGTAACAATCGTAAGTTAGTCCAGTAAAATGTTACAATTTGAGGGCCAAACTGAACATTTGTTAGTAGACGCAATTTTATGGGACATGTAGGGGGGGTCAATACAAGCTTAACCTCAAGTTTGTGGGGTTGGCGCCCTTGTCCTCCGGCCGCCATGTTGGTAAAAGGGGTGAAAGTGTTGCCAATTTAAGAAAATAAATACCTGTTTACCAAAGAGGTAGGCAGAGAACCTCTACGATACTGACAAACTTTGCATAATATAGTGTTACATACACCTTTCCAATTTATCTTTATTTCTGTCGAGCTCTGCAACGTCTGCTATCTCTATTATAACTTCATCTTTATGCCCAACACGTTTTGTCTGAGTTGTAAAACATAATTTGTATATCTAGTATATGTAAGTCCACGTCGGGATACGCCATGTAAACCTTGTATTAAGTTATTTAGTTTTGTTTCAAGACGTGCTCTTAGCGCTTCAATTGTTATGAGCTACAAAGGAATATGATTATTTTATGTTCATACGGGAATTTACAAATTAAACGAATTATGTATGTATGAAGTCTTGTAACCCCCTAATGGGGAATGGAGCAGACATGTTTTCTTTTGTTTTTATGTATGTATAAAGAATGTAATCAGCCGTTTTGATCTCGTCACCCTTAAGACATCCAGGTCTTAAACATGAACTGAGGGTCAACAGTCGCACACTTACGCCCAAACCCAATAATTAATCCACAATCTGTGTCAGACCGTGACAGTCGATCGATCTCCTTTCTGCATCCCCATAACCAAACCCTACGGAGACAATCCATTTTTGGCGACGGATAGAATGCAATATCTTCGCTCTTTACACTCATATTTGTTAATCAATATAAACCAAATAAAGTAAATAAAACCGTAAAAATAATATTAAATTATACTTGTCTATGTTTAAAACATACAAATAGCTTTTTAATTATTAAGTCTATCTACATACACTGATCTGATTTACCATGGATAGCTTGTATCGACAGTTGACTATTACAATCCGTCGATTGGCACACTATTTTTAGGATCGGATTAAGATCTCAGATAGTCAAAAATGGATTGAGATAGGTTATTGGGTTTGGGCGTTACACACAAGCTATTTTCAGTTCAAACAAAATTAAAAAACAAAAAAAATATCTTCAATATTTAGCCGATAAATAGTTGAGAAATTTGAGTTTTAAATCATTTGTTGATCATTTAAGTAGATAACAATCTCGTGGTAGTGGAGAGTTCACTGAGTCGGACTATAGGTATATTTTTTCTATCTTAAAAGTTTTATTTTACTTCGTTTTCTTAGTATTTAATGACTTCCTTTTAGATTTTTAGGTACACACATTCATAATCCAAAAAAATATACAGATTTTCTTTACAACGAAAACATTATATGTATTAGAATGTTTTCGTTGTAAAGTCTTATAATCGTAACATTATTTACGTAAAATATCCGACTTTAGTAAATTAAAATTCTTGATTTCAAGTGAAATGGAAGAATTTTTTAGATCATTCCAGGAATTTTAAGCTTGATAAATTGGTAAAAATAAAAACAAAAATTTAGAATGCAATGCTTTCTTCTATAATATAGAATAGATTTAATTGTAAAACTGTAGGGTCTTAGAAGCCTTAGGATTTGACGTAGCAGCTAGATAAATACATGTTTTGGAGTTCCGACTCGGGATAGGCCAACTTACAATTGCCCATGGGTAAAAACTAAAAACATTGTTAATGTAGATATTGACACATGCTATAAGACATTTTTTGTTCTATCATCAATCATCTCCACAGCGCACGCGAATACAGATTTTTTATGGAATTTTTTTTCACACCTTGGGTTATATTTTTGCATTTTTATCAGGGATCACTTGTTTTTTTGAAAATGTATGCCAGTCAGTGTAAGATACAGCATTCTAATAGTGAAGAATTATTGAAATCGGTCCAGTAGTTATGTGTAAAAACATTACAGACATTCATACAAAAAACACAGATAGTTCCTGTTTATAATATTGGTATAGAATAATTTAAATTTTTTAAGCCGAAACCATGTAATATGAATATCAAAACTAATCACACTAATGACTGACATTTTGTTAAAAGTCCGTAATTGAAATAATTTAAAATTATATTTCCCGTTAAAATTATATGTAAACATTCAGCGATAATAATGATTGTAAAGCAATTAATTCTCAAATGGGGTACTTTTAACTGTTCCTAGGGTGATTAAACTAAATGTATTAGAAAGGGTTCTGAACTGATCAAGCGTTAATACAATGTTTTTATTTCCACGATTCGGGGAGGGCAACGTTTAAAATCCAAATAATTTAGGAACCCTACCATAAAAACCATTGAATAACATTGCCTTGTTAATTTTCATTATTCAGGGGTGATTTTATCTTAAAATAGATTATATACAGTAATCCTCCTGTAACTTTTGGTACCCTTATAGTGTGTTAACGATAACGCGATTTCCGTTCCCGATATAACGCGAAGACCTCTTTATTAATACAGTTGTATTTGTGTGAATTTTATTATGCTTTGTCTCTGCACTTGTTTCACTTGTTATAAAATTAAACTAAATTACATTCGTATACCTAGTTCTGAATAGCAAAAAAGCGGTTTTACGTGAATACTTCAACATCGCGATTTTCTATAACGCGGTTTACCGGACCGCGTTATAGCAAATCAAAAGGGGGTTTACTGTATTTAGCGTCGTATATGAATCTAACACACAGCGAATTTGTTCGAAACGATGCTTCTTCGATTCTTCATTTCACATAGTGGTCTTGTTAATATTAAAACGTTATCTGTGTATAAATGAACTTAAGACAAAAGTGTTAAAATTAATTACTCTTAGGCACCATAGCGTTTCTTACTTTCTAAAGCTCGAGCTTACAGTGTGTATTTAATTTTTTTTACCAAAACGCAAGTAATTACTTAAAAACGCAACTCGGGTGAGCTGAGTGCAAATATAAAGAGCGGGGTACTTCAGACCCGGCGCCGCAACGCGAGGGTTGAAATATTACGAATAAAACCTAGTAGACGTTTGAACCTGAACATTTTGAAGAGGTTATTCTGTCCAGATTTCAATACTTCTTTAAAATCTATTTCTTTGGTATAATGAATAGATTACAATCAGTTTTGAATTAAGACCTTAGCTGTTTGATGTTAGTCGCAACGTTTTGCGACCATGCCTTTTTAATAGAAATCACTGCTTTATTTCAGATTATATCCAAATGTAGTTTAAGTAACTGTTCTTTCATAGTTGTTTAGTTAGGAAACAAAGCAAACAAAAATAACTAAAAACAACTTTTTTGTATGTAATATTAGTCCAATGTTGATTAACACCGCCGCCCATTAAGAGATTATACAGACATATTTTTTGAATTTGAAATGGCACGAATCTTTCTTATATTGATCACTAAGCTTTGGAAGTATAATGGTTTTTAATTTTACTTTTATATCACACAATTTTTTTTTATTTTGTTGAGTTGATTTCCGGCTGTGCACCAATGTATGTGCACTTTTAACATTAGGTCGAACGGTGTAGGATAATATTGTGAGAAAACCGGCTTCTCTAAGATCCAAAAATTTCGATGGGTAAATACATAAATACATAAATCTAAAGCCCAGACCTCTAAAAGGTGCAGCGGCACTATTTATTTTCAAATGGTAAATCTAGTATTCTATGTCTCTGAATTGAGAGAAGGAAGCCTGTTTAATATAATTCCTTAACAATAGATAAGTATGAGGCAATACAAACAACATATTGATAAAAGCTTTATAACTAAACAGCTTGAATAAATCCTAGCTTCTTATAAAAAATCAGCTCCCACCGTTTCAGCTTTGCAATTGGGGCATCTTTGTCCACATGTTTACTACGTTTGTACTTTCTGAGAAAATGACTATCAACTTTCACACGTTGGTCACAATCACGGGTCACGCCCACTCCATTGACTGTCACAACAGCCATGTCATCATGCATTCGTGACCTTGGATAGAACATCCACCGCTTTGAGCCAAGCCCGTCGCTCTTAAGTATCTCCTGTATTCTGTCTTGGCGTTTTTTTGTTGCTAGGTATTTCGTCGTACTCTTCTTATGTTTACTAGCTGAAAAAAAAACGTACTAATACATAAGTCAGCCAAATAATACACTGCCCCAATATCCGTATGTGTTGCATTGAAACAAATGAACTGAATTTAGTTAAATGAGAATTATTATAAAGTTATAAAGATATTATTAATAATTATAACATAATGAGTACTATATATTAAGGAAAAATAAATCTATGATACATAAACGATCTTATGTAAGGAAGAATAACCTACGCGTTAGATACAAAATTCTAAACGCGTCCAGAAAACTTGGCTCGCGCATATTTAAGTCCCGGCGACTCCCCGATCGACCATGACTTTTACTTCTTGACCGTGATCTAGACCGTGAATGAGATCTTGATGTCCGTGATTGTGATCGAGAGTGATCTGAGAGTGATGTTCTACTTCTCGAACGTGATCTGTTCGTTTCGCGTTTTGATTTAGTTTGCTTTGAACGACTTTGTCTGGAAGAAAAGCTTTAATTAGATTTTTTTTTCATTCAAATTCAAAAATCATTTATTCATGTAAAGTAACATAGTTTACACTTATGAACATCAAAAAAGAAATATACATTGGATGCTATCCATTTACTGACAGTTCTGAAATCAAGGGCGTAGAAAGGAAGAGATGAACTGGCAATAAACTCTCCGCCACTCTTTTTAATTTAATTACTTAAAATAACTTTTTTTCGTAGGAAGGGTTCTGCCATAGATCATAGGTCATATTTATTTTTATTGAAGTTAAAAAATGTTACCTTCTTGTGCTTTTGTCCTCATGATTAGGGCCCGCTTCGTAATAATCTCCAAAACCGTCTCCATGATCAGGAAACTGCCCCTCTGACCCCACAGGGGGATATTGGTTAGGATATGGGTATCTATATCCTTCCATTATTTGTCATCAGAATTTTTTGGTATAGAAAATATTTTTAAAAATTTATTTCATTTTCGAGTTAGACTGGTGGCACTGTCAAATTTGATTTTTAAATTTAATGTCACTCCTTCATAGAGTTTTTGTTAAATTACTCGAATTTCGATGTAAATCATTTTTTAATTAATAATGATGATGTTCCCGTGACGTTAAATCCACACACATGGCCTCAGTTTAAATTCATAATTTTTTTTCAAATTTATTTTCTTTCTTGTGTTTAACTGTTTTTTTGCGTTTAAGACACACCGATTTTTTCACTCACGTTGTTAGTATTCTAGCAAGTTTTAATTGTTTCTTAAAAATTTCATTGTTGCACAGGTCAACACAAGGCCAATACTGTTTTTGTTTTCTTTAAATTATTATTGAAAATTATTTGTTTGTTTTATCCGTTCCACAAAGCGCGATTAAGCGATTCTTAAGATGTATAAGATTCTTAAGATCCACCACGATGTGGAACCAGCTGCCCACTGAAGTGTTTCCGAACCAATTCGACTTAGGGTCCTTCAAGAAAAGAACGTACCGATTCTTAAAAGGCCAGCAGCGCGCTTGCGAGCCTTCTGACAGTGCAAGTGTCCATGGGCGGCGATGTCACTTAACATCAGGTGTTCCTGCTCGTCTGCATCCTATAACATAAAAATGTTGTGTGGTTTTATGACACCATGGTAAAAGTGAAACTTTTTTCATATTATAGACATTTAACTAAAAATTTTTGGAATAATATTCCATTAAGGGTATAAAATCGCTTTATCAATTTTATATTTTATATTATATGTTATTGGAATGATAATGGGACTAATAATAGTAGACTAAGTCTCCATCACATACATTATATGTACTTAACAATTATTTAGATTATATACATATTAAAATAGCGTGGAGCACTGACACAAATGAATAATAGTCTATACACTACACGGTCAACTGCTGCGAACTATGTGCGACGCTATGACGAGCGCCTTTCACTTTATCCGTACTCCGCGGCCGACCGTCACGCGACATGCACCACACCGACCAAAAAGTTTGAGACGATGTAATAAAAGTTTCACTTTAAAAAATTATTTCTATATTGCTCAGATTTTATCGCGGGCTTTAAGCGCGGCAACAAGAAATTACATAACGAAAATAAGAACCTAACACACGATGACGTAATATAGGTGCGGCCAATACGTCTTAGAGCGGGACAGAACGCATACTGCGTCTCACATCTCCTTGACAAGATCGGTGACGCTACATGTAGCGTAAGCGCGGCCGGAGTGAGACAGACTATATAGGTGTGTCAGTCTGAGTCTGGTAGAGTGGCAGATTGAATTAATATCAATGAACAAAAACTGCATAAATAAAAAATTAATAAATAAATATAATTGCAATGCATTTCATAGCTTTACCGCGGCAGTCCCCGAGTGCCACACGTTTTTTTTAATACTAAAATTGTTGATTTTATGCCACCATATGGTGTGGCGTAATGAGTAGAGTGGCAATAAAAGTATTTTTGGTGAATTTTTAAAGCACAAACCAGTGGGTACCATACTATTTATTCATACGACACAGCCTGTATATTGTGCATGCTTAAAGTTTACTTTCAACTTATATGAAATGTTTTATCTTTGACTATATGCATTGTAAAAGTAGGATTCCCAGTAATTTTGTGAATATACATATCATAATTATATATTCTATATGAATAATAATAATAAGATATAAAGGTAAGTTCACAGTGTTTCATTCAAATCCGTACTTAATAGAAGTAATACGTAGATGAAATTTTCTTAACCAAGCTGTAATGTTATTATGATTGATTCCAATTTTATGGCAACATTTTAGTCGAATATTCAAGATTCTAAATCCAATCACCAAACTCCCCAAATTAATGATTATATCGAAGAAAAGATTTACGATTCCTTATAATTGAACCCGAATGAATCTGAACGATTAACTTCACGAATAAAAAGAAAAAGAAAGATAAATTAAGAATCGATGAATGCCTAATGGCTTCCTCCATTAGGATTTTGACTTTGATTTTGCGTGGGGGAAAATTTTTAACTACTTCCCACAGGAGTTTGTTAAGTTCATGTGGACTTATAGAACAGGCAACGCCAAATTATTATCGATTTTTTTATAAGTTGTGGAATAATAGAGAAAAAAAGAGAGTACCAGTATCGTGGATAAGAAACTTGTGGCGAGAGAATAGTGGTAAAATATAGAGAAGACCGTCGCTCCGTCGGAATTTATATAACTTTATTTTGACGTTATCTATATTTTTCTGGCATAAGGCCTGGCTTTAGATTCCCTTCCCTCTCAGTCGCAGCGTGCCTGCAAATAAGAGTGGACAGGCAGCAGAATCTTCGGTCAACCTTAGAGCAAAGTAATATTCCGTTGTATCTTCAGCAGCCAATTCTTTAAATAGTTGTTAGTGTGCGCCATCAATGGGTCTTCTAGTAATCCGGGTGGCAGTGCCACGGGCGCGTACGTACTTATTAAGAGTAGCACAACTTACTAAATATTATTGCGTATGAGACAGATGTATTTATTTATTAGTTATAAAGTGTTTTTACTAGTTATGTTTTTTATTATTTATGTTTTTGGATTAGTTTTCTATCGTATTAGTACTAAGTAACTGTAAAAATTAGTTTCTTCTTTCAGTACTTCCAATTGCATGCGAGCTTCTTGACGTTTGTCCAGACCTGCTGATCGATAAGTATCGAAACCTTAATTTACTTAACAGAGCCACTAAACAAGAATTGCACACTACTTGGACTGCACACCTGCACTAATCATCCTCAATTACTGATCAAAGTGAATATAGGCCTTTAGAACCAATTTACAGAGATACACAGGCAATTCATATTATAGTAAAATAGTCATTATTATTATGTATCATACATACATCCATCTCAATCATAAGTGAATGATATAAACGCTTTCCTTTTTTAAATATAAAAAAAATATGAATTACAAAAAATAGAACAAATATATGATTAGTAATTACATACCTTAGATAAATATATAGAACTCTAAAGTAGACCATTTCTAGTAATTTTAATGTAATGTTTCCTGTAGAAATCTTATTCAACTTCTCTACCAAGCAAAGCGTATCTTCACATTTTAATGTTCATGAATTTTACTTTATTTTAAATATAACTATACTTTACTACCCACTTGTGATTCTTCTTGAAATACAAAAAGTTTTTCTAGCTTTTTTGTGGTTAATTATTGTCTTTCTTCTTATTAAAAAATAAACGTACATTTCCGTACTCTACACGAGAATTAAATTGTGATCGAGAAAAGACAAAACTAAAAAAATCTACATCCTAGTTATTAATTTTAATATCAGACCGAAAAATATATTTTAATACAAGCATCACATAACTATTAAATGTTAGTTTTCCTATTAATTCTGCATGGTACTGACTTCCAGCATTGCTTACATTGTTGTGGGAAAAGTATTTCAGATCTTGCAGTATGTCTGCTGTCTGAGTTCTCTTTAGTTTATTTTAAACTTAGTATATTGTTGCATGGCATCAAATAAATAAAACCGTGCTTCACTACAAATCAATTTACTCCTTACTTTACTATTTAAGTGTACATTAAGCTAGAAACCTGATCAATACCCTGCTTAATACCCATAGAGTGTGATGGGTATCAAGTAGTCTAACCCTCAGATGTAAAGTTTTGTTCGCAGCACTTCTGTCGAGTCATTGAGACGCGAGCGATACTTTATATGCATTAAGCTTTTAGCTAGGTTCCAAGGCCCACTAAAAACCACAAAACTATTCAGGGGCAAAAAATCGCACAGAAGATTTGTTATAATATTATCTATACATATAAAAATTACCCCATATTTTCTTTGGTCATGTCATCACGCATGAACGGCTGGACTTATTTCGCTTATTTTTTTTTGTTATTTTACTATATATTTTAAAATGTAAGAATTCTTAACCACCATATTAAGTAATCCTGATTCTTATTACGTTAGAAAATTTGTTTTAGTGCAGAGGGCTTTTACAATTCACACTTTTTTATTCCTTATAGCGTTTGATATAACATTGCAAACAATGTGTGCTGCAAATATCGTCAAATGGGATGTAAGAAAAAATAATATCGTTTAAAATAAATGCTTCGATCGGAGATATGATAGTGATAAAATACAACTAAAATATTTACAATCGTTAATTTTTTGTGGGATTTATCTTAAAAATCCATATTTTCACATGGCTAGTTTTATGTCGTCGGTTTCCGGGTCGTAATACTTACAAACCTATTATAAATAGGTGCGCCAGAAAAACAAACAATGAATGTTTTATATCATGTAGCATTAGAATAATAAACACTTTGTTTCTGAAATATATTTTAGTTAAATTTATCAATTCGAAATCAATATTCATAATTAAGAGAGGACAACGTCTGTTGGGTCCGATAATTATTAATATTTATAAAGCAATTGATTCAAGTAGCAAATGTATTTGGAGTATAGTCGGTACGGATTGGATTTTGCAAATCATAAGCTATGCATAAACTTAGATACTATAGATATATAACTGCACTACTAAATTCAATGAAACAGTTAAGGTCATAACTTATTTAAATCTAAAAGACTTCCTGTCACGAGGCTGATTATTAATTACTTATTTTGGAGCCAACAGGCATCGCTAGAGATGGCAAGCAGCCGGATGGGATGTCTTTGATCCCTTAGAGGATGGGACGGGCTTTGGTAAGGGGTGCTACCTGTGTGGGCATGTTAGCCACGTATCACCTCCCTTGGACAAGCACAAAAACAGGCGTGGCCGCAGAATAGGCGAAAAAATAATAAAAGACTCAAATTTAAGTCTTCCCTCCTTTGATATTGTTCCTGTTGGAGTAGAGATTCTTGGAGTGGGATACAACTGCACAAACGCTAATTAAAGATATATGTTGTGTCTGGTAAATAGTACCCGCGGCCCCAGAGCTGGTGCTTTCGTCGCTCAACGAATTTGTATCGCAATATAGGGAAGAAATGCTGCTAGCATTAAAGGTACACTGCCACAGGGACCAAAGTTGTTAAGTTTGTTTTAATTTTTTTAAACCAATTTTTTTATTATTATTAATCTGTAGGTTAAAAATAGTGTTTGTCTGTTGGAAATATCTTTAAACACAAAAATATCCTTTTTCACATGGCTGATTTTTTTTATATAGTAGGGGGCAAACGAGCCTGCGGGACGTCCAATAAGGCAGTTATCGCAGCCCATAGACACCCATTTTTGTGGGTGCGTTGCCGACCGATTACGAGTTAAATGATAAATATATGAATATTTATTAGACACAATATACAGGAATATTTCGATAAAGTAGAGTGCACTGGCCCTCACACTAGGATTCCCTGTGTTGTGGGCAGCCAGTCTCTTCCTTTTCACATCTAAACAGTATTTCTTAATTTTTTCTACATAACACATTTATATCTATACTATTTTTGTACAATAAGAATATTTTCTGTATTAGTATAGGAAAGCTTAACAAGATATTGTTTGAGATTTTTAGTAAATGTATGTAATGTGATTTTTGTAATGTTAGTGATAATTTTGTTTTTAATGAAGTGGTTAAAAATGAAAGGGCCTCGGAATGAGAAAAAGCGATTGATAATTTCCAATGAATAATTGATATGCAAGTTCTAATTTATTAGAGCTGCTTTATCCTACTCAGAACTCCATCTTTAGGATTAAAACTAAAGCAGCTAAAACACTAAATAACTTCACTTGAGTCCATAGTCGACTCAACTCTTTAATGGCGTTCATTTTACGGCCTTTTCAGTTTTCACTCGCCTTCTAAACGTACGTCTTCAACCTTCTTTAGCTTGGCCAATTTAGTTTTAATAAGTTCAGTATACTGACACTAATTCCATTGCAATATTTGACTCTCCAAAAAATGTTTATTAAAGCTTTTCGTGTATTTAACAAGTCTCATAATACGGAAATTGGGTCAATCTATTTTGAATGGGAATTTTAGTCTTATAAAAACTGTTATAATACTGTTAATTTGTTCTTATTTTGGTCGTTTTCATAGATAATATTATTAAATGTTGATTAATAGAATTTTTGGATTTCCGTTTTTATTTTAATCATCTCCCATTTATCCTCGTTGCTACACGCGTAGCAATTCACGTAGTAACTCTACAAACGTACCTACGCAACGTAACGTTATTTTAGGTATATTAAAGGCCTGCCTAGGGCCAACTAAAACATCAACAAAACAACCGAAATCCTATGTTCTGTAAGACCCTCAAGGGACGAAAAACGTCAAAATCATTACTCAAACGATAACATTACTGCGTTACAGGGATATGAATTTCGATATTTTTAAACGGACCCATGTCACATATAACGAACGGCGTGACAAAATACTAAACATCTATTCAATGACATATTTTCGGTGTCAAGCAAATATATACCTTATTCGCAGGAAATAGAGGCAGGGATCAGAAAGGATCAGATTGTGTTACGTGTGACAAGGGTTGCCATGTAAATAGTAGAGTTTGCAGATGATTGTGGACGCCAATTAGAGTATCTAGAATGTTTGTTGTTTAGTGGTATAAATGTATATACATTCTGCAGTTTAATAACCAATTAGTCTTAACTCAAATTATATTATTCATAAATAAAAGTCACTCCTTTTCGGTAAGGGTGTTTATCAGCCTTCTGTGCCTGACACAAATCATCGCGTTTGGTATTTAAGAATGTCTAGTTTGTTATATTTAAACGAATTTAATATAAAATTGACAGCCATGTAACCACATTATTATCGTTATTATGAGAAGACGGAATTAATTATCTTCAAAACACGCAAGAAACAGATTCATAATACAAGGAAAATTAATATAACATAATGTAATTTGTTATCAATTAAATGTAATTGCGTTTATTATCAAGGAATCATAGGTTAAATTTATTATTAAAGATAAAATATCTAACTCAAATTAAAATTATATATGATTACTTATTGTCAATATGTCTTTTGTATCTTATATACAAGAAGGTACAACTTATTTCCCTATGATTACCCTACGAAGTTCTTGATGGGTATTTTAAGCATATGCAGGTTTATGAATAACAAAATGGAAACCGCATACTTGCTAAAAGAGATAATAAGACTGTTCATTCCGAAGAATTATCCTCTACTGAAATTTACCTTTTTGCTGTACTTTCGACTCGCACTGTCCAGCGTCAACAAGCCCCCATTTCATCAGCAGCAACTCTCCTAGCTTAATAGCTTTCTCGACTCGTGTTCAAATTTAAAAATCAATTAATTTATTCATGTAGGTAACATAATGTACACTTATGAACGTCAAAAAAGAAATATACATTGAATGCTCCTAATTTTATATTTACTAAAAGAATTACATTTATTAGAAGAGAAAAACTTCCAATAAACTCTCCGCCACTCTTCTTAATCGCCAAGTTTTTTCGTTGTCACAACGTTTGAGCAAAAGGCATAGTGAAATAGGAGCATGCACTTACATTCTCGTGGGAATAACACGCAAATACATAGTAGAAACAACTAATACCACCGCATACATGAATTCAAGTACGACCAGTCACCCCAAGTAGCACGCGTTCGAGAGCATGACGCATGGCCAGCCATCGGCCCCCTCGCCATGTTTTAGGAAGAGTTTCTACACAAGAAAATAGGAATAATCTTCGGCCGAGAGTGGAAAATTTACTATGATTTTAAAATGAACTTAGAAAATATTAATGGATAGCAAAGGTTTACTGTTAATTTTATAAAAATAAATTAATTGTACAATAGTATTATAACATTTTAGTTGAAATAAACCATACGTCAGTTGTAAATAAATAAAAATTTCTTCAAAATTTTAATTAAGTTAAATTAAAACTAAAGTGGGTAAAAACCAAAGGCTTTATTAAATAACCTTTCATTGGTAATTTTCGAGTAATTTCCCAGAAGGCCGCCAAATGTTTAGTCTTACTGTTATTCATTTATGTTTTAATATTGACTACCAAAGCGACTTGTAAAATTTTTACCATTTTTTAAATTTTTATTAATGAAAAAATCGTCCTCTCATAATAAGGATGAAGTAACTAGATTACACTAAATTGTAATTTTTCATAATAACTTGTAATAAGCGTTTGTTAGATGCAATCAATAATTTAGCTATATAGCTAATAAATAACAATAACACAAACGGCGCGGTCGCACAATAAATCATTACTATAATATTGCAATTAATATTAATTACGCGAAAGGAGCAAATAGGGTTACAATGAAATATTGTTCATTGCGAGATAAAATCTATTGTTTCTGTTTCGCGTCGATTTAATCTTAACAAAAGTCGTAAACGTGTTAATCAACTCGTTTTTATGTTTTATAACATTTAGTTGAATATTCAGATTACAGAATTTATATTGAATTAAAAATATAGAACATTTCAGTTTAAAAATTCTCAAAAATGTGCCTCTTTTTTTTAAATTAAGCAATTACACAAATAAATATTTGTGATTGTTAGTGTAACTTAATTGTTTCTTTATTAGAATCATTTATTTGTACGCAGCTCAGCTTAGCTTAGTTTTAATTTGTAATCTAAAGAACTCTTAAGTTTGTTTTTTAGCATTAACGATATGACCCGGTGAGTGCGTCAAAACTTAAAATTTGAATTGATAAAGAAATTATATGATATTAAAAAATATATATAAAGGTTATTGGATGTAATACTACAGTTATGAAAGACCAATTTCTGATGGCAACTAAAATCAAATGACAACCTAGAGATTTTTTATTTCTTAAATGACGTTAAATATTTCCCAGCTAGGAACAGGTTTTATATGAAAAATTCATTCGTAGTATTTTTCTTTATTTATTATTTTTATTTCCGTTTGTAGGTCTACAAATATTGAAAACTGCAATTCATATAATAACATAATATAATCGTATTTAGATATTGCGATTATATTGCTAAAATCGTATTTATGTATAATAATATCAACAACTTATTTTCTTTAGTGGATCTGGGGCAAAAAAAAACCTTTTCTTGTAATTTTAGGACGCTACTTTGCCGCCAAAAATAGTTTTATACCCTTTTTTCTCTTAACCATTTCTAACGACACGTTAAAATTCAGCTATGTCCGTAAAAAGCACTCATTGTGGTTACCTATTTCGCAATGATGGATAGCTGTGAACGCGTTAGCCGAACCCAAAGCTCAATAAATCATTCGTAGGCGGTAAGAAGCTGTAAAAAGCAATTACGTTAAATTTTCCCTCGTCAGCAATTTTTATTTTTATATATTAATTAGGAACAGATGGAAATATTCTTATTAAATGAATAAATGGATTTGTATTTTATTTGGATTTGAATTTAAGATATTGTCACATTTTCGTTTGCCTGCTACGAATTGAAGGAATGATCCGTGTGATTGTATTATTTGTAAAATACAATATTACTAATACATTTAATGTATTTATTTTGGAAAACAAAATATTATTCTATAATGATTATTTGCATGAAACATTATAATTAATATTACGTTGATAACGTAATAATATATTTTAATTATGTGATATTTAATTTTTTGACTATAATGAGAACTCAAAATGTATCTAACTTCTACGTAAAATTATTTTGTAGGACGAATTTGCATTATGTGTGACAGAATATGTGAACTTTAGATTGTGTCACCAAAACAATTTTGTATCATTGATTTTGTTCAGTCTTTCTCTTGAATCTATATATTAGCTCTGTTATCACTTATTTAAAAACACATATTTATCTAGTAACGCAAACTAGTCAAAAAGTTTTTGCGATGTATCCATTTTAAAACTACCCCACCCATCTTTTTCGATTTGGCTTATTTACCGGCAATTGTTCTTTTAATAATAAGTCAATTTACCAACTTACCAGTGAACGCATATAAATACCTATACATTAAAATATTGATATAGTATTTAAAATTTCTATCAAGAACACTACTAATATTTATTTAAAAAGATAGGGTGTCTATAAGTAATTACGATCGCTGTCGCTTAAGAAAATTTTAGCTACTAGAAGGGACTCTACGCAAATCCATTACAAAACTTTACTGCATAAGACCTTAACCCACTTAAACAATCAAAGCCTTAGGCTCTTACCGTCTTTTAAACGACCCGTTAAAATGAGTTTAAGGGTACGAAGAGCTTCCGCTGTAGCGTAAATTTGGAACAAAGATAATTCTGTTATGTTGTGCCTTTTAGAGTAACATAAATAATTTTTCCTGCAATCAGAAATCCTCTCCACCTGAAGGGATTTAGATCATTGCCAAGGTCCCGATTTTGTTCCTTCTAAAACAACTGACAGGATCAAGTAAGGTTAAGTTAGGTGAAATGTATAATATGTTTCATTATAACAATTTGAATAATGTAACATTTTATAAAAAAAATTAATTATTTCCAAGATAGTAACACTCTTTTGTTGCTAATTTTAAAGACCAAAGTTTTCAGCCTTCTGAACGCAAACAGTTATTGTTTCGCCAGGATACCCGTTTAAACAAAAAAAAACGTTACAAAGATTTAAATATGTACAGAGTTAATTTCTTAAAAATAAACGTTGTTTAAAAAGTTGGTGAAATGAGACGTTAATCCAGCGTGGACAGTCCCACTGTAATTTATATCTAGAGTGAAGTTGAACAAGAGCATTCTAATGAAATTTGGCAAAAAAACCTCGTCAGAGGACAGTCTGTCTTATAAATCACTTTACATCGCTACAAACTTTTCAATTACAAGCCCTGAGTGAAAAGTTTTGAGGATCTACGAAGATTTCATCTCAGTGACTTAAGATTACATTAAAGATATTTTCAAATGTCACGCTACAATTTGCATCTAGGCAAGTCCAGTACTCATTGCAAGATTAGATTACATTAAGTCACATATGCAAGCCTATTTTTGTTCTATTGCAGCATCGTTGATACCAAGGCATCCTTGTGCTTGGACTTTCGTCCCCTTATCAATTTGATTGGCTCTAAAACCAAACGCAAAAGAAAATGATTGGTTTCTAATTTAGGTGCTGGAAACATGTTACACCAGTTCCGAAATCTGCTGCAAATCCGCATCTACCACATCCAAACATGATGCTTTGTGGACGCCTGCAATCCGAAGAAAGACAGAGCCGCTTTAATAGGAATTTGAATAAAATCAATTTATTTTAGCGAGCCGCGCCTTTATCGCCCCCTTAATAGATTGCCGGGAAAAATGAAAACTCTGCTTTTTCCGCTTTATTCAGCCAACTTATTAAGTGGAAGGCGTTACATTGGCGTACACCAGATTAAAAAAGCCACGTAAATCAACCATTTTATTGATTATATTTATCTTGCAATAAATATAATGTTAAACAATAATACAATTGAGATTTATAAGAATCAATATTAATTTATTTAAGATTACATGCCAATTATTATACAATTTATTTAAATGAATCTGTAGGCATAAAAGTATATTAAACAGACAAATAAAATTATAGATAATATAAATTTAATTTTTTTTTTTAATATTAAACGTCCAGGAGGCTCAACTGTTGTTAAGTGATGCCATGGACACTCTCAACACCAGAGCGACTGCGTTGCTGGCATTAAGAATTCGTTTGGACGATTTTAAATTTTTTCAGCGCTGAATTGACCCCCCAGGATGCGAAGGGAAGCCTGAGCGTTTTCCCACAGAATACTGAATGTACCAATGGTGGACGCCCAGAGAGGGATACCTCACAGCAGAAAAGAATGCGAACTGCGGTTAAATTTTATTTAAAAAAAAAACTTTTAAATTTCAAAAAAAGTCCAAGAATTTCTTATCCCATTTGATGCAGCAAAATCATTGCAAATTTTCAATCAATACATGTAGAACAATACATAAAATTGAAATTACAAAGAAACCAACAAACTAATTCACATAACTGCGTCAGCTGTTCTTAAGTGTAGCTGTCGTAATAGTAAATAATGGATTTCAGCTATTTATTTACACAAATGATCAACTAAATTGCAATAACGACATCTGCAAGAATTCACACAGACCCCGAGTATAATATAGAGTAATATTGTAGGGTTAGTGGTTAATGTGTGAAATTCAACTCTGAGGTTGTAAAATCGAACGCCGGCTATGCACAAATTTATTTTATTTCTATGTGCACAATACACAATTGTCTGCACCGCAGAAGGAAACATCGTTAGAAAACTGGCATGACTCCAATCAACGAACCAAGTAGATAAATATATTCTATATATTTCTATATATAGAAACTTATACAAACATACTATGTTATTAGAATATATTAAGACCTCTCGAAGCGCCAGTGGCCGCTTATGTATAGATTAATCAAACATAATTTTTCTTGCCTTGAAAAAAAAATATATTACTAAAAAGTTAGTAATTATATATGTTGTTATTATACTTGTTATTATATATATACTTGTCTATTAGATTGACAAATGATCAGAAACCTGAGGCCCAGGCCTAAAAAGGTTGTAGCGCCACTGATTTTATTATAAAAAGTTATTACTTTGCGACTGATTATTATCACGTAGCAAGAAGTGTAGAATTAAATCGGAACAATCCCACGATTTTTTTTTTAATGATATCAACTGAATGAGAGAACTATTGTATTCTATTGTGTACTAATAAGTATGCTTAAAAGAGTTCAAAATTTAACTTTCATGTTAACTAGGATAGGATAAAGCGTTCCATGTCCCAAGTAAAACTTTCTATAAAATTTATTAGTTAGCGTATTTCTTTTCCAAGTGAATATTTTTATACAAACTCTAATACATAAAATAAAAGTACGGGAGAATGGTTTCAAATTAAAATACAAATTATTATTACACATTCAAAATAATGATAGGACAAAATATCTCTATTGATGTCATCTCTATATAAACAGTACTTCTTAGTATCGCCGCCCTCTCCGGTTGTTGTCCCGGGGTTAGCCTTAAACGTTTTGCAATACGAGGCTATAATGTGCCGCATTTTGGCCATAATAATCGCGTTATGTGACGCTTAATGCCTTAACGTTTCGATTAAAGCCATTATTTGAACACTTAATATTATATTGCTTCGGCTATTCCATACTAAGAATGCGAATTTGATAAATGATGTTCGATATTTGTGTATAAATCTAGCAAGTCTATTAGACGCACAAGGCTGTCTTACTATTTAGATTAATAATAAATCGCTAAGTGGTTTGATTAAATATCACTTCAAAATCTCCACTATGGAGTTTGTGGTTGGCGAAACGAATTAGATAAACTTTAGTAACATAATTTTTATATTACGTTCGTAAGGGACTATTGATAAATCTTTATCTTTAATAAAACTTAAAAAGAAGCCATTGTCTTAAAATTAAGATGGTATCTATAAATGAATATAACTTTCCTCTCATTTTACATATCATCATTACTTTGTATTGAGCAATACAATTTACAATTAGACGTTAACTGCAATAACGTGCTATCCAATATTGGACACATGTCCCTACGATCACGTGCCAATTTTATAGCAGTCACTCCTAAATTGAAATTGCGGGACATTGTGGATGTACGCCAAATCTCTACTCTAAGGTGAAGTTTAAACGGCATCTTCTATGACAAGGCTATGTTTGTAATATGTATTATCACAAAAATAACAACTCGGTAAATAACATAATAATAATTAATTCCTATTTCGAAAAGAATTAGAAGTATGCGAATTTAAAAGGCAACGCAGCCCAGTGCTGAAACAAAGGAACAATGGATGGTAATTAGTATTTATGTTTATATTCAAACACATTAAACCTAAATGCGACTGCAAAAAATACATAAATACGTTTGTAAGACCATTTTAAACGTTGTAGATTCGATCCCCGGCTATGCCCCAATGGACTTTCTTACAAAAACATCGAAGGAAAACATCGTAAGGTTACAGGCTTGCCTTAGATCCAAAAAAGTCGCTGGCGGATATCACTACCTACTTGCCTATTAAATTGATTGATCATGATAGAGAAATGTTGATGCGCCACTGATTTATTTATTTAACAGTATCCACCATTACCATTTCATTTCAAATACATGATAAACTAAATCTATTCAAGACGACAAAACGCAACCAAAAATCACACACATAATTATTAGGAAAAGTATAAGACTCATAGTTTTGTAAGCCTTTGATCGACTTCTGCTTTCCCTCTCCGATCCATTCTTCTGTTGTGCAGATGTTAGGCTCTTGACAATTGTTCTAGGCTAAATACAATTGCAAGGGGCAGAAAATAGGTATATCTGGAGAGAAAATTTATTCACCCTGCTCGACAAATTGTGGTTTAATTTGGCGTTAAGTTTCTTGCGGTGTGCTACGTTATTTATGTGAAATTCACACCCTACACTTGCTACGGATTGTGGGAGATTTGATATTATGTCGTCAAATTTGAAATTACATGCCTTGAAAATTGCAGCGCTGAAAGAAAATTGGCAACACTCGGTGAGGGAGTAAAATTGCGTTCCACCGAGATGTATTTCACTTTATTTCTGTAGTTACAATATAATTGAATACGATGGGTTTTTGTATACACTAAGTGATTCTAGTATTTACAATCCATACTGTTTATTTTATAATAAGATGGGTTTCATGTATTAATTTTTGATTTTTAATTAATTATCACAATATTATTTATTACGTATTTAACACATAATAACGGAATTTAACTATTTTCCTTTTCACTATTGGAATACTAATAATATTGTTTTTCTATATTACACTGTGCTTATTACATATATTTTTCTGGTAAAAGACCTAAATTTCTTTTGTAAAATTAAAGAGCATTGTTCGATCAGTTAGTAGAAACGCTAAGGAGCAATAAATCGTGAATTGAGTCACACAATTCCAAGTTAAGCATTTGAGAGTTAGCAATGGCCTTCAAGAAATTTATGGTGGCCTGTCACACCGAATTTTATCGAGGAAAAATACATCTTTTTCAAACGGAATGGTTTGTCAACGTCGAGTCGCGGCTCTGTCTAAACGAGACCGCTTACATAAAGTGGATTGCAGAAGTAGGTCGTTTATGAAAATTTTAATAGTTTTTAAAAGCGAAAACTGACATAATGAATACTGCTCAATGAGTTTCCTCGTAATCCAAAAAAATTAATTGAGATATAAACTTTTTGTTTTAAATGTTCTGTATTGGATTTAAAGCGATATTATTTATTTCGATATATTAAAAATTACTTCTCAAAAATTACAAAATGAAAAAGTATTTTTAAAAAGCGTTTTATATATACATATGTGTTTAGTATAATATTGCAATTTTGTTTTTATTTAACCTTTAAGCAGGAGAAATATTATTGGAAAATTTCCCTTGCAAATAGTTCCGTTTAAACGATACATTCACAAAGGATAAAGGTTGTCTTTAGAGAAAAGTTTAAAAAACTACAAAAATAAAAAAAAAATGCCTTTAATTAGCTTAAGTAGACCATTTCCCATAAAATTATCTTAAAACATTTCCAATACACAGCTTGCATAAATAATACTGGTGGGTTCAGACAGTCAATTTCCGCGGATAGATAATAAATTTGGTTACCACGCCCTAGCGAGAAGGAAATACGACGGGCGAATTATGGACCGCTCTTGGATGGGAAACGCCATAGTTTTTCACTTGTCAACGTATCTTATTGTGCGCTTAGGGAGTGTGTGCAATGTAAGTAGTGTCATTTGTATTTGAATATTACTATGGAAATAGAATTTGCACATTTGTTACGCTTTCTTCTTTCTCGTACAACTTCAAAATTTTAAGAGATATTTTTATCGTGCAATAATAGTTTTAAAATGTAAGTGTTATTTAGATATTATGGAAGTTATACTTCTTTTGGCGCGTGTGGGTAAATTTTTACGATGCGCACGCGGTGTGCTAGTTCCAAGAAACCGACACCCTGAAGTTTGCATAGCATTGCATATTTTAAAATAAAAAAATGTCAATTTCTTTAATTATGTAGTAATATTTTGTTTGTGATATTTAAATTAACTTTATGTAACTGGATAATGCGTTTTAATAAAACTTTCAATGTATTTAAATGGTATTAATACATTTTTTTTATTGAAGTGTAGTTTTTTCTACAAACGTAGAACAGGGCGAAACATAAAATTAAAAAAAAATATCCCGTTACGCCATAGAAGTAGAATAACTTCTAAGGCGTGTACACACACATGTTTTATGTGCAATATCATTAATGTAAGAGACTGCAGCCCACGACACAGGGATCCTAGTGCATTTTCTTTTTGATTAAACATCCCTTTTTGTTATGTAAATTGAAGCCCTTTTATTATTTCAGACTAAAGATGTGTGAAGTCATACAGGTCAATTTTTATATATCAAAATAATATGCCAAGCGGTTTATTTGAAAAATCGAATACGTTTATGTTAGGGTCTACCAATACTATTTGTCCTTCGCTCTAACTTATACTGTTTTTTACAAAAGCTTTTCGACGCTCGGCACACTTATATATTAATACATTAAGAAAAAAAGAATATCTATTTTGTTTTCTTGTGTAATATTTTTAATTATCTACCTTATTTTTTTATATATGAAATCATTATATTCTATTGTCATTCAAGTAAATTATATTTAAGTCAAAATACAAATACACATTACACTATTAATTTGGAAAAGTTTAATAAAACGACTAATTTTGGACATAAAATAAATTAAAAACTGTTTTAAATGTTTATCGGTCACATACACACATTCAAAAAGATAACAAATTAATTGCATATTTAATTTTCTGATAATAAAATTACATACATTTTACATATCATTGCTAAAATTACATTAAGTTCATGTAAATAACAAATTGATTAACATATTCTATGATACCATTTACCTATATGTTTGTAAAGTCCTCTCTATTGCCTTAACTATATTAAATCTCTTTGAAGGAAAAACAAACATATTTTCCGATCTGTTGCAATGTTTGTAATTGTTTTATATTTAGTATATTACTAATAAATAAATGAGTAGTGCTGCAACCTTTTTAGATGTAGGCCTCAGATTTCCGTATCATTATAATTTCTCAATTTAATAGGCAATTAGGTGATCAGCCTCCTGTGCCTGACACACGGCGTTAAATTTTTGACCAGTTTCCTCAATTTATTTCCTTCATGGTTCGAGTGAATCAAACCAAACCTACGACCTCAAGTATGAGTGTCACTGAATCGGATTACGTATGTATAATTAGTTATAAAAAGGTTTAGATTTTATGTTTACTTCTTTGTTTATATTTGTTTTTGGTTTAATTTTTATATTTATAAGTTTTCTTGTATTAGGTTACTATAAAAATACTAAATAATTATATAACAAGAAATAACTAAAGAGTGTTTGAAAGTTTAACATTATCATTTTTTATTTAGTTAAAGCAATACTTTTTTATATTTTCTATTAAATAACTTAGGTATTAATACGCCGTGTCAGTTATAATGCGATCACATTTTACTTGAGTCAGATATTCGCCTTTATTTGCCAAAGGTGACGTAAATTGGAGAATTAGGCTGCTCAATTTCGTAATGCATTACGTCTCTAGTAAGTTAATTCAATTTGTAATTACATACTATAAAAGAAGCTTTTAAAAGTTTTTTCATCTTCTATTTATATTTATTTTATTATAATGTAAGTTAAGAATATTTTAAATACTGTTTATTTGTGAGTAAAAATAAATTATTAAAAAACTGATTGTTGAGACATTTTATTGAAATTATAACTGTATCGTTGTTTCCAGCGTGCTCAATCTAATGGAAGTGTAATTGTAGCAGATGCTGTCATCTACTGTATTTAATAAAACCCATTCAATGTAGTCTGGACATTTCTTCGCGCAAATAAAATAACTTGAAATATTATACAACAACTTGACTATATTAAAATGTATCCTAGATGTTTGTGATACTCCTCATATTAGCATATGTTTCTATGTAAATCCAGGAGAAATTAATCTCCGCAGCAATGGATGCAAACAAGTATGGATTGGTCTGATTACAACCAATCGTACCAGACTTTATTCCAACCAGTTTCCCATCCAAGAATCGCAGCAGTGGTGCACCAATGTCACCCTGAAACAAATTTTATTTTTAAGCGAAAACCCAAACTATATAAAGCTTTTTTTTAACTAGAAATTTTGATTTTTTTTAACTAGAAATAAAAAAGAAACTGTAATCGTTGCATCAATTACAATTCAGTTCAATTTGAGACCAATTCATAGACAAGTAAGCTCTTACTTAAATAACTAGAAAGGCGCTTTCCTCAAATTCTTTACGAAAAAATGTTCTAGGAGTTATATGTCATTGCTTTATTAACTAGATATTGGCTTAAATCAGTAAATTGTAGCGTTCTTATACTTTTAATATGAAAAAAAAAAACAATTAGGTAAGTGACTATAAATTTACATTTACATTTTAGTTGTCAAATTTCGGATTAACTGAAGAAATTATACACCGCCCTTTGTAAGGACCAACTATTTTCTTTAAGAAGCTCTATACGAGATGAAATGAATCATTCAACAACTCTAACAATAGCAGCCACGGAGTAATATGACAACAAAAGTATCTAAAACAATTTTATACCTAATTTAAGTAAAATAATTCTTTATATATATATTGTATATGAACTTACAACACAACTGCCTAGGCTCTCGTCTGTTGTAGCTTCTGCACAGATTTCTTCCTCCGTCACCACTGCAACACCACTCAATTCTTGCTGACATTGACGCAAGGTTAAAATGTCCACAATAATATATTGCAAGATATTTGAATTTTCTCCATTTTCCTTGAAAAATATACCTATATACTAGCAATAACCTGTGATTTCACTCGCGTAGATACCGATTTAGTGGTGAAAAGTCTTATAATTTGGACTACTTTGATAACATAAAAGTTTGAACTTACTTAGTTTTTAATTACCTTCTTTCAGATTATTCGATACACACTAAAATAATTTACGTAGAATGTGCGACATTAGTCAATTTAAAAACACTACTCTATTGGAAAATTCTAATATTCAAAATAGGTACGTAAATATTTTTTTTAATCAGTAAAGGAATTTTTAGCTTGATCATAAATCGTTATAAAAAAACAAAAATTCAAGAAGCAATATTTTTTTCTATAATACCTATTACAGTAGAGATTTATTTGTAGAACTTTAGTGTCCAAGAACTTCCCTATACACAGCATTTGACGTAGCGGAAAAATAATCTGATGATTTGCAGTTCCGACTCGGGATAGGGCAACATACAAACATAATGCAACATTCTTTTTTTAGATAAAGATCCGTTATATAATTTTTTTTTGTTCTTGTTATGAGAGATCTATTTATGATTGTCACGATTCGGGAAGGGCAACGATTTAAAATCCAAATCATAAATAAATAAATATAGATAAAGTAATGCAACCTGTTAATTTTATAAAATTCTTACATCTTTGTTGCCCCACCCAGATAATATGCATCGGATTCCTTCCTGTCCCTCTTCTGCTAGCAGTATCTGATTAACACTCTCATTAAATTGTATGTCCTTTGAAACTCTTAGAAGGCTAAGATCATGATTTAACGTATCGGGGTTATACGCATAGTGCTCGATAATTAAATCAATATCATACGTTGTTCCTCCAGACGATAAGTCATTTGTTCCAACTAAAATTCGGAGGTCTGCGGCTTCTTTTCTAAAATTTAAATTTCATTAATTCAAGGGGCCAAACTATAAATGTGCGATAGATCGATCTAATAGATTCAAGTTTTCGATTTAAGTGTAACGTGAACACGAGTTTTCAAGGTAGTCAAAAGGATTTCTTATACATCTCACATCGCATTTCTAAGTTCAACAAGTATGTAAGCACCTGTTTAGTTGAATTGGCGCTGCGATTATGTTTAGGTTAATGCTTAGTTTATGATTTACCATCAAAACTAGGTAAAAAAGAACAAAGTATCAAGAATTTAGACATAAGAAGGATAAATTATATTTACATTGTGATGAAAAAAAGCAGATAAAATATTTCCCTTCGTGACTGAATAAAACTAACCAACCGCTATTTTAGGGTTATAAAAATGTTTCATGATCAAGTCATGTGTCTGATGGACCCCGTCGAATTTTTGAATCTAAGGCAAGCCGGTATCTTCACGATGTCTTTCTTCACCATTCGAAGGTAAAATACGACAATTGTGAACAAGAAATTGAAATTCTAAAGACAGGAAAATTTGAAATTCGAAAACGTTTGCTGAAAACACACTGCTTCAAGGCGAAAAAATATATTTTTTGTATGTTACAGGAGGCAGACGGGCAGGAGGCTCACCTGATGCTAAGTTACACCACCGCCCATGGACACTCGCACTGCCAGAAGGCTCGCAAGCGCGCTGTCGGTCTTTTAATAAATTGTACTTTCTTTTCTTGGAGGACCCTAAGTCGAATTGGTTCGAATATACTTCAGTGGGCAGCTGGTTCTCATTAGGGGTGCAGAATTAGAGAAAGGAGCTGGTACTGGGGAGCTCCGGCCCAGAGGTGAGAACAGTACTCCAAACGGGACCAAATTTGTGCTTTATAGCGTAGCAAGCGGTGGCCCAAGGTGAAGTACCGTTTCGTCTTGCTGAGATCAACCAAGCTTCTTACAGGTAACTAGCCTTTCCTTCCAAATGACCGCGAAACTGAACGTAATTCGATATCTCAAAGCCCAGTATCCCGATCCTAGCTGAGGTTTTAAGGAGAGTGTCATCGAATACAGGAGAAGCGACAAGGTGTTTTTTTTAATGAAGAATATGAATATAATCTTAACAGTTCATACTGTGGGAATAGTGTATCTTGCATAAACAATTATTTTCTACTTTACCCCTGTGTACACTCAGCAGCAGTTAGAACAAATTCGGTATTAATAATGGCTCCTCCACAGATATGTGTGAACTCTCCTGAAATAATCGTTTGTACAGATGCTTGGTATGGTGCAGCATCTTTAGGAACATTTCTCACTTGACCTGTTTGAATTGAACACAAAATAATTAGGAATTTGGCAGTGCGAGTGTCCATAGGCGGCGGTGTCACTCAGGTGAGCCTCCTGCTCGTCTGCCTCCTGTAACATTAAAAAAAACCAAAATGGCTACGTTTGTAGTATATGATGTATTATTTTTATCAGCACAGGGGCAAAAGACGAAACGATGTTAAGTTTTGTTAAATGTTAAAAAAAACAGTGGCTGTACAACCGGAATGTCAGTTTTCTTTCCATGTATTAGCGAGTGTTAAATGCACACTTGCAGTTTTCAAGTTCACCAGCCGGTTTGAACCTACGTCAGGATTGAGAGCTTCTTAGACCAGTATTAGTTGTAGTTTGTTAATGACCAACAGATGAGAACCGTGCGTTTGTCCAGACACAATGGAAGGAAACGAATCGTTTACACCATCGTCTTGTCTTTCGTTTTACATACTTTTCTTCCCGAATCTGTTGTTATTTACATACATATATAATTATAGTATCCGAGATAATCTCACACACCCTTAAATTTATATGTAATTAAATTAAATACTTGCCACGAATAACCAAAATACGAAATAATAAAATAATAAAAAATTCAATTCGATACATGTTCTGGCAGCAATTCAGTTGCATTTAACAGATCTGTAATTCGATTTTTAAATTTAACTCATTTATTTGCATTAATAAGGTTGATAACACATGATAAGAAGCAAGGTATACAACCGGGTTAGTAAGTACATAAAAACTCATTATCAATTTTGGCTTTAATGGGGAACTTGGATTAAATTTTACACTGTACAAGGAAATTAATATCATTATTATTTCACGAAGATTTTGGTCCTCCTCGTGGTATTTCTCCCTACAATATGATGAGGTCTGATGAGCCCGGCCATGCATCGTACTCATGAACGGGTGGTACTTCGCTGATCATTTTTTGACATGATTATAATTACTCTTTAGAAATGATGTTCATATATTAATCCTCAAGGACGGGTGGGATTTTTAGGGCGGTAGGACTAAGGGAGGGAAAATCAAAAGTACCTACCTAACTGTCGAGCATACATGGTGATTATATAATAGATGAAGCGAGTGAGGTATGTCAGGTCCTTAGCATATGGTTCGGGAACAGTTTTAAAGTTATAAATAAATAAAAAATGGCTATGTATTCATTATTTTCTTTCTTGATTTACCTCGATCAACATGTTGACGTATTTTTCCCACAGTAATGTAATAATAATAATAATAATAATAATAATAATAATAATAATAATAATAATAATAATAATAATAATAATAATAATAATAATAATAATAATTTATTCATTGCACGAATATGGTACAAAATGTCAAGGTGGTACAATTGTCAGTCGTTCGCATATTCTGCCACACACAGTGGCGCGCAAATTTATCGTAGTTTAGATTTTACATTATTAGTCAGATTCATATCAATTAAGTCAATTATCATACATAATTACATTTGTATAAATTACCATGTCTCACACAAATAATCGTTTATTGAGTAGTACGTTTTTTCTAAAAGTAATGCACTAAGTCGCTTTTTAAAGATTCTTGTCGGAAGATCTTTAAGTTCTTTCGGAAATCTATTGTAAATTTTATTTGCCATACAGAAGGCGTTTTTCCGAAACAATTCTAAATTTATTTTTGGCACAGCCAATTTCTCCCCATGTCTACTACTTACTACATTCGATTTAAAAATATGTATATTTCTGTGTACGAACAGGGACATTTCTAATATATAAATACATGGAAGAGATAACACTTTGAGTCTCTTAAATAGAGGCACGCAACTATCAATGCAATTTGCTCCACAAATTGCTCTTATACATTTTTTTTGGGCCTTAAATACCCTATTCACTTCGACTGAATTTCCCCAAATTATAATTCCATATCTAATTATAGATGCAATATATGCATGATAAGCAGCTAATACCGCAGCATGGTTAACAGTTTCCCTTAGTCGTTTTAACACAAAAACAAAACGGTCTATTTTGTTCTGTAATTTTCCAATATGTGATTTCCAATTACAAAATTTATCTATCGTTATACCTAAAAATACACACTCGTTCATTATGTCCAGTTTATTGTGTTTAAATTGTAAGTCTATTAGTGTTTTAGAGTTATATGTCAGAAAATCAATTATGTTAGTTTTGGTCATGTTTACTTGTAGGTTATTTGAATTCATCCAGTTGATGGCGTCGTCGAGAGATTTAATTAAGTTGTTTTTTAAATCTTGGTCGTTTTTGCCTTTTATTATAAGTGTAGTGTCATCAGCAAATAGTATACAGTTCTGGTGTATAGCATCTGGGAGGTCATTTATGTATGTTAGAAAAAGTAGTGGGGCCAAAATACTGCCCTAAGGTGTTCCGTACTCATTTTTCTTATAGTTGGATCTATAGGTTTTTTGTTTTAGTTTACAAATCTTTGTTATTTCCACATATTGCATTCTATTTTCAAGGTAACTTTTCACCCAGTTATAGGCATTACCTCTTATTCCGTAGCATTCTAATTTTTTTAAAAGTCTTTCATGACATACAAAGTCAAAAGCCTTTGTCATGTCTAGAAAGATGCAACCTATAAGCATTTTATGATTTAAGCATTCAGTAATTTGTTTAACTAGGGTAAAGCACGCCTTTTCCTGAAGCCAAATTGTTCTTTTTTTAGAATATCGTATGATAAAAAGAAATTCTCTATTTTATTATACATTACTTTTTCGAAAATTTTAGATAATATGGGAATTAAAGTTATTGGTCTATAATTAGTCATTTGTGTTTTTGCTCCTTTTTTATGTAATGGTTTGATAATTGATATTTTTAGTTTTTCAGGAAAGATCCCTTCTACTATCGATAGATTAATTATGTATGTCAGTGGATCAAGTAGGTATAATGCGCATGATTTAATTGTTTTGGTATCTAAATTATCGTATCCTGTAGATTTTGTATTTTTCAACGATGTAATAATTTTTAATATATCCGTGTTATTTATGGGGGAAAGAAAAATACTTTTATGGTTTAGAGGGATTTTAGCTTCTGGCAAATTGTTTGTTTTATTTTTAGTAGGCAGTGAGGTAAAATAGTCATTAAAAAAGTTGCATATTTCATGCGGTGATTCATATGTTTTGTTATCGATATTAATTGCTTCTATTCCTGAATTAAATGTCATGTCTCGTGTATTAGTTTTAATTACATTCCAGGCTGCTCTAGTTTTGTTTTTTGCGAAATTTATGTATTCTGCATTATTAAGCTGATGGGATTTATGTATACATTTTTTTAAGATAGATGAGTATTTATTATATGCAGATTTATTTTGTTTTTTATTGTGCTTATTTAAATGATATTTTAGGTATAACGTTCTTTTTCTTATACAACATTTTTTTAGCGCTTTAGTAAAGAATCTATTTTTGATAGGCTTGAATGTATTTTTAATTTTTAAGATCGGAAAGCACAAATTGTAAAATAATGTTATAGTGTCGTGGAAGTTGTCGAATGCTTCATTTGTTGTTGTGGAGCTGTATACGTCCGAGACGGTAAGGCTTGATAGACACCTCATAAATGTATTAGTGCACTTTCCCATATCTGCGAGCCCTGATAATGTGAAAAAACAGGTGCAGCGGTTTAATCTTATTTATTAATAAATAAATAAATAAGTATAGCTATTATTAAGAATCTTATAAGTTAAATTTATCCTATTTCTACTTTATATACTTATTAACGAAGTATAATTATGGTAAATGTAAATATTATCATATTAATTCCTATTAGACACCGGTTTCTTGATTGTCTTGCTTTTCAGCATAGGCCTCTCCAAGTGTTCTCCACAAAGATCTATCTCTTGCTTTCCTCATCCATGTTATTTAGTTATATATTAAGTAATTTATATAGTTATTTATTAATACTAAGTGATAAAAAAATGTGCTATTTAAAGCAGTGACGAACAGTTTATGTCGAGTTCCTCTTGTCCGTTAAACAATTTGACGACTGGCAGTTTTAGTTTAGTCGAAAAAGGAATGCAACCACGTGAAAAAATTGAAGATCAATATGACCATGATGTCATATCTGTAGAGAGTGAAATTCATAATGTAAGCGTTGTGTGTGGCTAAGGTTTTTGTTATATTACATAGTAGTAAACTATTCAAGGGAAACGGTAGGAGAACTTATATGAAAGCTTATGTGATTCGTTGGTACTTTTAACACAGCGCCATCTGTTATTAATTGTATCAAAAAAATATATTTGCAATAAAATAATATTGCGGGTATAAATTGAGATGTAAGCTATCCTATCTTTTGAGTTGGACCAGACTGCTCACGGTGTGCCAATTTAATTTAAAATCGGTTAAGTAGTTTAGGAGTCCATCGCGGACAAACATAGTGACAGGAGATTTATATATATTAAGATTATAAAATTTATAGAATTAATAGCGGGAATAAAACTACATCTTTAAACCAAATGTCTGCCTCATAATGAAGGTAATTTATCTGTATGCAGTTGCTTACCCCAGATTTTGGTGATTTGATTTCTTCAAATAGCAACACTGATTAAAGTTCTACCAACATAACGGCGAAGGGAACTATTTCGTGGAACGCACTACACGAGGCAATTCAAAATTCTAAAAAGTACCGTGAGTTTTGTACGCCGGCTTTTTCTCTCGGACTACACCCTCTGTCTTCTTTGCCGATGAGTAGAAATGCCTACAGTTTCAAATTTAATGACGTGGACAAAGATAGCTGTTTATGTTATGTTCCATAATAAACGTATTTTATTTTATTTTTATTTTCATATAATTAATATATTCCGCGCAGATTCCGTGAGGCTTGTACGTTATACAGACTACATTAACTTAAGTCTTGTTTAAATATATCAGTTAACTATAGCCTTAGCCCGGTTTCTATAAACAATATACCAATCGTAATTTTTCACGAGTGGTGAAATGAGCATAATTGTATGTCAAAATTTACAAGTTTTCACCGGGTGAACTTGAGTGTTTTGCTCTGGTCACAACATAATTGAATTTCCTAATACTGTTTGTCGAAAGTTATTATCTCTAGATGTTCGAGAAATATGCCGGCGAAGACAATATTTTCGCTTATCTTGCGTAATTTATGTGAAAAGTTTGTAAACGATTCGAGTTACAGATGTCGATCGAGATAAAATTGTAGCCACTTTTCGAGTCGCCTGCTTTTTGACAGTGATTAGTTATTATAGACACAGAGTAGAGATTGCGTGTACATACCCAAATTCAATTCTATTTGTTACAACAGCCTACATATAACTTTCGATTAATCAAATCAAATGCAAATAAAAATATATTAAAGTAAATAAGAAAGTACTGTCTTTGTTGTTTCAATAGCCAATGTTCCCTGGATACACCACCGGTGACAGTGGGACAGTAAGCTTCCACATTTGCACCTATATTTATTAGCAACTGTACGTCAGGATTGCACGACGCTCAACAACAACTAGTAATGACATTAAAAAGAATTATAATATCAACGTTAATTCAGCATCTTTCGTCTAGAAGGAATATAATAAAATATAAAATAATATAATGGTATATAGAATAAAATTGTGATGTGTAAATATTTAATATAAAACATAATTTATACTATGATTTACCATCTTTCGCATGTTTGGATTAAACTAATGTTTCTTAACAAAAACCCTCATTAAAGCGCCCCATGCCCCAAAACGTCACCTTAATCGCCTGCAGACACGTTAAATACAGGAAGCTATAAAAATGTGCAACTCATAAATAAGATGATATTCGATTATTTTCGCTCCTTGGTGAGGGGATTATCCGACCCCAAGTGTGCATTTTATGGTTAAATAGAATTTTTCTATAGAGTCACCCTCACGGAATGTTATTATAATTAAGGAACCCCTTTATTAATGCAAAATTTCAATTAAATTGGTTACTCGCTTATCCCTCGTCGTGTTCTAATAATAATTAATACTTCAATTTTCTTACGAAAATATGTAACGGCAATATTAAAATAAAATTTGTTCACCTGTTTTTCATTGTGGAAATTTACTATCAATATGCTTCGAATAAAAGCTAAAACTTACTATTAAATGTTTAAAGAATGTTCTTTTACTCCATAATTATATTATGGAATCTTCTTTCTTTTCGTAAATTGAAGAAATTTTAAAGGAATTTGGTCAAAGATGAAAATATAAGTCATATAAACACATTGACGTGTGACCGCAGGGCCATTCCGAATGCGGCCACATTTGTCACGTGACTCGACCGCACCCGCGACCATCTGTCATCCTCTCCACTCGCTTGAGATGTGCCATAGATTAAAACATTAGAAGTACAATATTATAAAATGAGGTATTAAAAAATTGAAAAACATGTATTAAAAATCTGTAATTGCAGTAGGAAATAAAATGTTAAAAATTTAAACAATTATAAAAACAAACATAAGGAAATAAATAAATAAAATAATAAATAAGGAACGATAAGTAATTTTTACCAGGAGTAGGATATGTTCAAAGGATATATTAAGGTTCAAAGATAAAGAAACATATATTTGGAAACATAATATAACTATTTTTTTTTTTTTTTTGCTTTGGGAGATATTACATTGCCGTCTGAAAACTGATAGCATGTATAAGAGGTTCAATGGGAAATTTTCTAACCATCCATTTCTCCTCCTCTAATCGATTACTCACTTTTGAGCATTGATTAGATAGGTTGATGCTACCAGCAGTAGCGTCTGAGATCGTAGTGCACAGATATGGAACCAACACGTACGAACCTGGTCAGTTCATCGTTTATTTATATATATTAATATTTCAACCGAGAGAGGAGACAAAAACTTGAACGTTTCTGGATGACCTGTAGTTACCAACTTTTAAAATTGACATGACATCTGTAACGTCGCCAGCATCACATTTTGAAAGTGTGGATGCGGCATCTACGGGAAAGACAACTGTTCTGATGATGTATACTTTTGTTTTTTTAATACACTTCGATCTTTCGAAGAGTCATTACCAATTTAACCATTCCAATGCGCTCTCTAATTTCACCTTCCGTGCCTTATATACTGGATATATTTGGCCCTAAATACAAAAAATTACTGACAATGACATATTGATTCAAATATGTGTGTATGTATCTTGATGTTGTGTAAGTCTCGTCACTGAGTTCAGACGGATCAGCAGCTCTATCAATTCAGTTTCTGTACTACTAAACAAGGTTGTATCGTCATCGTATCGTAGGATCAATATCTTTACCTCAAAAAGTAACTCCATCTTGCCAAATATCTAGTGTCTTTTTCATAATATTTTCACCATATAAATATTATGATGTATTGAAAATAGCATACATCCCTGTGTAACACCATTCTCAAAACGGTGATAAGATGATGATGATCTTGCTGAGCGGTGTTGACATTGACATGTTGGCGAATCCTTATTTCCTAGGTTTTTCACAATTGTTCCCAAACTACACAAATAAACGCTTTCTTGTCAACAAAGAAAATTTATTCTGAAATGTTAAATTCAGAGGACTTCTCAATGATCAGGCATACGTATACATTCTGAATTTGCACCTTTCCTCATTACGATATCGCATCTACATTAGTCATAATCTATGAACATTTCTCAAGTAGGCATCTGCTAGGTATCCGATTATTGCCCATTCCACGAGCGAGTGTCGCCTTAAAATATTACCGAATATCATGGAGTGTAATTTCTAGGGTTGATAGTTACCAATGTATGGTTAGCAAATAGGGTTGGAATGTTGTATGAGCTGGGTTGAACCCATTAATGTAAATTTTCTACCGCAATAATCGCCTGCATTACACCATATTTTTTTTTAAAAAGATGCCAATTTACTTTAGCAAGAAACAAACTTGTTTACTTACTGGTATTTTACCAAATAACAAAATGATTCAGTTATTATGTTTTACCCCGATATACCTTATCCTTATATAATATATAATTCTTCTGTGAGTGTGTATGTCACTGAACTTCTCTCAAACGACTGGACCGATTTTGACGAAATTTTTTGTGTGTGTTCAAGGGGATCTGGGAATGGTTTAGATTCACAATTTTGTCCGCTGGACAATGTTTTTTTAATTAATTTTTAATTTATTAGTAGTTGTTGATTTTGGAATGTTTTACATTGGATCCGACAGACGGCGCTACCATCGCAGTGTCAAATTTTAAATAATATTCGAATTTTAATTTTAGTCTATTCCGACAGTTAGCGCTGCGATCAAATTAAAAAAAAGTTTTGTTATCATTGTGTTATTGTAGGCCATGTGCTGGATCGTTAGATATTGTCATAACATTTGAATAATAATTTTCATCAAAATGGTCCAGTATGTTTTAGCTTATTAAAAAAAGTTTGAAATTTTCAAATTAAAGACGTGTAGACAGGACAACGTCTATCGGGTCCGCTAGTACATATATAAAATTTTCTTGTCGCGGTGTTTGTGGTTAAACTCCTCCGAAACGGCTTTTCCGATTCTCATAAAATTTTGTGTGCATATTGGGTAGAACTGAGCATCGGACAACATCTATTTTTCATCTCCCTAAATGTTAACGGTGGTCCACCCCTAATTTTTTTTATTTATTTTTTAGACCAATTTTTTCGTTTTCATGTTTTCATGATAGACCATCTATCCACAGATCCGCAATAAGGTTGCAAGATGGCAATCAAATATTATAAATGTAGTAGAATTTAAATTATGTTTCCTAGAAATAACATACATGGCAAAACAACGTTTGCCGGGTCAGCTAGTAAATATTATAAAATCCTTTAAAAGTCAGTCATCTTTAAAGACAAAAAAAACATATTTTATTACCGAGACACTGTAATGTAATACTTTCTTTACTTTGACAATACGGATAAAAATTTTAGGCACGCATAAAACGCTCACAAAACAATTATTTCGACGACTGTTAATATTATTACTATAATCTATTAAAAAAAATATATTGACTATTTATTAAAAAGTACCTATTTCGAACACATTGGAAAGAAGAACTCTTATCAAAAGGTAATTTTCAAAATAATTTTCCGTCATCGATGAGTAAATAGCTTTATGAATGAAAACATATTATAAAATATTATTCTGCTATATAGATAGAGGCGTCGTTAAGTATTTAAGTGGAAAATTCGTAAAACGATTTTATAGGTCTTAAATTTTAAGAACTCCTAATTAAATTTCAATATTGACGTAAACCTAAAAAGTTTACAAACTTTCTAGACGCATATGTTCACTTTAAGATTAATATCTTTGTTTATGATATAATGTGTGTAAAATTCACTGTTTTATGCCATTATAATAATAATAATTTACTTATTTAATATTATATGTATATGTTATTTTAGTAAGAACTCAGTTATTTAGAGAGATATAATATTCTGGATGGGATTACCATTAAAGAAGTTAATTTAAACTGTTCTTATGTAAAAAAGTTTTCTTATTATTTGTCGTACCTTCAAATGTCATCCCATATATGGGATAAGTAAAGAACTTATATTAAACTTATCTAACGATGATCTACAATGATTTGGAATGCCAAATCAGTGTTAGCGTGTTGTCAACTCAATGTCTACTCACCACTTTAAGAAACATATATATTACAGAAGCTTTCTCTACTATGACTTCAAGTACTTGTACCTTAATACGCGATATGAAATGTGATAATAACTGAATCTTAGTGTTACACAATAACAAGCAGCCGTAATACAATAGTTAATCACATTAGTTTCATTATGAATATAATTTCAATCATTGTATGTCCTTGATTAATATAACATGATTGAGTTTAATTTTAATTGAATTTCGACAATTATAATTAGTGCTCTAATTAAAATGTTCGCAGTGACGTTGGGTGTAATAAGAGAATCACATTAATTGTTAAGGTACGTATCTAGTTATGAGTGGTTTATGGTTTTGCAAATATCCTAGGCTTCTAAATTATAAATGTATCTGGAATATCCGTATTAATTTGACGTTTAGCGTTCCACGATACAGTGCTTTTAAATGCATTTTTTGTGACAGACTACGTTTAGACAATAGCTGCCAGTATTGGTATTTCTGAATTGATTCGGCCTAGGGGCATATCAAAAGCATCTCCTCCTTGAAGGCTTTTTTGATATTTTGTGGTTTCTGGAGGCAATTAGTGACACTGGTTGCTAACATAATTGCAGACCTAGCAATGCTGATGTCTATGGATGGCAGCTTGCACTGTTCCTATCCTAGGTGACCCAGTTTGACTCTTACGTCATAAAAATGCGTGTTAATATAAAAGTAGCTATGTCAGACTTGTCTTTACCCTTTAAACAGTTTAACCATTATTAATTAAGTTGTTCAGGTTCTGGTGTTAAACGATTTCTACAAAGTCGAACTTAACATCTGGCTCACCTGATGCTAAGTGATACCGCCCCGCCCATGGACACTCTCGATGCTAGAAGGCTCGCGATCGCGTTGCCGGCCTTTTAAGAATTGGTACGCTCTTTTCTTGAAGTTTTCGGAAATACTTTAGTAGGCAGCTGGTTCCACAAAGTTGTGGTGCGTGGCAAACAATGCCTTGAAAAGCGCTCAGTTGTGGAACGGTGGACATTGAATAGGAGAGGGATTTATCGACGATTCGAACCGTTCTTCGTTTTATACGGTCAAGTGGAAGGAGCTGGTACTGGGGAGCTGGGCGGGGCCCAGAGGTGAGTACTCCATGTGGGGCGATTTTGCGATTTATTTTACATCAAACTTATTATGGGGTTACCTTGTTTAATTTTAAAGTTATGTACTTTTAAATTTAAAAAATCCCTTGTTAATAGCGTGATGGTTATATAAACGCATAAATATCCCTTCAAGAAAAAAATGCCTTGCCAATAGTAACCTACTATGAATATTGTTAAGATGTTGTATTTTGCTTCTTTGGTGACATATTATTTACTTATCTGGCTAAGGGGCCACTTAAAGGTAAGTTTAAATTTCTTTATTTATATTTTTACATAATATGTTTAACCAAATAAGGTTATGTGTTTTGCTTGTAATATAATATATTATTTACATTTACCTCAACAGTGGGGGATAGACAACTTTGTAATATTAAATATGTACAATAAGCATGAAAGATAAGATATTATCTTATCAACAATAAGATTATCGGTGTCAGCTAAAACGGATTCTCTGAGCAAATTCTTTAGGATTTAAACTAAACATGATGGATATATCTTAAATGTTCAAAATGTAAGTATAGGTTTAAAAATTAAAAAAAAAATTATGTTTTCAAAATATTTTTTTACTAACAACCTAGTTAGGTGATACACATATCAAACACACAAAAATAGTATTAAGTCAATCATTCATAAAAGTTAAGAGATTCTATAAAAATAATTTTATAAATATAATAACTATCCTAGTAAAAAATGTTATTAGATTACATTTCTAATTATAAGAATAAACAGTGTCCGGAATATAAATTAATTTAAATTGATTAAGTAACTTTTACTTTTTATGAATACATTATACAACCGAAATAATTATGCTCTTTAAACCTAAGATTGAACAAAATTTAAAATTGCTGAAATTCCCTTCTATACTGTATAATTTTGAACAACATTATTTTATTTATTGATGAAATATTAAAGTTATATACATCGATGCTTGATTTCTACGTCAGCGTTCAGAGGCTCTTTCTGTTCCAACGACCCAACGAGTTTTTAACGTTCCTAATTATAGGTTTTTCATTTCATTTGTCGTCTAGCGGCTACGGCGAGCGAGCATAATGCGCCCTTAGATATAAAGTTCATTAGTGGATAGTTGGGGATGGAACGACCTCAGAGATTAGTGAAGCACTTTGAAGCACTAGGCCAACACTGTACCATTACATTGTTAAAGTAGTCTAAACTGTCATTTGTGTTCCCTATTTATACACATGAATGAAAACTCTGACCATGTGACCATAAAAAGAAAACGTTTCGTCTGAACCATCGTCTCGTCTTTCGTTTTACATACTTATCTTTATCCCCAAATCTATTATTATACATTGCGTAAAATGAGTTTCATCTATGTTGTAGTATGTGAGCTAGTGTCATACACCTGAAATGTATATACCTTATAATAAAAGTAAATACTTGCCATGAAATAACAGAAGATAAGATATTAAAATAATTAATTTCCAAGGCCAACTTCTGTTCTTAGTTAAAATTCTTTCGTAGTTTATTTGTTCTCTGTAGAACATTACATTAATTATGTTTTATAGTTGAAGTGAATTCTACCTAAAGATAAATCAAATAGAAATATGAATGCCCATATTTCAATTGTAAATACCAAAATTGTGTTAGCTTGTATCATAATTTGCGTCCATTGATGGCATCGCTCGAAATCCGCTTACGTCAGTGTTACAATTGAAAATCAATCATCCCCAAGTATACACGGTTTGGGCTCGCTTGTAATAAGTGAGTTTGCATTGCAGATCGGCTGTGCAATGCAAATACAAAAACTCGATAGTAAATCGAATTTTCATAGCATTTGTTGATACTGCTAGTGGGATCTTTCAGGCGATCGTAATCAAAGAATTGTATAAACCGCGCTGTTTATTTTAAACTATACGATATTCCAGTCACACTATAAATACCAAATATTCTAATTATGCTTTGAAATATATACCGATATTAACTTAGACTTAAAAATGCACAATTTTTTTTTTAATGGAATCTGGCTGTTGGCCTTAAGGGTCTTTACAGCTCAGCACGGGCTGTTTGGCGAGCTGAGCTCAGCCGGAAAGGGTGGGGTTCCCGCGACTCGCGCAAGGGCGTCTCCTGTGAGACTCGAACCTCGGCTTGGTCCGTCGCGGGGGGTCAATCGCCGGAAGGGCAGGACGGAAGCTCACTGGAGTGAGCGAAATGCGAAGTAAAGGTCCTTGCCTTCCCCGGTGAAGGCGGTTTTTAATTATTAATTATTGGCCGCGCGGGCGGCTTTTAATTTATTATTAGCTATTGTAATTGGATCATCCGGATCCGTTAGAATGTGTCGGGGCCTCCTGCGAGCCTTTTTAGTCGGGAAGGGAAAGGCACAAGGCTCGTTTCTACTTGTATATTAAGTAGAAAACAAACAGAAAAATTGTCGGACTTGGCATTTCTTCAATGTAATAGTAGTAACGTCTTCAATAGTAACGTAACGGTAACACTTAAAAAGGTTAAGGTAGACATGCAACAGTCACATTACCTGCGATTGTGATTAAAACTTACGTGGAATGGCAAGGAATTAAATAGAACGTCCAACGATAGCGGGATATGATTGGAAAAGCGACAAGTGGAAGAATTTGGAAGAGGCCTTTACTCAGTCGGAAATCGTGTGTTAATATCAAATAGTTTATTAATATAATTCTTACTATAGTACCAGTATAGCCTTTTTTTCTTTCCTATATATAATGTTTCGTGAAGAGCAAAACCCGTGTTGTTTTGTAATATTTATGAAAGTAAAGGGAATGATTATGAAAGTCACCGTTCACGTAACATGTTGACATTTCCCTCGGAGGTAGTATAGCGCTGAGCTTAGTAATTACTGTACAAAAAGTTTGGCTAGTATTATAACTACTTAAATTATAATAAATTGATACGTTTGGTTATCAGTTGGTAAGAGCAAAAATTGTTTAGCATTCACAAACATAACTCAGCGGACGCCAACCGCAGTTGTGCCATCAGCTGACTGAATATCACCCACAAACGTAACATTTCAAACGATATCATTGTTTACTACAATAATCGTACGATATTTATGTCCACATATTTTAATACTATCATCCGATTTACGACGTCATATCGAATTCAAAGCGTTTATGATTTACTGCGTTTTGGGAACAGTTCGATTCATTCTTGATTAATATAGAAAGTTGTTATTTGAGATTTTTGTTTGTTGATGATATATCGTATTGAGAAGAATATTATGTAAAAAAATCTTTAGTTTATTATAATGCGTTAACACCCACATAGATCATATATCTATGTTTGTTACAGACTTAACTATAACTTCAATTCAATACTTGGCTAAGGTATTAATGGGTAAAAATATTTTTCGTGTGAAATAAATAATTTATAAAATACCTCATTGTTACCGCTATTGGATAAGCTTGCAATTGTCAGACATTTTTGTTTTATGTTATAAGAGGCAAACGGGCAGACCTGATGTTAACTGATTCCGCCGCCCATGGACGCTCACATTCCCAGAGGAATTGCGTTGCCGGCCTTTTTTAAGGACCCTCAGTCGAATTGGTTCGGAAATACTTCAGTGGTAATCTGATTCCACATAGTGGTGGTGTGCGACAAAAATCTGCCTTGAGGTCCGATAATGAAACTCTGCGGTAGGTATCTCAGCAGCCCGAAAAACTTCTCTGAATACTTCGTTGCAGAGAGACTTCACATCTCTACGCCAGGACAACGGATCAAGCCGTACGGAAATGACTGGTCTGAAACGTCTTAAGGTTAATCAGTACCACCAGTGTCCCCCAATGAACTATCTTTCTATCATCATGAGGCTTGTATCAGGCGCAGGACGCTGGTAACCTATTTTTGAAGTGAAACTTCTTTAGGCGCATGAGTGTAAAATTTTTACAAATGTAACGTCACGCAAGTATGCAACGGAAGTGTCGAAAAAGTGAGAGAGAGTGATCGAGATCGAGAGAGAGTAAGACAGGGCGAACGTAGCATGAAGCAACTAGCGATGGAGTGAGAGTAGGGAGCAAGCAAGTGAGAAAGATCGAGAGAAAAAGAGAGATAGAGCGATTGTCGTGTCACGCACAGTGCCATGGAACGAGAGGTGGGAGAGAGCTATAGTGAGAAAGATTGAACGAGAGAGAGAATAAGGGATATTGAGAAATATTACATGCTATATTGGTTTGTGTATTCGTTTACTAGTTAATTTATTTATATATATTATTATTAGCACTTAAACGTACAGTGAATAGAGATATACAAATACATACATGGAGTATTAGGGCTTTTACCTTTTTTTATTTATTTATTGATAAAAAAGCTTGCCAACGGCTTACCTTAGTAATTATAAATTTACAAAGAAGTTTCACTTTTGACATGTATACTTTGTACGCACGCACTTTTTTTATATATTTTACTTACCTATAAGATAGACAAATGATCATGAAACAGATACAGAAATCTGTGGCTGAGACCTAAAAGTATTTTAAGTACTCTAAAACAGACTAATTAAAATTCATATTATGCACTATCACAGTGTGCATTAGGAATTCGCATGTAATTATGACGTCATCAGTCTGCCTGTCAGAATGTATGCAAATACGGGAAATATACGCAATGTCAAATGTTGATGCAGGTTTCACATTTACATACAAGGACGTGAGCTACATTTTACATGGTACGATACGACTGTATATTACATATAATACATCTTGAATACACGGGAAGGCATAAATATCTAGGAGTAAAATACATATATACCTCACTAGCACTGATGCACAGTCTTCAAGGATCAGAAACAAAGAGTATTTTCATGTTAATTAAATTATACTGTCTAATTCTTGATTATTGATGTGAGATGAATAGTAAGCCAAGAAAGACATTATTGAATCTTTCTGAAATCTAGTTTCAAGCAAACCATTTTCAATGTAAAAAAAATTGACATTATTGACAGCGCATACAAATTAAAATAATGGCCATATAATTATACTACTAAGTACTTAAATAATGCTAATAATAATTGATAAAAATTATGAGATAAAAATATGAGTAGTGGGGTTGCGACGCTGTACTACCAAAAAACTTACTTGACTTATTGAAGACTTCTTAAATGAAATAAATAACAATTTAGTAGCAATTGAGCGTGGTTAAAACGAAAAGGCTTTTGACTTCAAGTGCGCGATGATTTCTTACATTTTGTTTACGCTTATAATTTTCAACTGAAATATATATATGCAACTTAACTAATGTTAACATAACTCTCGTTCTGAACCATGGTTTATAGTAAAAACGTGTTTTCGTCGATTAAATTCATCGAAAGTTTCTTCTGTATTGATTATTCCTAAGTATCGTATGCATTAAAGGACCCCGACATTTCAGTCTCACTAATAGGGAATGGAGTGTACACGATTTTAATAGATGTCATGTTTTAGCAAATTTTCAGTGTACTTTCTAAAATTCATAATCTTCGGGATAACGTTTAGTTACACACAATTTAGATATTTAATATCTCTTAACTTGCCACGGCGTTCTGTGAAATATAAAATTCGACGAAATTTTATTTAATACAAAAATCCTATTAAGCATTTTTTTTTCTTTATTACACAATGATGTTAAATAATAGTCATACTGCAGTGTTGACATAGATGTTGCGTATATCACGGAATCTACAGCCTAGCGACCATTTCTCAATTTACTGGAATTATTATTATTTATGTGAATGATTTATTATGACTGAACTCACAAGCAAGAGAAAACCCAGTAGACCGAGGCTGCGTTGGGATGGAATTGTCAATAACCTTAAAACAATAGGAGTACGAAGTTGGACGCAAGCACTAAATAGATTGCGAAATATAGTTAATTAGCCATTGATGATCATTATTATTATTATTTGCGTGCCTCGCGTTGCACGGTGTCCGCAGTTATTTAATAGTGGAACCACATTTTATATAAATTGTCTTAACATTCGAATACCTGACATATGAATGCTTAATCAATAATTTTACCTGTATGTTCTATTTTTGTTAAATTATTTAATTAAAAAGTTCTTTGAAGCCTTCGGCTGTGGCCTTTGTGATTTAGTAGCTTTGCATCAACCATCACGATGAAGGACGTGCGTTCAAATCCCAGCTATGCTAACACTTACTGGTGTAATTAAATAAAATCCTGAATGTCGATATTATCGGATATAGTTACTATATTTAACATTAACATTAAACAAATCCTGAAATGTATTTTTCAAAAACAAATCAAACAAAGTTTCTAACATAGTTGGAATTCGTTGTAAATGACAGTATGGAGTTGCAGTCCCGAGGTGTTAAAGTTTTAATTAGACTTTGTTCTTCTTGCGTCATTTTATACGTTTTCCTACTAGATATAAAACGTTGCCCTCGTATGCTGTGTGTACAGCCAGTTTTTTATGTTACATCCTATTGGAGACAAATGGATAGAAGGCTCACTTGATGTTAAGTAATACCGCTTCCATACACACTCACATTGCCAGAAGGCTCGCGAGTGCATTGCCGGTTTTAAGAATTGGTATGCTCTATTCTGGAAGGACTCAAATTGAATTTCGGAAATACTTCAGTAGGTTTCACATAGGGGTGATGCGCGGCAAATACTAACGCTCAGTAGTGGAACACCGCGAGGTGATGCGGATGGTATTTTGTATTCTGCATAGCCAATGATGAAACTCAGCTGCCGGTATTAATCCGAACAACTCCTCTGAATACTCTCCGTGGTAAATACGGTAGATGATGCAGATAGAGCACATCTCTACGCAACGTCAAGGGATCAAGCCGCTGAGAAAGTGACTGGTCGTCGACGATTCGCAAAACTAATACAAATTTCAATATCAAATTTCAATTTAATCAAAATGCCTTTAGACTAGATTACTTTCACAACGATTTAACAAGACAATATATTAAAACATATATTCCCTTTTTTTATTTATTATTATCTACATATTATTTGTAAACTAAAAATACAGAAAACATCAAACTACCACTATTGTAAACGTAGTGCTTAAGGGTCAAAGTACGAATTTCAATTCCTTATAAACTAAAAACATATTTATAAAAAAATATATTTATGATAGTAGTCATCATAGTTAGTTTCTGGTTTTGGAGGCAAATATAATTTTTGTGTCACAACAGGACTTCCATAAAAACTGAAATTTAACAAATATTTTTTTTAA